>BSDF01000002.1:164894543-165188563 GCA_027925045.1 Hypotaenidia okinawae
GATAATGATGATGAGGAGGAGGAGGAGGAAGATGAAGATGATGATGATGAGGATGAAGAAGATGAAGATAACGATGATGATGATGATGATGATGAGGAGGAGGAGGATGAGGAGGATGAAGAAGATGAAGATAACGATGATGAAGAGGATGATGAGGAGGAGGAAGAGGAGGATGAAGAAGATGAAGATAACGATGATGATGATGATGAGGAGGAGGACGAAGAAGATGAAGATAATGATGATGATGATGAGGAGGAGGAGGAGGAAGATGAAGATGATGATGAGGAGGATGATGATGAGGATGAAGAAGATGAAGATAACGATGATGAAGAGGATGATGATGATGAGGAGGAGGAGGAGGAGGATGAAGAAGATGAAGATAACGATGATGAAGAGGATGATGAGGAGGAGGAGGATGATGATGAGGATGAAGAAGAAGATAACGATGATGATGAGGAGGAGGAGGACGAAGAAGATGAAGATAATGATGATGAGGAGGAGGAGGAGGAGGAGGAGGAAGATGAAGATGATGATGAGGAGGATGATGATGAGGATGAAGAAGATGAAGATAACGATGATGAAGAGGATGATGCTGAGGAGGAGGATGATGAGGATGAAGAAGATGAAGATAACGATGATGAAGAGGATGATGATGATGATGAGGAGGATGATGATGAGGATGAAGAAGATGAAGATAACGATGATGAAGAGGATGATGCTGAGGAGGAGGAGGATGATGAGGATGAAGAAGATGAAGATAACGATGATGAAGAGGATGATGAGGAGGAGGAGGAAGAGGAGGATGAAGAAGATGAAGATAACGATGATGATGAGGAGGAGGAGGAGGACGAAGAAGATGAAGATAATGATGATGAGGAGGAGGAGGAGGAGGAAGATGAAGATGATGATGATGAGGATGAAGAAGATGAAGATAACGATGATGAAGATGAAGATGATGATGAGGAGGAGGATGAGGAGGATGAAGAAGATGAAGATAACGATGATGAAGAGGATGATGAGGAGGAGGAGGAAGAGGAGGATGAAGAAGATGAAGATAACGATGATGATGAGGAGGAGGAGGAGGACGAAGAAGATGAAGATAATGATGATGATGATGAGGAGGAGGAGGAGGAGGAAGATGAAGATGATGAGGAGGAGGATGATGATGAGGATGAAGAAGATGACGATAACGATGATGAAGATGATGATGAGGAGGATGATGATGAGGATGAAGAAGATGAAGATAACGATGATGAAGAGGATGATGAGGAGGAGGAGGATGATGATGAGGATGAAGAAGAAGATAACGATGATGATGATGAGGAGGAGGAGGACGAAGAAGATGAAGATAATGATGATGAGGAGGAGGAGGAGGAGGAGGAAGATGAAGATGATGATGAGGAGGATGATGATGAGGATGAAGAAGATGAAGATAACGATGATGAAGAGGATGATGATGATGATGATGATGAGGAGGAGGAGGAAGATGAAGATGATGATGAGGAGGATGATGATGAGGATGAAGAAGATGAAGATAACGATGATGAAGAGGATGATGATGAGGAGGAGGATGATGATGAGGATGAAGATGATGAAGATAACGATGATGAAGAGGATGATGAGGAGGAGGAGGAAGAGGAGGATGAAGAAGATGAAGATAACGATGATGATGAGGAGGAGGACGAAGAAGATGAAGATAATGATGATGAGGAGGAGGAGGAGGAAGATGAAGATGATGATGATGAGGATGAAGAAGATGAAGATAACGATGATGATGATGATGATGATGAGGAGGAGGAGGATGAGGAGGATGAAGAAGATGAAGATAACGATGATGAAGAGGATGATGATGATGAGGAGGAGGAGGAGGAGGATGAAGAAGATGAAGATAACGATGATGATGATGATGAGGAGGAGGACGAAGAAGATGAAGATAATGATGATGATGATGATGATGAGGAGGAGGAGGAAGATGAAGATGATGATGAGGAGGATGATGATGAGGATGAAGAAGATGAAGATAACGATGATGAAGAGGATGATGATGATGAGGAGGAGGAGGATGAGGATGAAGAAGATGAAGATAACGATGATGAAGAGGATGATGATGATGAGGAGGAGGATGATGAGGATGAAGAAGAAGATAACGATGATGATGAGGAGGAGGAGGACGAAGAAGATGAAGATAATGATGATGAGGAGGAGGAGGAGGAGGAGGAAGATGAAGATGATGATGAGGAGGATGATGATGAGGATGAAGAAGATGAAGATAACGATGATGAAGAGGATGATGCTGAGGAGGAGGATGATGAGGATGAAGAAGATGAAGATAACGATGATGAAGAGGATGATGATGATGAGGAGGAGGAGGATGAGGATGAAGAAGATGAAGATAACGATGATGAAGAGGATGATGCTGAGGAGGAGGAGGAGGATGAGGATGAAGAAGATGAAGATAACGATGATGAAGAGGATGATGAGGAGGAGGAGCCCGCGCAGAGGCCCCCCGTGCTCACAGCGGGTTGCGCCGCCCGCCGTCCCGCAGCGAGTCCCCCAGCCGAACCTCGGCCCCCTTCAGCCTCCGCCAGCAGCAGTCGCGGCGGTTGGACACCCGCACGGCGTACACGGGCCGCCGGGAGCCCAGGTCTACCCGCCACCACGGCTCCGCCTCCTCCCTGGTGTGGGAGCAGGAGCCGAGCTCCCCGTCCACCGCCTTGGCTGCCCCGCTCCCGGCGTCCAGCACCGAGGACTGGGTGGCTGGGAGACCCAGGGCCACGTTGGGGGCTGGGGGGATAGGGGGGATAGGGGGATTATTGGGGGGTGGGGGGGAATGGGGGGGGGTGAGGGGATTGGGGGGGAGTGGGGTGGATTAGGGGGTGGGGGGATTGGGGGGGTGGGGTGGGGGGATTGGGGGGTGGGGGGGTTGAGGGGGGATGAGGGGGGGTCTGAATGGGGGGAGTGGGGGGTTGGGGGGGATGGGTGGATTGGGGGGTGGGGGGATTGGGGGTGGGTGAATTGGGGGAGATGGGTGGATTAGGGGGTGGGGGGATTGGGGGGGATGGGTGGATTGGGGGGGGGGAATTGGGGGGATTGGGGGGTGGGGGGGTTGAGGGGGGATGAGGGGGGGTCTGAATGGGGGGAGTGGGGGGTTGGGGGGATGGGGGGATTGGGGGTGGGTGAATTGGGGGAGATGGGTGGATTAGGGGGTGGGGGGATTGAGGGGGGATGGGTGAATTGGGGGGGGGTGTGGGGGGATTGGGGGGATTGGGGGGTGGGGGGGTTGAGGGGGGATGAGGGGATTGGGGGAGGGGGGTCTGAATGGGGGGAGTGGGGGGATTGGGGGGGATGGGTGGATTGGGGGGGTGGATTGGGGGGTGGGGGGATTGGGGGGATTGGGGGGATTGGGGGAGATGGGTGGATTGGGAGGGGGGATGGGTGGATTGGGGGTGGGGGGATTGGGGGAGATGGGTGTATTGGGGGGTGTGTGAACTGGGGGGGGCATTGGGGGGGATGGATGGATTGGGGGGGTGGGTTGGGAGGCGGGGGGGTGAATGGGGAGGGTGGGGGGTTGGGGGGTGGGGGGATTGGGGGAGATGGTGGATTTGGGGGATGGGTGATTTGGGGGGGGGTGGATTGGGGGGGTGGTGGGTGGATTGGGAGGGAGTTGGGTGAATGGGGGGGTGGGGGGATAGGGGGGGATAGGTGAATGGGGGGTGGGGGGATTGGGGGGAGGGTGGATTGGGAGGTGGGGGGATTGGGGGGGGTGGATTAGGGGGGATGGGTGGATTGGGGGGGTGTGAATTTGGGGGGGGGGATTGGGGTGGATGGATGGATTGGGGGGGTGGGTAGGTTGGGGGAGATGGGTGGGTTGGGGGGGGGGAATGGGGAGGGTGGGGGGGTTGGGGGGGAGTGAGGGATTGGGGAGAGGGTGGATTGGGGGGTGGGGGGATTGGGGGGAATAGGGGATTGGGGGGGATAGGTGAATGGGGGGTGGGGGGATTGGGGGGGATGGGTGGATTGGGGGGATGGGTGATTTGGGGGGTGGGGGGTGGATTGGGGGTGGGGGGATTGGGAGGGGGGTGGGTGAATGGGTGGGGTGGGGGTATTGGGGGGGATAGGTGAATGGGGGGTGGGGGGATTGGGGGGATGGGTGATTTGGGGGGGTGAATTGGGGGGGATGGGTGGATTGGGGGGATAGGTGGGTTGGGGGGTGGGGTGATGGGGGGATGAGTGAATTGGGGGGGAGTGAATTGTGGGAGGTGGGTGAATTGGGGGGGGGGTGGATGGGGGGGGGGGGTGGTGAATGGGGTGGGATGGGGGATTGGGGGGTGGGGGGATTGGGGGGGAGGAGGGGTGGGATTGGGGGATAATGGGGAGGATTGGGGGGGGGATGGGTGAATTGGAGGGTGGGGGAATTGGGGGGGGATGGGTGATTTGGGGGGTGGGTGAATTATGGGGGGGATGGGTGAATTGGGGGGATGGGTGAATTATGGGGGGGATGGGTGAATTGGGGGGTGGGTGAATTATGGGGGGGATGGGTGAATTGGGGGGGTGGGTGAATTGGGGGGGATGGGTGAATTGGGGGGGATGAGTGAACTGGGGGGGTGAAATGGGGGGGGATGGGTGGGTTGGGGGGTGAGTGAATTGGGGGGGGGTGAGTGAATTGGGGGGATGGGTGAATTGGGGGGGATATGAGTGAATTGGGGGGGTTGAGCAAATTGGGGGGGGATGGGTGAACCGCGGGGGCATGAGTGGGTTGGGGGGGGATGAGTGAACTGGGGGGGGGGGGTGGGGGGGATGTGTGAATTGGGGGGGGGTGAGGAAATTGGGGGGGGGGGAGAATGGGTGAATTGGGGGGGGGGATGCCCCTCAAACCCCACCCCCCCCACCCCCCTTTCTCTGCAGGGTGCCCCCACCCCGCTCACCGCCGGGCCTGGGGGTGCAGCCCTGCTCCAGCACCTCCACCTCGCAGAGGCTGAGCCGCTCCTCGCGCCCCACGATGGCCACGGTGACGTAGCGACCCCGCAGCCCCCCGCAACACACGGTGCTGGGGGACCCGGGACCAGGGGCGGTGACAAGGCCGCAGCTGAGACCAGGAACCGGGGGGGGTGGGGGGAGAGGGAGGGGGGGGGAGAGAAGAGTGAGGGGGGAGGAGGGGAGGGGAGAGGGGGAGGAGGGGAGGGGAGAGGGGGGAGGTGGGGGGAAGGAGAGGAGGGGGAAGGTGGGGGGATGGAGAGGGGAGGAGGGGAGGGGAGAGGGGTGGGAGGTGGGGGGAAGGAAGGGGAGGGGGGGAGAGAAGAGTGAGGGGGGAGGAGGGGAGGGGAGAGGGGGAGGAGGGGAGGGGAGAGGGGGAGGTGGGGGAAGGAGAGGAGGGGGAAGGTGGGGGGATGGAGAGGGGAGGAGGGGAGGGGAGAGGTGGGAGGTGGGGGAAGGAAGGGGAGGGGGTGGGGGGGAGAGAAGAGTGAGGGGAGGAGGGGAGGGGAGAGGGGGGGAGGTGGGGGAAGGAGAGGAGGGGGAAGGTGGGGGGATGGAGAGGGGAGGAGGAGGGGAGAGGGGTGGGAGGTGGGGGAAGGAAGGGGAGGGGGTGGGGGGAGAGAAGAGTGAGGGGGAGGAGGGGAGGGGAGAGGGGGAGGAGGGGAGGGGAGAGGGGGAGGAGGGGAGGGGAGAGGGGGAGGTGGGGGGAAGGAGAGGAGGGGGAAGGTGGGGGGAAGGAGAGGTGAGGAGGTGAGGGGAGAGGGGTGGGAGGTGGGGAGGGGAGAGGGGGAGGAGGTGGGGGGAAGGAGAGGTGAGGAGGGGAGGGGAGAGGGGTGGGAGGAAGGAAGGGGAGGGGGGGAGAGAAGAGTGAGGGGGGAGGAGGGGAGGGGAGAGGGGTGGGAGGTGGGGAGGGGAGAGGGGTAGGAGGTGGGGGGAAGGAGGGGGAGGAGGGGAGGGGAGAGGGGTGGGAGGTGGGGGGAAGGAGGGGAGAGGGGTGGGGGGGAGAGAAGAGTGAGGGGGGAGGAGGGGAGGGGAGGGGGGAGGAGGTGGGGGGAAGGAGAGGTGAGGAGGGGAGGGGAGAGGGGTGGGAGGTGGGGGGAAGGGAAGGGGAGAGGGGGGAGAGAAGAGTGAGGGGGGAGGAGGGGAGGGGAGATGGGGGGGAGGTGGGGAGGGGAGAGGGGTAGGAGGTAGGGGGAAGGAGGGGGAGGAGGGGAGGGGAGAGGGGTGGGAGGTGGGGGGAAGGAGGGGAGAGGGGTGGGGGGGAGAGAAGAGTGAGGGGGGAGGAGGGGAGGGGAGAGGGGGGAGGTGGGGAGGGGAGAGGGGTAGGAGGTAGGGGGAAGGAGGGGGAGGAGGGGAGGGGAGAGGGGTGGGAGGTAGGGGGAAGGAGGGGGAGGGGTGGGGGGGAGAGTAGAGTGAGGGGGGAGGAGGGGAGGGGAGGGGGGGAGCTGGGGAGGGGAGAGGGGGAAGAGGTGGGGGGAAGGAGAGGTGAGGAGGGGAGGGGAGAGGGGTGGGAGGTGGGGGGAAGGAAGGGGAGGGGGGAGAGTAGAGTGAGGGGGGAGGAGGGGAGGGGAGAGGGGGGAGCTGGGGGGAAGGAGGGGAGAGGGGGTAGGAGGTGGGGGGATGGAGGGGAGAGGGGTAGGAGGTGGGGGGATGGAGAGGGGAGGAGGGGGAAGGAGGGGAGGGGAGAGGGGTGGGAGCTGGGGGGAAGGAGGGGAGAGGGGGAGGAGGTGGGGGGAAGGAGGGGAGAGGGGGTGGGAGCTGGGGGGCAGGAGGTGTGAGGAGGGGAGGGGAGAGGGGTAGGAGCTGGGGGGAAGGAGGGGGAGGAGGGGAGAGGAGAGGGGTAGGAGCTGGGGGGAAGGAGGGGCGAGGAGGGGAGGGGAGAGGGGTAGGAGCTGGGGGGAAGGAGGGGCGAGGAGGGGAGGGGAGAGGGGTAGGAGCTGGGGGGCAGGAGCGGGGAGGAGGGGAGGGGAGAGGGGTAGGAGGTGGGGGGAAGGAGGGGAGAGAGGTAGGAGCCGGGGGGAAGGAGGGGCGAGGAGGGGAGGGGAGGGGAGAGGGGTGGGAGCTGGGGGGAAGGAGAGGAGGGGAGAGGGGGTGGGAGCCGGGGGGGCAGGGAGGGCCGAGGAGGGGAGGGGAGAGGGGTAAGAGCTGGGGGGAAGGAGGGGCGAGGAGGGGAAGGGAGAGGGGCAGGAGCTGGGGAGAAGGAGGGGAGAGGGGTAGGAGCCGGGGGGAAGGAGAGGGGGAGGAGTGGGAGGTGGGGGGAAGGAGGGGGGAGGAGGGGAGGGGAGAGGGGCAGGAGCTGGGGGGAAGGAGAGGGGGAGGAGGGGAGGGGAGAGGGGCAGGTTCTGGGGGGCAGGAGGGGTGAGGAGGGGAGGGGAGAGGGGTGGGAGGTGGGGGGAAGGAGGGGGAGGAGTGGGAGGTGGGGGGAAGGAGGGGGGAGGAGTGGGAGCCGGGGGGGAAGGAGGGGAGAGGGGTAGGAGCTGGGGGGAAGGAGGGGAGGGGAGAGGGGTAGGAGCCGGGGGGAAGGAGGGGAGGGGAGGGGAGGTGAGAGGCACCATGCCCCGCCCAGCCGTCCCTCTTGGAGGCTCACACGGGGTTGTGGGTGCCGTTCCCGGCCAAGGAGTCCCCGACGTGGACCTGGGCCCCTTTGAGGCGCTGCCAGCAGCAATCCAGGCGGTTCCTCAGCACCACGGCGCCCACCGCCCGCCGCCGGCCCAGGTCCACCGTCCACCAAGGGTCCAGCTCCTTCTTGGTCTGGGAGCAGGAGCCCGAGCTCCAGTTCCCATCCCAGTTCCCATCCACGGCGTTGATGGCGCTACCGGCCGGACTGGAGGTGGAGGATTGAAGCGCCGGGCGCCTCAGGGCCAGGTTTTGGGCTGGGGACACACCATGGCATCACCCTGTGGGCAGGCGGCTTCTTGTCGCCTCTCTGGGCTCACCAGTAGCTTAGGGACACGTGTGACACCCCAGTTCCCCACCCACCCCATGGGTGAGCATCCTCCCAGCACCATTCTGGGCTCACCAGTAGCTTAGGGACACATGTGACACCCCAGTTCCTCACCCACCCCAGGGGTGAGCATCCTCCCTCCACCATTCTGGGCTCACCAGTAGCTCAGGGACACGTGTGACACCCCAGTTCCCCACCCCACAGGTGAGCATCCTCCCATTGCCTCTCTGGGCTCACCAGTAGCTTAGGGACACGTGTGACACCCCAGTTCCCCACCCACCCCAGGGGTGAGCATCCTCCCTCCACCATTCTGGGCTCACCAGTAGCTTAGGGACACGTGTGACACCCCAGTTCCCCACCCACCCCATGGGTGAGCATCCTCCCTCCACCATTCTGGGCTCACCAGTAGCTTAGGGACACGTGTGACACCCCAGTTCCCCACCCACCCCATGGGTGAGCATCCTCCCAGCACCATTCTGGGCTCACCAGTAGCTTAGGGACACGTGTGACACCCCAGTTCCTCACCCACCCCAGGGGTGAGCATCCTCCCTCCACCATTCTGGGCTCACCAGTAGCTTAGGGACACATGTGACACCCCAGTTCCTCACCCACCCCAGGGGTGAGCATCCTCCCTCCACCATTCTGGGCTCACCAGTAGCTCAGGGACACGTGTGACACCCCAGTTCCCCACCCCACAGGTGAGCATCCTCCCATTGCCTCTCTGGGCTCACCAGTAGCTTAGGGACACGTGTGACACCCCAGTTCCCCACCCACCCCAGGGGTGAGCATCCTCCCTCCACCATTCTGGGCTCACCAGTAGCTTAGGGACACGTGTGACACCCCAGTTCCCCACCCACCCCATGGGTGAGCATCCTCCCTCCACCATTCTGGGCTCACCAGTAGCTTAGGGACACGTGTGACACCCCAGTTCCCCACCCACCCCATGGGTGAGCATCCTCCCAGCACCATTCTGGGCTCACCAGTAGCTTAGGGACACGTGTGACACCCCAGTTCCTCACCCACCCCAGGGGTGAGCATCCTCCCTCCACCATTCTGGGCTCACCAGTAGCTTAGGGACACATGTGACACCCCAGTTCCTCACCCACCCCAGGGGTGAGCATCCTCCCTCCACCATTCTGGGCTCACCAGTAGCTCAGGGACACGTGTGACACCCCAGTTCCCCACCCCACAGGTGAGCATCCTCCCAGCACCATTCTGGGCTCACCAGTAGCTTAGGGACACGTGTGACACCCCAGTTCCCCACCCACCCCATGGGTGAGCATCCTCCCATTGCCTCTCTGGGCTCACCAGTAGCTTAGGGACACGTGTGACACCCCAGTTCCTCACCCACCCCAGGGGTGAGCATCCTCCCTCCACCATTCTGGGCTCACCAGTAGCTCAGGGACACGTGTGACACCCCAGTTCCCCACCCCACAGGTGAGCATCCTCCCAGCACCATTCTGGGCTCACCAGTAGCTTAGGGACACGTGTGACACCCCAGTTCCCCACCCACCCCATGGGTGAGCATCCTCCCAGCACCATTCTGGGCTCACCAGTAGCTTAGGGACACGTGTGACACCCCAGTTCCCTACCCACCCCACAGGTGAGCATCCTCCCATTGCCTCTCTGGGCTCACCAGTAGCTTAGGGACACATGTGACACCCCAGTTCCTTACCCCACAGGTGAGCATCCTCCCACTGCCTCTCTGGGCTCACCAGTAGCTTAGGGACACGTGTGACACCCCAGTTCTCCACCCACCCCACAGGTGAGCATCCTCCCAGCACCATTCTGGGCTCACCAGTAGCTTAGGGACACATGTGACACCCCAGTTCCTTACCCCACAGGTGAGCATCCTCCCACTGCCTCTCTGGGCTCACCAGTAGCTTAGGGACATGTGTGACACCCCAGTTCACCAGTCCACAGGTGAGCATCCTCCCAGCACCATTCTGGGCTCACCAGTAGCTTAGGGACACGTGTGACCCCCCATTCCCCACCACAAGACCCCCTTGCGTGCCCCCCCAGCCCTACACGGACCGATTCACCCCACATACTTTGGGGAGCTCCGCTCTCAGCGGCGCCCATCCGGCACGCGCCGGGTGAGTACCGGGGGTGGGTGGGGGGTGGGGGTGGGACTTTTTTGGGTCCTTACCCCCAGGTGGGTGGACACAGCTCTGTGCTGTCACCTCCACTTCACAGAGGACAAGGAAGTCCTCCCTGCCTGGGATGATGATGGAGACATAACGACCGGGCAGCCCGTTGCAGCACAGGGTGCTGGTGGTACCAGGACCGGTATCCAAAATCACTCCACAGCTACCAGGAAGGAACCATCATGGGCTACACCCCCAAAAGTGAGGTTGAGGGGTCCCCCCTCCCTCCCTATCCCACTCACACTGGGTTGCTCTTGCCGTGGTGGGCCAAGGAGTCGCCGACGTGGACCTGGGCACCCAGAAGGTTCTCCCAGCAGCAATCGCGGCGGTTGGTGACGGTGACGGCGTCGACGGCGTGGCGGTGGCCCAGATCCACCCACCACCAAGGTTCCAGCTCCTTCTCAGTGTGGGAGCAGGAGCCGCGCTCCCAGTCGGCGTCGCGGTCGCCGTCTACGGCGTTGGCGGCCATGCTGATGGCGTTGAGAGCCGACGACTGCCGCACGGCACGGCCCAGCGCCACGTTGGGGGCTGGAAGGGACCAGAAAGGAGCTGTGCCATGAGGGATGCCGCCTCCTGATGCCCATCACCACGTCAGCCCCTCACCTCCTGGCAGGGGGACCCCTCACCTCCTGGCTGGGGGACCCCTCACCTCCTGGCTGGGAGACTCCTGGCAGGGGGACCCTTCACCTCCTGGAAGGGGACCCCTCACCTCCTGGCAGGGGGACTCCTCACTGCTGGCAGGGAGACCCCTCACCTCCTGGCAGGGGCACCCCTCACATTCTGGCAGGGGGACCCCTCACCTCCTGGCAGGGGGACCCCTCACCTCCTGGCAGGGGGACCCCTCACCTCCTGGCAGGGGGACTCCTGGCAGGGGACCCTTCACCTCCTGGAAGGGGAACCCCTCACCTCCTGGCAGGGGACTCCTCACTGCTGGCAGGGAGACCCCTCACCTCCTGGCAGGGGCACCCCTCGCCTTCTGGCAGGGGGACCCCTCACCTCCTGGCAGGGGGACTCCTAGCAGGGAGACCCCTCACCTCCTGGCAGGGGATCCCCTCACCTTCTGGCAGGGGGACCCTCACCTCCTGGCTGGGGGACCCTTCACCTTCTGGCAGGGGCACCCCTCACCTCCTGGCGGGGGACCCCTCACCTCCCGGCGGGGGGACTCCTGGCAGGGGGACCCCTCACCTCCTGGCAGGGGGACCCCTCACCTCCTGGCAGGGGGACCCCTCACCTCCTGGCAGGGGGACCCCTCACCTCCTGGCGGGGGGACCCCTCACCTCCTGGCGGGGGGACCCCTCACCTCCTGGCATGGGGGACTCCTGGCAGGGGGACCCCCTCACCTTCTGGCAGGGGCACCCTCACCTCCTGGCGGGGAGACTCCTGGCAGGGGGACGCTTCACCTCCTGGCAGGGGACCCCTCACCTCCTGGCGGGGGACCCTAAACCTCCTGGCGGGGGGACCCTAAACCTCCTGGCGGGGGACTCCTGGCAGGGGGACCCCTCACCTCCTGGCAGGGGGACGCAGCCATCCAGCATCACCTCCACCTCGCAGAGCGCCAGCGCTTCCTCCCGCCCGGGGATGAGGATGGTGACGTAGCGACCACGAAGGCCGTGGCAGCAGATGGTGCTGAGGGAGCCGGGCCCGGCATCCACGATGGTGCCACAGCTGCCAGGGGAAGGAGAAACTGAGGCAGGAGGAAGAGGAGGAGGATGAGGGAACAGAGGAGGATGGGGATGAGGAGGAGGGGGAGGAGGAAGAGGAGGAAGAGGAAGAGGAGGAAGAGGAAGAGGAGGAGGAGGAGGAGGAGGAGGAGGAGGGGGAGGAGGAGGAGGATGAGGAGGAGGAGGAGGAAGAGGAGGGAGGAGGAGGAGGAAGAGGAGGAGGAGGAGGAGGAAGAGGAGGAGGAGGAGGAGGAAGAGGAGGGAGGAGGAGGAGGAAGAGGAGGAGGAGGAGGAGGAAGAGGAGGGAGGAGGAGGAGGAAGAGGAGGATGAGGAGGAGGATGAGGAGGAGGATGAGGAGGAGGAGGAGGATGATGATGATGATGAGGAGGAGGAGGATGATGATGAGGAGGAGGATGATGATGATGATGATGAGGATGAGGAGGATGATGATGATGATGAGGAGGAGGAGGAGGAGGAGGAGGAGGAGGAGGAGGAGGGAGAAGAGGAGGAGGAGGAGAAGAGGAGGAGGAGGAGAAGAGGAGGAGGAGGAGAAGAGGAGGAGGAGGAGAAGAGGAGGAGGAGGAGAAGAGGAGGAGGAGGAGGAGGAGGAGGAGGAGGAGAGGAGGAGGAGGAGGAGGAGAAGAGGAGGAGGAGGGAGAAGAGGAGGAGGAGGGAGAAGAGGAGGAGGAGGAGAGAAGAGGGAGAAGAGGAGGAGGAAGAGGAGGATGAGGATGAGGATGATGAGGATGAAGATGCTGCTGAGCAACCCATGCCCGGCATCCCTGCTGATACCCCAGCTGCCCAAGAAGGAGAAACTGAGGCTCCCAGGGTCTCACCAGCAGCATGGTGGTGGGTCAGACCCCTTCCCCACCCCCCCCCCACCAAACATCCCCCCCAAAGCAGGGTTCCCCCCCCCCAGAGTGGGGTTCCCCCCCCCCCCAGGAGCAGGATTTGGGCTCACATGGGGTTGTCCCGGCCGCTCTGGGCCGGCGCGTCGCCCACGTGGACCTGCGCCCCGCGGAGCCGTTGCCAGCAGCAATCCTGGCGGTTCTTCACCACCACGGCGCCCACGGCCCGTTGGGCACCCAGGTCCACGCTCCACCAGGGTTCCAGCTCCTTCAGGGTCTGGGTGCAAGAGCCGTGGTGCCAAACCCCATCCCGGTTGCCGTCCACCGCGTTGGCGGCCATACTGGTGTTCCCCAAGCTGGAGGACTGGGTGGCCGGGCGCCCTAGGGCTACGTTAGGTGCTGCCAAAATGAGGGTGGGGGTCAAGGCATCACCAAGGGATCCTAGGAGGGTTTGGTCTCACTGGAGGGGATGGTCCTGCTGGAGAAGAGGCGCCACTCACCGGCTGGTGGGAGGATGCAGTCTTGGGGGGACAGATCCTGGGCCAAGACTTGGCTGAGGAGCAGCAGAGCCCAGGGAAGGGTCATGGCTGGGGTAGGATGGTGGGGAAGGGGGGTTGGGTGCCAGGGAAGAGGGTCCCAACCCCAGGGAAGAGGGTCCCAAGCCCAGGGAAGAGGGTCCCAAGCCCAGGGAAGAGGGTCCCAAGCCCAGGGAAGAGGGTCCCAACCTCAGGAAAAGGGTCCCAAGCCCAGGGAAGAGGGTCCCAACACGAGGGAAGAGGGTCCCAACACGAGGGAAGAGGGTTCCAGCCCAAGGGAAGAGGGTCCCAGTCCCAGGGAAAAGGGTCCCAAGCCCAGGGAAAAGGGTCCCAAGCCCAGGGAAAAGGGTCCTAACCCCAGGCAAGAGGGTCCCAGCCCCAGGGAAGGGGCTCCCACCCACCAGGAAGAGGGTCCCAAGCCCAAGGAAAAGGGTCCCAAGCCCAAGGAAAGAGAGGGTCCCATCCCCAGGGAAGAGGGTCCCAACACGAGGAAGAGGGTCTCAATCCCAGGGAAGAGGGTCCCATCCCCAGGGAAGAGGGTCCCAACACGAGGGAAGAGGGTCCCAGTCCCAGGGAAGAGGGTCCCAACCCCAGGGAAAAGGGTCCCAACCCCAGGGATGGGGGTCCCAAGCCCAGGGAAGAGGGTCCCCAACCTAAGGGAAGAGGGTCCCCAACCTAAGGGAAGAGGGTCCCCACCCCAGGGATGGGGGTCCCAGTCCCAGGGATGGGGGTCCCAGTCCCAGGGATGGGGGTCCCAAGCCCTGGGAAGAGGGTCCCAGCCCCAGGGAAAAGGGTCCCAACCCCAGGCAAAGGGTCACAACCCCAGGGAAAATGGTCCCAACCCCAGGGAAGAGGGTCCCAAGCCCAGGGAAGAGGGTCCCAACCCCAGGGAAGAGGGTCCCAAGCCCAGGGAAGAGGGTCCCAGTCCCAGGGATGGGGGTCCCAGTCCCAGGGATGGGGGTCCCAAGCCCAGGGATGGGGGTCCCAGCCCCAGGGAAGAGGGTCCCAACCCCAGGGAAGAGGGTCCCAGTCCCAGGGATGGGGGTCCCCAACCTAAGGGAAGAGGGTCCCAAGCCCAGGGAAGAGGGTCCCAGCCCCGGGGAAGAGGGTCCCAGTCCCAGGGATGGGGGTCCCAAGCCCAGGGATGGGGGTCCCAAGCCCTGGGAAGAGGGTCCCCAACCTAAGGGAAGAGGGTCCCCAAGCCCAGGGAAGAGGCTCCCAAGCCCAGGGAAGGGGCTCCCACCCACCAGGAAGAGGGTCCCAAGCCCAAGGAAAAGGGTCCCCAACCTCAGGAAAAGAGTCCCAACTACAGGGAAGAGGGTCCAAATCCCAGGGAAGAGGGTCCCATCCCCAGGGAAGAGGGTCTCAATCCCAGGGAAGAGGGTCCCAACCCCAGGGAAGAGGGTCCCATCCCCAGGGAAGAGGGTCCCATCCCCAGGGAAGAGGGTCCCATCCCCAGGGAAGAGGGTCCCAACACGAGGGAAGAGGGTCCCAGTCCCAGGGAAGAGGGTCCCAACCTCAGGAAAAGGGTCCCAAGCCCAGGGAAGAGGGTCCCCAACCTAAGGGAAGAGGGTGCCAACCCCAGGCAAGAGGGTCCCATCCCCAGGGAAGAGGGTCCCAACACGAGGGAAGAGGGTCCCCACCCCGGGGAAGAGGGTCCCAACCCCAGGCAAAGGGTCCCAGCCCAGGGAAAAGGGTCCCAAGCCCAGGGAAGAGGGTCCCAACACGAGGGAAGAGGGTCCCAACCCTAAGGAAGAGGGTCCCAGCCCAAGGGAAGAGGGTCCCAGTCCCAGGGAAAAGGGTCCCAGTCCCAGGGAAAAGGGTCCCAAGCCCAGGGAAAAGGGTCCCAGCCCCAGGGAAGGGGCTCCCACCCACCAGGAAGAGGGTCCCAAGCCCAAGGAAAAGGGTCCCAAGCCCAGGGAAGAGGGTCCCATCCCCAGGGAAGAGGGTCCCAACACGAGGAAGAGGGTCTCAATCCCAGGGAAGAGGGTCCCCACCCCAGGGAAGAGGGTCCCAACCCCAGGGAAGAGGGTGCCAACCCCAGGGAAGAGGGTGCCAACCCTAAGGAAGAGGGTCCCAAGCCCAGGGAAGAGGGTCCCAGTACCAGGAATGGGGGTCCCAGTCCCAGGGAAGAGGGTCCCAGCCCCAGGGAAGAGGGTCCCATCCCCAGGGAAGAGGGTCCCAAGCCCAGGGAAGGGGCTCCCACCCACCAGGAAGAGGGTCCCAAGCCCAAGGAAAAGGGTCCCAAGCCCAGGGAAGAGGGTCCCCAACCTCAGGAAAAGAGTCCCAACTACAGGGAAGAGGGTCCAAATCCCAGGGAAGAGGGTCCCATCCCCAGGGAAGAGGGTCTCAATCCCAGGGAAGAGGGTCCCAAGCCCAGGGAAGAGGGTCCCAACACGAGGGAAGAGGATCCCAACCCCAGGAAAAGGGTCCCAAGCCCAGGGAAGAGGATCCCCACCCCAGGGAAGAGGGTCCCAGTCCCAGGGAAGAGGGTCCCAAGCCCAGGAAAAGGGTCCCAATCCCAGGGAAGAGGGTCCCCACCCCGGGGAAGAGGGTCCCCACCCCAGGCAAAGGGTCCCAACCCCAGGGAAAAGGGTCCCAGCCCCAGGGAAAAGGGTCCCAGCCCCAGGGATGGGGGTCCCAACCCCAGGAAAAGGGTCCCAAGCCCTGGAAAAGGGTCCCCACCCCAGGGAAGAGGGTCCCAAGCCCAGGGAAGAGGGTCCCCACCCCAGGGAATAGGGTCCCCAACCCTCTTCCTGGCTGTATCCCCAGACCCCTGGGCTGGCCCAGATCTCACCGCTGGTTGAGCCAAGGCTGGAGAATCCCCACCAAGCTCCTCCTGGATGCTCTGGGCTACTGGTGTGACCCCTTCCCGTGTCCCTTCTCCAGCAAGGCACCAGGACAACCTGAAGGGAGGAAGAGGAGGAGGAAGAGGAAGAGGAGGAGGAGGAGGAAAGCCTTCAGCCTCAAGGTTGTGGTGGAGGAGGAGGGATGGAGGAGCTGCAGGGCTGCCTGGGGCTCCAGCTCCACCAGTTTAATGGTTAAAAGGGTTTTGGCAAAGGGAGGTGGGTGCAGGGGGAGGGAGGCACCTTGACCTTCCCCCAAACCACAGCAGACACCAGGGAAGGGTCAGGGCGTCCCGAGCTCTCCCAGTGCCAGGAGGAAACTGGGGCGTGAAGTTCTCCAGTTGGAAACCAGTTTGCAGCCTTGGTTTTGCTGGGCTGGTTCCAGTTAAGCTGAGTTAAGGGGGTGGGAAAAGCAAACTGAGGGGTGGGAGGGGGGTGGGTTTGGGGGGTGGGGAGGGCTTTTTTGGGGGGGAGGGCTTTTTGGGGGGGGGAGGGCTTTTTTGGGGGGGAGGGCTTTTTGGGGGGGAGGGCTTTGCCCTTTTAGGGGGGCTTGAGGGGTCCAGTCTTTTTTGGGGGGGGGGTGTCCCCTGAAAGCTGAGCGCTCACTGGGGTGATGTGGGCAGGGAGCCAGAGTGATGGTGATCCAGGGGTGAGGGGGGTGGGGGGGTACAGTGATGGTAAGGACCCCTAAACCCCCCCCCCCCCACCTCCATCACCATGGTAACGATGGGCAACACCCCCTCCCCTCCTCCCCCTCCCCCTCCCCTCCTCCCCCAGGACCACATCATACCCATCACCACGGCGACAGGCATCCCTCTCCATCACCCTTGTACCACCTTCCCCCTAGGAAGGGTACCACCGCATCGCCATGGCAACGGCCCCCATCACCACCCCCCACCTCCACCCCCATCCCCCTACCCCTCCCTCCACCCCCCCCCAAAAAAGAAGGTAGAAACAGGGTGGGAAAAGTCCCTCTCATTTATTAATTGCTTGTTAAACCCCCCCAAAGTCCAGCCTAACGAGGCCGCGTTCGTTAAGGAGATGATGGCATCATGGTGGGTGGTCTCTGGCCTTCACCTGGCAGCCAGGAGCTCCTGGGTGGCCAGCTGGATGAGGCCCTGGAAATCCCAGGGGAGATACCTCCTCCAGAAGCGACGGTCGCGGCCGTAGATTTGGGCAGGGAATCGGGGGCTTCCTGGGGGGAGGGGAGGGGAGGGGAAGGGAGAGGAGGGGAGGGGAGGGAGGGAAGGTGGGGGGAGGGGGTGTTGAGGGGAGGGGAGGGGAGGGGAAGGGAGAGGAGGGGAGGTGAGGGAGGGAAGGGGGGTGGGGGGGCGGAGGGGAGCCACGGGGAGGGGAGGGGAGCCTTGGGGAGCTGAGGAGAGAAGAGGAGGGGAGGGGAGGGGGAGGGGAGGGGAGGGGAGGGGAGAGGAGGGGAGAGGAGGGGAGGGGAGGGGAGGGGAGGGGGGGGTGAGGGGAGAGGAGGGGAGCCGCAGGGAGGGGAGGGCAGAGGAGAGGAGCCTTGGGGAGGGGAGGGGAAGGGGAAGGGAGGGGAGAGGAGCCACAGGGAGGGGAAGGGAGGGGAGAGGAGCCACAGGGAGGGGAAGGGAGGGGAGAGGAGCCACAGGGAGGGGAAGGGAGGGGAGGGGAGGGGAGGGGAGGGAAGGGGAGGGGAGGGGAGGGGAGGGGAAGGGAGGGGAGGGGAGGGGAGGGGAAGGGAGGGGAGGGGAGCCGTGGGGAGGGGAAGGGAGCCGTGAGGAGGGGAAGGGAGCCGTGAGGAGGGGAAGGGAGCCGTGAGGAGGGGAAGGGAGCCGTGAGGAGGGGAAGGGAGCCGTGAGGAGGGGAAGGGAGCCGTGAGGAGGGGAGGGGGAGCCGTGAGGAGGGGAGGGGGAAGGGAGGGGAGGGGAGCTGTGGTGAGGGGAGAGGAGCCGAGGGGAGGGGAGCCCTGGGGAGGAGAGGGAAGGGGAGCGGAGCTGCAGGGAGGGGAAGGGAGGGGAGAGGAGTGGAGGGGAAGGGAGAGGGGCCGCGGGGAGGGGAGGGGAGGGGAGGAGAGAAGAGAGGAGGGGAGAGAGAGGAGAGGAGCAGCGAGGAGGGGAGGGAGCCTCGGGGAGGGGAAGGGGAAGGGAGGGGAGCCGCGGGGAGGGGAGGGAAGGGGAGCGGAGCTGCAGGGAGGGGAGGGGAGGGGAGGGGAGAGTAGCCACGGGGAGGGGAAGGGAGGGGAGAGGAGAGGAGCCGAGGGGAGGGGAGGGGAAGGGAAGGGAGCCGAGGGGAGGGGAGGGGAGCCGAGGGGAGCCGAGGGGAGGGGAGGGGAGGGGAGCCGAGGGGAGGGGAAGGGAGCCACAGGGAGGGGAGGGGAGGGGAGGGGAGGGGAGAGGAGCGGCAGGGAGGGGAAGGGAGGGGAGAGGAGTGGAGCCGAGGGGAGGGGAGGGGAGGGGAGGGGAGAGGAGAGGAGCGGCAGGGAGGGGAGAGGAGCCGAGGGGAGGGGAAGGGAGAGGAGAGGAGCCACGGGGAGGGGAAGGGAGGGGAGGGAGAGAGGAGAGGAGCTGAGGGGAGAGGAGAGGAGCCTTGGGGAGGGGAGCCCAGGGGAGCCGCGGGGAGGGGAGGGGAGAGGAGGGGAGGGGAGGGGAGGGGAGGGGAGCCGTGAGGAGGGGAAGAGAGGGGAGGGGAGGGGAGCCTAGGGGAGAGGAGCCCTGGGGAGGGGAGGGAAGGGGAGCGGAGCTGCAGGGAGGGGAGGGGAGGGGAGGGGAGGGGAGAGGAGGGGCGGGGAGCCACGGAGAGGGGAGCAGAGGGGAGGGGAGGGGAGAGGAGCCCCGGGGAGGGGAGGGGAGCTGCAGGGAGGGGAGGGGAGGGCTCAATCTGAAGCCCGAGCGGTGGCTCCGTGCTCACCGATGCCGTGGAAGATCCTGGCGATGGCTCTGCCGGAGAACTGCTCGTCCTGGCGGATGGCCAGGAACCGGCGGATGTCGGAGCGGATCCGGCTCTCCCAGGCCTGGAGCTGCCAAGGAATCAGAGAATCCCTGAATCCCAGGGGTTGGAAGGGACCTCCAGAGGTCATGGGGTCCAAAGCAGGGTCCCTAGGACAGGGCACACAGGGAGGCATCCAGATGGGGCTGGGATCTCTCCAGAGAAGGAGACTCCACACCCCCTGGGCAGCCTGGCCCAGGGCTCCCTCACCCTCACTGGGAAGAAGTTCTTCCCCAGATTGGGGTGGAACTCCCTGTGCTCCAACTTGAGGCCATCACCCCTTGTCCTGTCCCCACAGACACTGAGAAGAGGCTGCCCATGTCCCCCTGTGTCCCACCCTTCAGCTATTGAGAACCATGGATCAGATCCCCTCTCAGGCTGCTTCTCTCCAGGCTGAACAGCCCCAGCTCCCTCAGCCTTTCCTCCCAGGGGAGATGCTCCAGGCCCTTCAGCATCTCCAGAGCCTCCTCTGGACTCTCTCCAGGAGATCCCTGTCTTTTCTCTCCCAGGGAGCCCAGCACTGGACACAACCCTCCAGCTGGGGCCTGAGCAGAGGGGAGAAGGATGTATATCCACCCCTGATGGGTGGGATTCACTCTGGGTGTCACGGGGATGAGGTTTTATGGTGGTTAAGAGAGAAGGAAGAAGGTAGGGAGAAGGTTTTTTGGGGGAGGGGGATGTGGCCCTCCCTCTCCCTCACTCTCATCTAACGCTGTGTACCAGTAACACCAGTTATTCCCAGTAAAAGAATGGCTCACCTCAGCGCTGCCGAGTTGTTGTTGTTCCTCCTCTTCCTCCTCCTCCTCTTCCTCTCCTCCTGGCTCCTTCCCAAAATAATCACTGAGCAAAGCCTTCAGCAGGGAGCTCCTCTCTTCTTCCTCCTCCTCAGGGTGAGGACCGTAGGTCTGAAAAGCCACGCTGCGGGCCCAGTATCAACCTCTTTCCTTTCCCAGTACCAAACTGGGAGGGAAAGAAGGGGAAGATGTGTAGGGTTTTCCCCCTTCTCTCACCTCTGGAACGCCCGGTAACAGGAGAGGAGCTGCTTGAGAGCCGTTTTCTCCCGGTTAAGGACCCGTTGGTGGAGGAAGTCACAGATGGAATCCAGCTCTGGGGCGGTGAGGTCACCATAAGAGTGGAAGTGGAAGGAGAGATCTCCAAATTCCACCAGGATCCCGTCTGGAAACACCAGGAGAAAGAGTCGCCAGGTTGGAAGAGACCTTTAAGATCATAGAGTCCAACTGTCCCTGTCCTGTGCTGAACCAGATCCCTGAGCACCTCATCTCCCTGTCTGTTAAACACACCCAGGGGTGGGGACTCAGCCCCCTCCCTGGGCAGCCTGTGCCAGGCCCTGACCCTGTCTCAGGCCCTGACCCTGTTCGAGGCCCCTATTCCAGGCCCCGACCCTGTTTCCAGGCCCCTAAGCCCAGGCCCCGGCCCCGCTCCCAGGCCCCTAGTCCCAGGCCCCGGCCCCGCTCCCAGGCCCCTAGTCCCAGGCCCCGGCCCCGCTCCCAGGCCCCGGCCCCGCTCCCAGGCCCCTAGTCCCAGGCCCCGGCCCCGCTCCCAGGCCCCTAGTCCCAGGCCCCGGCCCCGCTCCCAGGCCCCGGCCCCGCTCCCAGGCCCCTAGTCCCAGGCCCCGGCCCCGCTCCCAGGCCCCTAGTCCCAGGCCCCGGCCCCGCTCCCAGGCCCCTAGTCCCGCTCCCAGGCCCCTAGTCCCAGGCCCCGGCCCCGCTCCCAGGCCCCTAGTCCCAGGCCCCGGCCCCGCTCCCAGGCCCCTAGTCCCAGGCCCCGGCCCCGCTCCCAGGCTCCTGCTCCGCTCCCAGGCCCCTAGTCCCAGGCCCCGGCCCCGCTCCCAGGCCCCACTCCTAGGCCCCGGCCCCGCTCCCAGGCCCCTAGTCCCAGGCCCCAGCCCCGCTCCCAGGCCCCTAATCCCAGGCCCCAGCCCCGCTCCCGGGCCCCTGCTCCCAGGCCCCTGCCCTGCTCCCAGGTCCCTAATCCCAGTCCCCGGCCCTGCTCCCGGGCCCCTGCCCCGCTCCCGGGCCCCTAGTCCCAGGCCCCTAATGCCAGGCCCAGGCCCCGGCCCCTAATCCCAGGCCCCGAGTCCCAGGCCCTGGCCCAGCTCCCAGGCCCCGAGTCCCAGGCCCTGGCCCTGCTCCAGGCCCCTGTTCCACAGCCCCACAACTCTGCCAGGGAAGAACTTTGCCCTCCCAGCTGAGCTGACCCTGCCCTGGGGCAGCTTGAGCCCATTGCCCCTTGTCCCAGCTCCTGGCCCCTGGCTGAAGAGACCAGCGCCCACCTCTCTGCACCCTCCTGGCAGGGCAGGGGAGGTGGGGAGAAGGTCTCCCCTCAGCCTCCTCTTCTCCAGCCTCAACACCCCCAGCTCCCTCAGCTGCTCCTCAGAGGATTTGCCCTCCAGCCCCTTCCCCAGCCTGGTTGCCCTTCTCTGCACTCGCTCCAGGACCTCCATGTCCTTCTGATGCTGAGGAGCCCAGAACTGGACCCAGCACTCCAGCTGCAGCCTCCCCAGTGCCCAGTCCAGGGGCACAATCCCCTCCCCACACCTCCTGGCCACACTGTGTCTGACACAAGCCAGGATGCCCTTGGCCTTCCTGGCCCCCTGGGCACACTGCTGGCTCATGCTCAGCCTGCAGTCACCCAACACCCCCAGGTCCTTCTCTGCCTGACAGCTCTCCAGCCAGTCTCCCCCCAGCCTGGAGCTGGGGATGGATGGGGAGGGATGGAGATGGATGGGGATGGGTTGGAGATGGATGGGGATGGGATGGAGATGGATGGGGATGGGATGGAGATGGATGGGGATGGGATGGGGAGGGATGGGGAGGGATGGAGCACTCTGCACTTGGCCTTGTTAAACCTCATCCCACTGGTCTCAGCCCATGGGTCCAGCCTGTCCAGATCCCTCTGCAGATCCTCCTTACCCTCAGGTAGATAATGGGAACAGCACCCACAAGGAGCTGGTGCCTCCTGGTGCCCTAGGGAAGGATTCCCTCCCCCCAAGACCCCACCCTCCTTGTCGGTACCTTTCCGGAATCGCGGATCCCACTGGAGTTGACGTAAGGCCCGTTTCACCAACGTCGCTTCCCAACCCATGAAGTCACTCAAGGAGATGACATCAAACTCCACAGAGCTGGACTTCCCATGATCCTTCCCTTCCAAGCGTTCCCGGGCCAGGAAAACAGCGACAGGAGGTGACCTGAGAGTGGGGAACCCCCAAAAAACCAAACAATCCCCCCCAAAAAACCAACCCTCCTCACCATTCAGAGCTCTCTTTTTCATGGAGCTCTTCCCATGATCCCATGGGAGCTCCAAACGATCCCTTTGGGAAGAGGGGGATGTGGTTCCAACCTCCTTGCTAGGGCTCGGAGCTGCCGGGGTCCTCCATGGCAAAGCAGGCGGCAGGAGGAGTAGGTGGGAGGCAGAAGCTCCAGCCAACGTTGTGGGTGAAGCTCCAGGTAGCACAGGAGGGTCTCAATACCTGTGGGAGACAGGACATGGAAGCTCTGGAATGATCCCAATCCATTTGGAGCTTCAGGATACCTCTGGGAGAGGACATGGAAGCTCTGGAATGATCCCAATCCATTTGGAGCTTCAGGATACCTCTGGGAGAGGACATGGAAGCTCTGGAATGATCCTGAACCCTTTGGAGCTTCAGGATACCTCTGGGAGAGGACATGGAAGCTCTGGAACGATCCCAATCCCTGCAGAGCTTCAGGATACCTCTGGGAGAGGACATGGAAGCTCTGGAATGAACCTGAATCCCTTTGGAGCTTCAGGATACCTCTGGGAGAGGACATGGAAGCTCTGGAATGATCCCAATCCCTGCAGAGCTTCAGGATACCTCTGGGAGAGGACATGGAAGCTCTGGAATGATCCCAATCCCTGCAGAGCTTCAGGATACCTCTGGGAGGGGACATGGAAGCTCTGGAATGATCCCAATCCCTGCAGAGCTTCAGGATACCTCTGGGAGAGGACATGGAAGCTCTGGAATGATCCCAATCCCTGCAGAGCTTCAGGATACCTCTGGGAGAGGACATGGAAGCTCTGGAACGATCCTGATCCCTGCAGAGCTTCAGGATACCTCTGGGAGAGGACATGGAAGCTCCAGAATGATCCTGAACCCTTTGGAGCTTCAGGATACCTCTGGGAGAGGACATGGAAGCTCTGGAATGATCCTAACCCTGGAGCTTCAGGATACCTCTGGGAGAGGACATGGAAGCTCTGGAATGATCCCAATCCCTTTGGAGCTTCAGGATACCTCTGGGAGAGGACATGGAAGCTCTGGAATGATCCTGAATCCCTGCAGAGCTTCAGGATACCTCTGGGAGAGGACATGGAAGCTCCAGAAGGATCCTGAACCCTTTGGAGCTTCAGGATACCTCTGGGAGAGGACATGGAAGCTCTGGAATGATCCCAATCCCTGCAGAGCTTCAGGATACCTCTGGGAGAGGACATGGAAGCTCCAGAATGATCCTGAACCCTTTGGAGCTTCAGGATACCTCTGGGAGAGGACATGGAAGCTCTGGAACGATCCCAATCCCTGCAGAGCTTCAGGATACCTCTGGGAGAGGACATGGAAGCTCTGGAATGATCCTGAACCCTGCAGAGCTTCAGGATACCTCTGGGAGAGGACATGGAAGCTCTGGAATGATCCTGAACCCTTTGGAGCTTCAGGATACCTCTGGGAGAGGACATGGAAGCTCTGGAATGATCCCAATCCCTGCAGAGCTTCAGGATACCTCTGGGAGAGGACATGGAAGCTCTGGAATGATCCCAATCCCTGCAGAGCTTCAGGATACCTCTGGGAGAGGACATGGAAGCTCTGGAATGATCCCAATCCCTGCAGAGCTTCAGGATACCTCTGGGAGGGGACATGGAAGCTCTGGAATGATCCCAATCCCTGCAGAGCTTCAGGATACCTCTGGGAGAGGACATGGAAGCTCTGGAATGATCCTGAACCCTTTGGAGCTTCAGGATACCTCTGGGAGAGGACATGGAAGCTCTGGAATGATCCTGATCCCTGCAGAGCTTCAGGATACCTCTGGGAGAGGACATGGAAGCTCTGGAATGATCCTGAACCCTGCAGAGCTTCAGGATACCTCTGGGAGAGGACATGGAAGCTCCAGAAGGATCCTGAACCCTTTGGAGCTTCAGGATACCTCTGGGAGAGGACATGGAAGCTCTGGAACGATCCCAATCCCTGCAGAGCTTCAGGATACCTCTGGGAGAGGACATGGAAGCTCTGGAATGAACCTGAACCCTTTGGAGCTTCAGGATACCTCTGGGAGAGGACATGGAAGCTCTGGAATGATCCCAATCCCTTTGGAGCTTCAGGATACCTCTGGGAGAGGACATGGAAGCTCTGGAATGATCCCAATCCCTGCAGAGCTTCAGGATACCTCTGGGAGAGGACATGGAAGCTCTGGAATGATCCCAATCCCTGCAGAGCTTCAGGATACCTCTGGGAGGGGACATGGAAGCTCTGGAATGATCCCAATCCCTGCAGAGCTTCAGGATACCTCTGGGAGAGGACATGGAAGCTCTGGAATGATCCCAATCCCTGCAGAGCTTCAGGATACCTCTGGGAGAGGACATGGAAGCTCTGGAATGATCCCAATCCATTTGGAGCTTCAGGATACCTCTGGGAGAGGACATGGAAGCTCTGGAATGATCCTGAACCCTGCAGAGCTTCAGGATACCTCTGGGAGAGGACATGGAAGCTCCAGAAGGATCCTGAACCCTTTGGAGCTTCAGGATACCTCTGGGAGAGGACATGGAAGCTCTGGAACGATCCCAATCCCTGCAGAGCTTCAGGATACCTCTGGGAGAGGACATGGAAGCTCTGGAATGATCCTGAACCCTGCAGAGCTTCAGGATACCTCTGGGAGAGGACATGGAAGCTCTGGAATGATCCTGATCCCTGCAGAGCTTCAGGATACCTCTGGGAGAGGACATGGAAGCTCTGGAATGATCCTGAACCCTTTGGAGCTTCAGGATACCTCTGGGAGAGGACATGGAAGCTCCAGAATGAACCTGAAACCTTTGGAGCTTCAGGATACCTCTGGGAGGGGACATGGAAGCTCTGGAATGATCCTGATCCCTTTGGAGCTTCAGGATACCTCTGGGAGAGGACATGGAAGCTCTGGAATGATCCTGATCCCTGCAGAGCTTCAGGATACCTCTGGGAGGGGACATGGAAGCTCCAGAATGATCCTGATCCCTTTGGAGCTTCAGGATACCTCTGGGAGAGGACATGGAAGCTCCAGAATGATCCTGATCCCTGCAGAGCTTCAGGATACCTCTGGGAGAGGACATGGAAGCTCTGGAATGATCCTGAACCCTTTGGAGCTTCAGGATACCTCTGGGAGAGGACATGGAAGCTCTGGAATGATCCCAATCCCTGCAGAGCTTCAGGATACCTCTGGGAGAGGACATGGAAGCTCCAGAATGATCCTGATCCCTGCAGAGCTTCAGGATACCTCTGGGAGAGGACATGGAAGCTCTGGAATGATCCTGAACCCTTTGGAGCTTCAGGATACCTCTGGGAGAGGACATGGAAGCTCTGGAATGATCCCAATCCCTGCAGAGCTTCAGGATACCTCTGGGAGGGGACATGGAAGCTCCAGAATGATCCTGATCCCTTTGGAGCTTCAGGATACCTCTGGGAGAGGACATGGAAGCTCCAGAATGATCCTGATCCCTGCAGAGCTTCAGGATACCTCTGGGAGAGGACATGGAAGCTCCAGAATGATCCCAATCCCTGCAGAGCTTCAGGATACCTCTGGGAGAGGACATGGAAGCTCTGGAATGAACCTGAACCCTTTGGAGCTTCAGGATACCTCTGGGAGAGGACATGGAAGCTCTGGAATGAACCTGAACCCTTTGGAGCTTCAGGATACCTCTGGGAGAGGACATGGAAGCTCTGGAACGATCCCAATCCCTTTGGAGCTTCAGGATACCTCTGGGAGGGGACATGGAAGCTCTGGAATGATCCCAATCCCTGCAGAGCTTCAGGATACCTCTGGGAGAGGACATGGAAGCTCTGGAATGATCCCAATCCCTGCAGAGCTTCAGGATACCTCTGGGAGAGGACATGGAAGCTCTGGAATGATCCTGAACCCTGCAGAGCTTCAGGATACCTCTGGGAGAGGACATGGAAGCTCCAGAAGGATCCTGAACCCTTTGGAGCTTCAGGATACCTCTGGGAGAGGACATGGAAGCTCTGGAACGATCCCAATCCCTGCAGAGCTTCAGGATACCTCTGGGAGAGGACATGGAAGCTCTGGAATGAACCTGAACCCTTTGGAGCTTCAGGATACCTCTGGGAGAGGACATGGAAGCTCTGGAATGATCCCAATCCCTGCAGAGCTTCAGGATACCTCTGGGAGAGGACATGGAAGCTCTGGAATGATCCTGAACCCTGCAGAGCTTCAGGATACCTCTGGGAGAGGACATGGAAGCTCTGGAATGATCCTGATCCCTGCAGAGCTTCAGGATACCTCTGGGAGAGGACATGGAAGCTCTGGAATGATCCTGAACCCTTTGGAGCTTCAGGATACCTCTGGGAGAGGACATGGAAGCTCTGGAATGATCCTGAACCCTTTGGAGCTTCAGGATACCTCTGGGAGGGGACATGGAAGCTCCAGAATGAACCTGAAACCTTTGGAGCTTCAGGATACCTCTGGGAGGGGACATGGAAGCTCCAGAATGATCCTGATCCCTTTGGAGCTTCAGGATACCTCTGGGAGAGGACATGGAAGCTCCAGAATGATCCTGATCCCTGCAGAGCTTCAGGATACCTCTGGGAGAGGACATGGAAGCTCTGGAATGATCCCAATCCCTGCAGAGCTTCAGGATACCTCTGGGAGAGGACATGGAAGCTCCAGAATGATCCCAATCCCTGCAGAGCTTCAGGATACCTCTGGGAGAGGACATGGAAGCTCTGGAACGATCCTGATCCCTTTGGAGCTTCAGGATACCTCTGGGAGAGGACATGGAAGCTCCAGAATGAACCTGAACCCTTTGGAGCTTCAGGATACCTCTGGGAGAGGACATGGAAGCTCTGGAACGATCCTGATCCCTTTGGAGCTTCAGGATACCTCTGGGAGAGGACATGGAAGCTCTGGAATGATCCTGAACCCTTTGGAGCTTCAGGATACCTCTGGGAGAGGACATGGAAGCTCCAGAAGGATCCTGAACCCTTTGGAGCTTCAGGATACCTCTGGGAGAGGACATGGAAGCTCCAGAAGGATCTTGAACCCTTTGGAGCTTCAGGATGACTCTGGGAGAGGACATGGAAGCTCCAGAATGAACCTGAACCCTTTGGAGCTTCAGGATACCTCTGGGAGAGGACATGGAAGCTCTGGAATGATCCTGAACCCTTTGGAGCTTCAGGATACCTCTGGGAGAGGACATGGAAGCTCCAGAATGAACCTGAACCCTTTGGAGCTTCAGGATACCTCTGGGAGAGGACATGGAAGCTCTGGAATGACCCCAATCCGTGCAGAGCTTCAGGAAGCGTTACCAGGGTGTGATTCTTCCCCCTTCCCCCCTCTCTCTTCTTCCTCAGCTTCCCAGACTGGTCTGGGTTGGAAAGGACCCCAAGGATCATAGAGCTCCAACCCCCTTGACACAGGCAGGGACACCAACCTCCAGGCCTGGAGCTACACAAGGTTGTCCAGGGCCTCATCCAACCTGGCCTTGGACACCCCCAGGGATGGGGCACCCACCCCCTCTCTGGGCAGCCCCTTCCAGCCCCTCACCTTCCTCCCACACATCCAAAGACTCCACAGTCTGGGAGATGGGAAGAGCTCGCTCATGCTTGTAGCACATCCGACCTTCGCTCCGCTTCATCCCGCTGACGGGTTCTTCTGAGCCAGAGGTTGTTCCAGATGGTTCCACTTCCTGGTCCTGGTCAAGGGGACACAACCCATAGTGTGGTGTCATCAGGAAAAGGGGATGGGAAGAACCTCCCCCTTTGGTTTGTTTAGGAATATCCCATCCCTAAGGATCTTCCATCAGTCAGATCCCACCGCGACTGCGGCGGCTCCCAAAATTCCTTCTTCTAGTAATCCCAGAATCCCAGACTGGTCTGGGTTGGGATGGAGTCCAAGGATCACAGAGCTCCAACCCTCTGACACAGGCAGGGACACCAACCTCCAGGCCTGGAGCTACACAAGGTTGCCCAGGGCCCCATCATAGAACCATAGACTGGTCTGGGTTGGGAGGGATCCCAAGGATCAGAGAGCTCCAACCCCCCTGACACAGGCAGGGACACCAACCTCCAGGCCTGGAGATACACAAGGTTGACTCCATCCAACCTGGCCTTCAACACCTCCAGACACGGGGCACCCACCCCCTCTCTGGGCAGCCCCTTCCAGCCCCTCCCCACTCTCTCTGCAAAGAACTTCCCCCTAAGATCTCCTCTAACCCTTCCCTCCTCCAGCTTCACTCCAGCCCCCTTGTCCTGCCAGGCTCTACCCACCCAAACACTTAACTCATTAACCCAATTAACTCATTAATTAAGGAAAGGAAGGGGGCAGGAGAGCCAAAGCCCTCAGGGTTGTCCCCTCACCCTTGCTCCTTGCCAGTGTTCCTGGTGAAGCTCTGAACATTTACAGGGAGGGAAAACCATCTGGATCAAGTCCTTGATGGTGACAAAGTCCACCGTGTCGCCGTAGATGTGACGCCGAAGCTCCTGGAGGTCACTGCCCTGGGCAAGGTTATTCCCAAAAAAACCCCAAAGGAAAACTTTAGAAAGCTTCCTCCCCTTCCCAAAAAAGCATTCCTCCTCCTCTTCCTCCCCAAAGAGCATTCCTGACTCCTCCTCTGGCCCAAACAGCTGCCTCCTCTTCCCCCCAAAGATCTTCCTCCTCTCCCCACCAAAGATCTCCCTCCTCTTCCCCCCAAAGATCTCCCTCCTCTTCCCCCCAAAGATCTCCCTCCTCTCCCCACCAAAGATCTCCCTCCTCTTCCCCCCAAAGATCTCCCTCCTCTTCCCCCCAAAGATCTCCCTCCTCTTCCCCCCAAAGATCTCCCTCCTCTTCCCCCCAAAGATCTCCCTCCTCTTCCCCCCAAAGATCTCCCTCCTCTCCCCCCCAAAGATCTCCCTCCTCTTCCCCCCAAAGATCTCCCTCCTCTTCCCCCCAAAGATCTCCCTCCTCTTCCCCCCAAAGATCTCCCTCCTCTTCCCCCCAAAGATCTCCCTCCTCTTCCCCCCAAAGATCTCCCTCCTCTTCCCCCCAAAGATCTCCCTCCTCTTCCCCCCAAAGATCTCCCTCCTCTTCCCCCCAAAGATCTCCCTCCTCTTCCCCCCAAAGATCTCCCTCCTCTCCCCACCAAAGATCTCCCTCCTCTTCCCCCCAAAGATCTCCCTCCTCTCCCCCCCAAAGATCTCCCTCCTCTTCCCCCCAAAGATCTCCCTCCTCTTCCCCCCAAAGATCTCCCTCCTCTTCCCCCCAAAGATCTCCCTCCTCTTCCCCCCAAAGATCTCCCTCCTCTTCCCCCCAAAGATCTCCCTCCTCTTCCCCCCAAAGATCTCCCTCCTCTTCCCCCCAAAGATCTCCCTCCTCTTCCCCCCAAAGATCTCCCTCCTCTTCCCCCCAAAGATCTCCCTCCTCTTCCCCCCAAAGATCTCCCTCCTCTCCCCACCAAAGACCTGGCTTCTCCTCTTGCCACAACACCTTTCCCCTCCTCTTCCCCAAAGACCTTCCTCTTCCCCCCAACGACCTGCCTCCTCCTTTCCCCAAAGACCTTCCTACTCCTCTTGCCCAGAAGACCTTCCTCCTCTTGCCCAGAAGACCTGCCTCCTCCTCTTCCCCCCAACGACCTGCCTCCTCCTTTCCCCAAAGACCTCCCTCCCCCTCTTGCCCCAAAAGACCTCCCTCCCCCTCTTGCCCCAAAAACCTTCCTCTTCCCCAAAAGACCTGCCTCCTCCTCTTCTCCCCAAAACTCTTCCTCCTCCTCTTCCCCAAAGACCTTCCTCCTCCTCTTCCCCAACACCTTCCTCCTCCTCTTCCCCAAAGACCTCCTTCCTCCTTTCCGCAAACACCTGCCTCCTCTTGCCCCCAAAGACCTGCCTCCTCCTCTTCCCCAAAGACCTCCTGCCTCCTCCTCTTGCCCAAAACTCTTCCTCCTCCTCTTCCCAAAAAGACCTTCCTCCTCCTCTTCCCAAAAAGACCTTCCTCCTCCTCTTCCCAAAAAGACCTTCCTCCTCCTCTTCCCAAAAAGACCTTCCTCCTCCTCTTCCCCCCAAAGATCTCTATCCTCATCTTCCCAAAAAAACATTCCTCCTCTTTCCCAAAGACCTGCCGCCTCCTCTTGTCCAAAGACCTTCCTCCTCCCCAAAACACCTCCCTCCTCCTCCTCCCCACCAAACACCTGCCTCCTCCTCTTGCCCAAAAGACCTGCCTCCTCTTCCTCATCCCCAACACCTCCTTCCTCCTCCTCTTCCCCACAGACCTGCCTCCTCCTCTTCCCCCCAAAGATCTTCTTCCTCTTCCCCAAAGATCTTCCTCCTCCTCTTCCCCAAATACCTGCCTCCTTTCGCCCCCAAAGACCTTCCTCCTCCTCTTGCCCCCAAAGACCTTCTTCCTCTTCCCCAAAACCTCCTTCCTCCTCCCCAAAACCTCCTTCCTCCTCTTCCCCCCAAAGACCTGCCTCCTCCTCATCCACAAAACACCTTGCTCGTCCTCTTCCCAAAAACACCTTCCTCGTCCTCATCCCCCAAATGACCTTCCTCCTCCTCTTCCTTCCCCAAAACGACCTTCCTCCTCCTCTTCCTTCCCCAAAACGACCTTCCTCCTCCTCTTCCTTCCCCAAAACGACCTTCCTCCTCCTCTTCCCACCAAACACCTCCCTCCTCCTCTTCCCCAAACACCTGCCTCCTCTTGCCCCCAAAGACCTTCCTCCTCCTCTTGCCCAAAAGACCTGCCTCCTCTTCCTCATCCCCAAAACCTCCTTCCTCCTCCTCTCCCCCAAAGACCTGCCTCCTCCTCTTGCCCCCAAACACCTGCCTCCTCCTCTCCCCCCAAAGACCTTCCTCCTCCTCTTCCCAAAAAGACCTTCCTCCTCTTCCCCAAAACACCTCCCTCCTCCTCTTGCCCCCAAAGACCTGCCTCCTCCTCTTCCCCAAGCACCTGCCTCCTCTTGCCCCCAAAGACCTTCCTCCTCCTCTTGCCCAAAAGACCTGCCTCCCCCTCTTCCCCAAAAACTCCTTCCTCCTCCTCTTCCCCAAAACCTCCTGTTTCCTCCTCTTCCCCCCAAAGATCTTCCTCCTCCTCTTCCCCAAACACCTGCCTCCTCCTCTTCCCCAAAACACCTCCCTCCTCCTCTTGCCCCCAAAGACCTGCCTCCTCTTCCTCATCCCCAAAACCGCCTTCCTCCTCCTCTCCCCCAAAGATCTGCCTCCTCCTCTTGCCCCCAAACACCTGCCTCCTCCTCTTCCCACCAAACATCTGCCTCCTCCTCTCCCCCCACAGACCTTCCTCCTCCTCTTCCCCAAAACACCTCCCTCCTCCTCTTCCCAAAAAGACCTTCCTCCTCTTCCCCAAAACACCTCCCTCCTCCTCTTGCCCCCAAAGACCTGCCTCCTCCTCTTCCCCAAGCACCTGCTTCCTCTTGCCCCCAAAGACCTTCCTCCTCCTCTTGCCCAAAAGACCTGCCTCCCCCTCTTCCCCAAAACCTCCTTCCTCCTCCTCTTCCCCACAGACCTGTCTCCTTCTCTTCCCCCCAAAGATCTTCCTCCTCCTCTTCCCCAAACACCTCCTCCTCCCCCCCTCCTCCTCCTCTGCCCCCAAAGACCTGCCTCCTCCTCTTGCCCCCAAAGACCTGCCTCCTCTTCCTCATCCCCAAAACCTCCATCCTCCTCCTCTTCCCCACAGACCTGCCTCTTCCTCTCCCCCAGACCTGCCTCCTCCTCTTCCCCCCAAAGATCTTCTTCCTCTTCCCCAAAACCTCCTTCTCCTCTTCCCCAAAACCTCCTTCTCCTCTTCCCCAAAACCTCCTTCTCCTCTTCCCCAAAACCTCCTTCTCCTCTTCCCACCAAACACCTCCCTCCTCTTGCCCCCAAAGACCTTCCTCCTCCTCTTGCCCAAAAGACCTGCCTCCTCTTCCTCATCCCCAAAACCGCCTTCCTCCTCCTCTTCCCCAAAACCGCCTTCCTCCTCCTCTTCCCCAAAGATCTGCCTCCTCCTCTTGCCCCCAAACATCTGCCTCCTCCTCTTGCCCCCAAACATCTGCCTCCTCCTCTTGCCCCCAAACATCTGCCTCCTCCTCTTGCCCCCAAACATCTGCCTCCTCCTCTTGCCCCCAAACATCTGCCTCCTCCTCTTCCCACCAAACATCTGCCTCCTCCTCTTCCCACCAAAGACCTTCCTCCTCCTCTTCCCCAAAACACCTCCCTCCTCCTCTTGCCCCCAAAGACCTGCCTCCTCCTCGTCCCCAAACACCTGCCTCCTCTTGCCCCCAAAGACCTTCCTCTTCCCCCAAAGACCTGCCTCCTCCTCTCCCCCAAAACCACCTGCCTCCTCCTCTCCCCCAAAGACCTTCCTCCTCCTCTTCCCCAAAGATCTTCCTCCTCTTCCCCAAAACCTCCTTCCTCCTCTTCCCCAAAGAGCTCCCTCCTCCTCTTGCTCCCAAAGATCTCCCTCCTCCTCTTGCCCAAAAAGACCTTCCTCCTCCTCATCCCCAAAACACCTTCCTCCTCCTCATCCCCAAAACACCTTCCTCCTCCTCTTCCTTCCCAAAAACGACCTTCCTCCTCCTCTTCCTTCCCAAAAACGACCTTCCTCCTCCTCTTCCCCAAAACACCTCCCTCCTCTTGCCCCCAAAGACCTTCCTCCTCCCCAAAACCACCTCCCTCCCCCTCCTCCCCAAAACCACCTCCCTCCCCCTCCTCCCCAAAACCACCTCCCTCCCCCTCCTCCCCAAAACCACCTCCCTCCCCCTCCTCCCCAAAACCACCTCCCTCCCCCTCCTCCCCAAAACCACCTCCCTCCCCCTCCTCCCCAAAACCACCTCCCTCCTCCCCAAAACCACCTCCCTCCTCCCCAAAACCACCTCCCTCCTCCCCAAAACCACCTCCCTCCTCCCCAAAACCACCTCCCTCCTCCCCTTCCCCAAAACCACCTCCCTCCTCCCCAAAACCACCTCCCTCCTCCCCTTCCCCAAAACCACCTCCCTCCTCCCCTTCCCCAAAACCACCTCCCTCCTCCCCTTCCCCAAAACCACCTCACTCCTCCCCTTCCCCAAAACCACCTCCCTCCTCCTCTTCCCCAAAACCACCTCCCTCCTCCTCTTCCCCAAAACCACCTCCCCTCCTCCTCCTCTTCCTCCTCCCCTCCTCCTCCTCTTCCTCCTCCCAAGCTGTCCCCCCCAAACCTCAGGATCCAAGAAGAGGTGACAGCGGGCGGGCTGGCCGTCGCGCCCGGCTCTGCCGATCTCCTGCACGTAGCTCTCAAAGTTCTTGGGCATGTTGTAGTGAACGATCCCCTGGACATCAGGTTTATCCAAACCCATCCCAAAAGCCACCGTGGCCACCACCACACGGAGTTGACCACTCATGAAGCTCTTCTGGACCCGGCGGCGCTCAACCGGGGAGAGACCGGCGTGGTAAGCGTCGGCCAGCCTTTGGAGGGGTTTTGCTGGGAGGGAGGGAGTGGATTCGTTGGGAAAAAGGGGGGGGATGGTGAGGTAGTTTGGGATTGATAAGGGAGGGAGGGAGAAAGGAGGGGCTCCCCCCACCCCCCACCCAACACTGGGGTGGGGGGAGGAGGAAGGAGGGGTGTCCCTCCCGCTGGGGTGGGAGGAGGAAGGAGGGAGGAGTGTCCCCCCACTGGGGTGGGAGGAGGAGGGAGGGGTCCTGTCTCCCCCCCAAGGGGTGGGAGGAGGAGGGAGGAGTCCCCACCCTGGGGTGGGAGGAAGAGGGAGGAGTCCCCACCCTGGGGTGAGAGGAGGGAGGAGTCCTGTCCCCCACTACCCAGGGGGTGGGAGGAGGAGGGAGGGGTGGAATGGTGTCCCCCTCTCCCCCAGGGCGGGAGGAGGAGGGAGGAGTCCCCACCCTGGGGTGGGAGGAGGAAGGAGAAGTGTCCCCCCCCCACTGGGGTGGGGAGGAGGAAGGAGGGGTCCCCACCCTGGAGTGAGAGGAGGAGGGAGGAGTCGTGTCCCCCCCCCAAGGGGTGGGAGGAGGAGGGAGGGGTGGGGTGTCCCCCCACCGGGGTGGGAGGAGGAGGGAGGGGTAGGGTGTCCCCCCCACCGGGGTGGGAGGAGGAGGGAGGGGGTCCCGTCCCCCATCCAACAGGGGTGGGAGGAGTGAGGGAGTCCCCCCCAAGGGGTGGGAGGAGGAAGGAGGGGTGTGGTGTCCCTCTCTCCCCCAGGGCGGGAGGAGGAGGGAGGAGTCCCCACCCTGGGGTGAGAGGAGGAGGGAGGGGTGTCCCCCCACCCAGGGGTGGAAGGAGGAGGGAGGAGTGTCCCCCCACCCAGGGGTGGAAGGAGGAGGGAGGAGTGTCCCCCCACCCAGGGGTGGGAGGAGGAGGGAGGAGTCGTGTCTCCCCCAACAAGGGGTGGGAGGAGGAGGGAGGAGTCGTGTCTCCCCCCAACAAGGGGTGGGAGGAGGAGGGAGGGGTGTCCACCAACTGGGGTGAGAGGAGGAGGGAGGAGTTGTTCTCACCCCCCAGGGGTGGGAGGAGGATGGAGGGAGGGGTCCCCCCACTGGGGTGGGAGGAGGAGGGAGGGCGGTCCCTCCCACTGGGGTGGGAGGAGGAGGGAGGAGTCGTGTCTCCCCCAACAAGGGGTGGGAGGAGGAGGGAGGGTGTCCCCCCACAAAGGGTGGGAGGAGGAGGGAGGAGTCGTGTGTCCCCCCACCAGGGGTGGGAGGAGGAGGGAGGGGTGTGTCCCCCCACCAGGGGTGGGACACAACTTCCCCCTAAGATCTCCTCTCACCCTTCCCTCCTCCAGCTTCACTCCAGCCCCCTTGTCCTGCCAGGCTCTGCCCTGTGAACAAGCTGATTCCCCTCCTGTTCCTCTGCTCCCTTCAGGGACTGGCAGGCTGCAATGAGGTCCCCCCACAGCCTTCTCTTCTCCAGGCTGACCCAGCCCAGCTCCCTCAGCCTCTCTTCATAGGGGAGCTGCTCCAGCCCCTCTGATCATCTCCATGGCTCCTCTGACCCCTCTCCAACAGTTCCCCATCTTTCTTCTATCATACCTTTTCCTCTCTTCTTCCTGGTGGTGTCCTGTCTGGGATTCCCAGTTGCTGTGGGTTCCTCCAGTGGGATTCCTTGGAGACAGGTCCGGATAAGCGCCGCGATCCGTGTCGTCTCCTCCCGCCGCGTGCAGTAGACGATGATGGAACCCAGGGACCCGAACCGCTCCCCACGGAGCAGGGAGATGAGAGCCTGGGGGGAGAGGGATCACAGACTCACAGGGGTGGGAAGGGACCTCCAGAGATCATGGGGTCCAACCCCCCTGCCAAAGCAGGGTCCCTAGGACAGGGCACACAGGGAGGCATCCAGATGGGGCTGGAATCTCTCCAGAGAAGGAGACTCCACACCCCCTGGGCAGCCTGGCCCAGGGCTCCCTCACCCTCACTGGGAAGAAGTTCTTCCCCACATTGGGGTGGAACTCCCTGTGCTCCAACTTGAGCCCATCACCCCTTGTCCTGTCCCCACAGACACTGAGAAGAGGCTGCCCATGTCCCCCTGTGTCCCACCCTTCAGCTATTGAGAACCATGGATCAGATCCCCTCTCAGGCTGCTTCTCTCCAGGCTGAACAGCCCCAGCTCCCTCAGCCTTTCCTCCCAGGGGAGATGCTCCAGGCCCTTCAGCATCTCCAGAGCCTCCTCTGGACTCTCTCCAGGAGATCCCTGTCTTTTCTCTCCCAGGGAGCCCAGCACTGGACACAACACTCCAGGTGGGGCCTGAGCAGGGCAGAGCAGAGGGGTGGGATCCCCTCTTTTGACCTTGGGAACAGGTCAGGAACCGGCTTGGGAACAGGAACAGAGCTTGGGAACCTTCTCTCCTCAAAAGAAGTCCACTTTAAATCTGGAGTGACACCAAATCCAATGAATTCCCATCTTTCCTCCTTTACCTGATCCCTGTCCTTGTCCATGGAGACAGAGAGGCGGAGGTTTGGGGGGACAGCGGCCGTGGAGCGCCCCAGGAGCTCTTCCTCCGGCGGGATGCCGAGGTGTTGAGCCACATCCCGCGCCGTGCCAAGCGTGGCGGTGGCCGTCAGCCCAAGGAAGCAACGTACCCCCAGGCGATCCCGGAGAACCTGTGGGATGGAGGGATCAGGTCCTTAAAGTGAGCCCAAAAACTCCACCCCCACCCCACCACCCACCACAACTGAGTGGGGTCTCCATCATCTTTCCTTACTCTGATTCTTCATAGAATCCCAGACTGGGCTGGGTTGGGAGGGACTCCAAGGATCAGAGAGCTCCAACCCCCTGCCACAGGCAGGGACACCAACCTCCAGGCCTGGAGCTACACAAGGTTGCCCAGGGCCCCATCATAGAATAATAGACTGGTCTGGGTTGGAAGGGACCCCAAGGATCACACAGTTCCAACTCCCCTGACACAGGCAGGGCCACCAACCTCCAGGCCTGGAGATACAGAAGATTGCCCAAGACCCCATCATAGAATCAGACTGGTCTGGGTTGGGATGGACCCCAAGGATCAGAGAGCTCCAACCCCCCTGACACAGGCAGGGACACCAACCTCCAGGCCTGGAGCTACACAAGGTTGCCCAGGGCCCCAGCCAACCTGGCCTTCAACACCTCCAGGGACGGGGCACCCACCCCCTCTCTGGGCAGCCTGTTCCAGCCCCTCACCACTCTCTCTGCAAAGAACTTCCCCCTAAGATCTCCTCTAACCCTTCCCTCCTCCAGCTTCACTCCAGCCCCCTTGTCCTGCCAGGCTCTGCCCTTGGAACAAGCTGATTCCCCTCCTGTTCCTCTGCTCCCTTCAGGGACTGGCAGGCTGCAATGAGGTCCCCCCACAGCCTTCTCTTCTCCAGGCTGACCCAGCCCAGCTCCCTCAGCCTCTCTTCATAGGGGAGCTGCTCCAGCCCCTCTGATCATCTCCATGGCCTCCTCTGACCCCTCTCCAACAGTTCCCCATCTTTCTTGTATTGGGGACCCCAGCTCTGGGTATCCTCCTCTTCCTCCCACCTTGCAGAGCCGTAGGTAGCAGGGTCGGAAGTTGTGGGACCATTCGGAGACGCAATGAGCTTCATCAATACAAGCAAAGGCCACGGGTGGCAAACGATCCATGGAGAGCAAGCACCCAGATCCTGATCCACTTTTCCCAACCAGAGCTTCAGGAGAAAGCAGGAGAACCTGTGCTTCACCCTGTCTCACCTACAGAGAGACAGCAGAACTGGGGATACTGGAGAAACACCCACCCCGTGGTCCTCAGCTCTGAGGGACCTCATGGTGTTGTCACCCAACTGAGGTTTTCCAGGCCCTCACCTTCTCCATCACTGCTTCCCGTTGGGATTTAGTCATGTTGGAATGGATACAGACAGCTTGGAGGCAGAGGGGCAAACCAGAGACCTGGAAGCCAAACCAGGAAGCCACTTGTGATGATTTGAAGGGTGGCAGGGGAAAGTCCCACCTTCCTGGTGGGTTTTAGGGGGATATGGGAGTAGGGGAAGAGGGATCAGAGGGGGGAAAGTGGGATATGGGAGGGAGAAAGAAGCTCAAGGTTGGAAAAGACCTTGAAGATCATCAAGTCCAACTGTCCCTGTCCTGTGCTAAACCAGATCCCTGAGCACCTCATCTCCCTGTCTGTTAAACACATCCAGGGGTGGGGACTCAGCCCCCTCCCTGGGCAGCCTGTGCCAGGCCCTGACCCTGTCTCAGGACCTGACCCTGTTCGAGGCCCCTATTCCAGGCCCATCCCAGGCCCTGACCCTGCTCCAGGCCCCTATTCCAGGCCCATCCCAGGCCCTGACCCTGTTCCAGGCCCCTATTCCAGGCCCCTAATCCCAGGCCCAGGCCCTGGCCCCACTTCCAGGCCCCTAATCCCAGGCCCTAGCCCCGCATCCCAGGCCCAGGCCCCAGCCCCGCTCCCAGGCCCCTGTCCCAGGCCCCTGTTCCACAGCCCCACAACTCTGCCAGGGAAGAACTTTGCCCTCCCAGCTGAGCTGACCCTGCCCTGGGGCAGCTTGAGCCCATTGCCCCTTGTCCCAGCTCCTGGCCCCTGGCTGAAGAGACCAGCGCCCACCTCTCTGCACCCTCCTGGCAGGGCAGGGCAGGTGGGGAGAAGGTCTCCCCTCAGCCTCCTCTTCTCCAGCCTCAACACCCCCAGCTCCCTCAGCTGCTCCTCAGAGCATTTGCCCTCCAGCCCCTTCCCCAGCCTGGTTGCCCTTCTCTGCACTCGCTCCAGGACCTCCATGGCCTTCTGATGCTGAGGAGCCCAGAACTGGACCCAGCACTCCAGCTGCAGCCTCACCAGTGCCCAGTCCAGGGGCACAATCCCCTCCCCACACCTCCTGGCCACACTGTGTCTGACACAAGCCAGGATGCCCTTGGCCTTCCTGGCCCCCTGGGCACACTGCTGGCTCATGCTCAGCCTGCAGTCACCCAACACCCCCAGGTCCTTCTCTGCCTGACAGCTCTCCAGCCAGTCTCCCCCCAGCCTGGAGCGCTGCATGGGGTTGTTCTGTCCCATGTGCAGCACTCTGCACTTGGCCTTGTTAAACTTCATCCCACTGGTCTCAGCCCATGGGTCCAGCCTGTCCAGATCCCTGTGAAGATCCTCCCTACCCTCAAGTAGATCACCACCTCCTTCCAGCTTGGTGTCACCTGCAAACTTACCTGATCATCCATCAGGGACACAAGTGGAGAGACCACCAAGGTGATGCACTTGGAACGCTTGTGGTAGAGGTAAGCAGGAAGCTGGTAGCAGAGGGATTTCCCCATGCCTGTTGATAACACCACCAGTGTGGACAGACCTGGAAAGGGAACAATCCCACATGGAACAAGGGGAGATCATCTGGAGGTGGGAACTCAGGGAAACAAACACCCCAACCCACCAGAAAGGATCCTCATGATGGCAACCTCCTGGCCCGGGCGGAAGGAGCTGTAGCCCAACACCTTGAGAGCTTCAAACACCTCTGGAGGGGTCTCTGCTGGAAGGATGGATGTGTGGTCAACCATGGGAAGGGAAGGATGGAAGCCACCTGGATCCTGGTCCAGGAGGAGGCTGTACCTTGCACCTTCCCATCAGGTTTGGGGGGTAGAGGGGATCCACGGGCGCGGGGGGAGCGGGCGGCTCGTACGGAGGTCGCTGGATGTCCAGGTACGGTGTCGGCTCTGGGAAGGTGGATTTCAGCCCTTTGGTGACTCCACTTTCTCCTGGGGATGAAGGAGGCGGTTGGGACACGTGAGAAGCTTTTCTGACCCACCAGGAGCCAGAGGTGAAGACTCCCTGGGGTTTTAGGGTGCTTCCCAGAAGAATCAGGGCCTGGGGTCATCCCATCCTGCCAAACCTCACTTTGGATCCAATGGAAACCCTCCTGGGAAGGCAAACTTCCAAAGGAAAACCATCCTGGTGTCATCCCATCCCACCAAAACAGCTTTGGATCTACAGAAACCCTCCAGGAGCACAAACTTCCAAAGGAAAACCATCCTGGTGTCATCCCATCCCACCAAAACAGCTTTGGATCTACAGAAACACTCCAGGAGCACAAACTTCCAAAGGAAACCCAACCTGACATCAGCCCATCCCACCAAAACCCACTTTAGATCCATGGAAACCCACCAGGAGCACAAACTTCCAAAGGAAACCCATCTTGGTGTCATCCCATCGCACCAAGACAGCTTTGGATCTACAGAAACCCTCCAGGAGCACAAACTTCCAAAGGAAACCCAACCTGATATCAGCCCATCCCACCAAAACCCACTTTAGATCCATGAAAAACCACCAGGAGCACAAACTTCCAAAGGAAACCCATCTTGGTGTCATCTCATCGCACCAAAACCCCATTTGGATCCATGGAAACCCTCCTGGGAGCATTAACTTCCAAAGGAAACCCAACCTGACATCATCCTACTCCAACAAAAGCTGCTTTAGATCCATGGAAAACGCTCCGGGAGGACAAACTTCCAAAGGAAACCCATCCTGGCATCATCCCATCCCACCAAAACACCCCTTTAGATCCACAGAAGCACTCCTGGGAGCACAAACTTCCAAAGGAAACCCAACCTGACATCATCCTATCTGCAACAAAAGCCACTTTAGATCCATGGACAACCCACCAGGAGCACAAACTTCCAAAGGAAAACCATCCTGCATCATCCCATCCCATCAAAACCCCCTTTAGATCCATGAAAACCCACCAGGAGCACAAACTTCCAAAGGAAAACCATCCTGGTGTCATCCCATCCCACCAAAACCCACTTTAGATCCATGAAAATCCACCAGGAGCACAAACTTCCAAAGGAAACCCATCCTGGCAGTCATCCCATCTCACCAAAAGCAGCTTTGGATCCTACAGAAACACTTCTAGGAGCACAGACTTCCCAAAGGCAACCCATCCTGGCATCATCTCATCCCACCAAAACCCAATTTAGATCCATGAAAACCCACCTAGGAGCATACTAACTTCCAAAGGAAACTCATCCTAGCATCATCCCATCCCACCAAAACCCACTTTAGATCCATGAAAACCCACCAGGAGCACAAACTTCCAAAGGAAACCCATCCTGACGTCATCCCATCCCACCAAAACAGCTTTGGATCTACAGAAACCCTCCAGGAGCACAAACTTCCAAAGGAAACCCATCCTGGCATCATCCCATCCCACCAAAACCCCCTTTAGATCCACGGAAACCCTCCAGGAGCACAAACTTCCACAAGGAAACTCATCCCAGCATCATCCCATCGAATCCATCTGGATCCATCACCTGGAGCCTCACTGGAGATTATCCGGTAAGCGGTGTTGGTTCGACGTGCCACTTCTTCCAGGGTGGGTAAGGAGTCTTCCTCCTCCTCTTCCTCATCCACATGGCTGCTCTCCTCTGGGAATGTGACTCTGTTCTCTCCTTAAATCCATGGATAAAGCTCATCTGACTTCATCTTTCCACCCTCATCCCACAAGTTATCCCTAAAAACCATCACTGGGAGGTAGGAAGATCCCACTGGATGCTCATCTCTCCATCCTTAATTTTGGTTCAACCAGAGCCAAATCCAACCCTGATTTTACCAAATCTGGATAATCTGGAGGCTTTTCAGAGGGATCTGGACAGGCTGGACCCATGGGCTGAGACTAATGGGATGAGGTTTAACAAGGCCAAGGGGAGAGTGCTGCACATGGGACAGAACAACCCCATGCAGCGCTCCAGGCTGGGGGGAGACTGGCTGGAGAGCTGTCAGGCAGAGAAGGACCTGGGGGTGTTGGGTGACTGCAGGCTGAGCATGAGCCAGCAGTGTGCCCAGGGGGCCAGGAAGGCCAAGGGCATCCTGGCTTGTGTCAGACACAGTGTGGCCAGTAGGTCTGGGGAGGAGATTGTGCCCCTGGACTGGGCACTGGGGAGGCTGCAGCTGGAGTGCTGGGTCCAGTTCTGGGCTCCTCAGCATCAGAAGGACATGGAGGTCCTGGAGCGAGTGCAGAGAAGGGCAACCAGGCTGGGGAAGGGGCTGGAGGGCAAATCCTCTGAGGAGCAGCTGAGGGAGCTGGGGGTGTTGAGGCTGGAGAAGAGGAGGCTGAGGGGAGACCTTCTCCCCACCTGCCCTGCCCTGCCAGGAGGGTGCAGAGAGGTGGGCGCTGGTCTCTTCAGCCAGGGGCCAGGAGCTGGGACAAGGGGCAATGGGCTCAAGCTGCCCCAGGGCAGGGTCAGCTCAGCTGGGAGGGCAAAGTTCTTCCCTGGCAGAGTTGTGGGGCTGTGGAACAGGGGCCTGGAGCAGGGTCAGGGCCTGGAACGGGCCTGGAGCAGGGTCAGGGGCCCCATGCAGGGGGTTGGGGCCTGGAGCAGACCTGGAATAGGGGCGTAGAACAGGCCTTGAGACAGGGTCAGGGCCTGGGACGGGCCTGGAATAGGGGCCTGGAGCAGGGTCAGGGCCTGAGACAGGGTCAGGGCCTGGAACAGGCTGCCCAGGGAGGGGGCTGAGTCCCCACCCCTGGGTGTGTTTAACAGACAGGGAGATGAGGTGCTCAGGGATCTGGTTTAGCACAGGACAGGGACAGTTGGACTTGATGATCTTAAAGGTCTTCTCCAACCTTGTGACTCCGTTGGGATCCATACCTTGGTCCCAGCATTCCGATGCCCAGTGTCCCATCTTCCCACACTTGAAGCAGACATCAGAAACCCGGTCAACGGATCGACCACCTCCAAACTGCTCTGCTTTCATCCTCCACTTCTGTTTCCACACCTGCCAAATGGAACCTTCTCTGGTTATTTTCCTTAAAATCCCATTTTCATTGGAATTTTCATGGGATTACCCCAAATTCCTGTGGAAAAATGCCAAGCTTTCAGGATTAAAAGGGGTTTTTCTTTGCCTGGTTGAGGTGATCCTGAGGGATTTCCCTCAAAATATTCATTTCTAGAGAGATATTTAAAGGAAAAATCAGGAATTGTGGGAGGTGGAGCCAAGAAATTGGCCACTCTTCCCACTCTCCAGTGCTGGGATGGAGCTGGGAAGTACTAAAAACATGGAAAAAGGAATTATTGTAGAGGTAAAAATAGGGAATTTTAAGGAATAACGTGAAAAGGAAGGAGATGGGGGAGTTTTTAGTCCATCCTGGAGTGGGTGAATTGGGATTGAACTGGGAAAGGGGCTTGGAGATGCTGAGTGGGATCCCATGGGATGGGCTTTGGATCTTGGAGTGGGATGTTACCTGTTTGCGGAGGCGATTTCCCCGCAGGGAGGAACGTGGGACGTGGGATTTTCTCTTCAGGTTGAGTCGGATGAAGTTGGTGTCTTTCCGTGGAGGAGCCCTAAGGAGAAGGGAAGTTGGGTGGGAGAAAAGGTCCCATCCCCCTCCCCCCATCCCCCAATTCCTGGGGGGTATCAGGCAGGGATCCACAGGGAAAATCCCTGGGGGGTGTCAGGTCAACCTGGTGGCGATGGCTCTACGGGTGGAGCGGGGTTTCTTCTTCCTCCTCTTCCTCTTCTTCCTCCCATAGGAAGCTTTCTGAGGGGTTTGATGGCTTCCTCCTCTCCTTTCCAGCTTCTCCACGCTCTTCTTCCAAGGAACCTGATGGCTTCTTCCTCTCCTTTCCAGCTTCTCCACGCTCTTCTTCCAAGGAACCTGATGGCTTCTTCCTCTCCTTTCCAGCTTCTCCACGCTCTTCTTCCAAGGAATCTGATGGCTTCTTCCTCTCCTTTCCAGCTTCTCCACGCTCTTCTTCCAAGGAACCTGATGGCTTCCTCCTCTCCTTTCCAGCTTCTCCACGCTCTTCTTCCAAGGAATCTGATGGCTTCCTCCTCTCCTTTCCAGCTTCTCCACGCTCTTCTTCCTCCCTCTGCTTCATCCCACCAGCAGCACTAAGTGATCCTTCCACAGACCTTCTCTGGCAGCGCCGCTTGAGCGTCGGAGCAGCCAGCACATCGTCTCCACGTGGTCTTTTCCTTCTGGAATCTTCCCCAATCTCTCTTTCCTTTCCCAGAGGGATCTCACCACCCTGCTCCTCCTCCACGACACCCAAGGTCATCTCATCATTCCCAGTTGCTTCCTGGCATCTCTGTAACCAGTCTGGATCCAGTGATCCCAGTCTTTGGGCCACTGTCTGTTTCAACCGTTGGAATTTGTTCGGTGAAGCCGGCGGCGGCTTCGAATCCGGAGGGAGGACAACAGTGGCCAAACCCACCACCGAGGGAGGAAGGAGGAGAAGATCTCCTGGTTCCTCTTCTTCTGCTAGGGATTTCTCCCCATTGCTGGAATTTCTCTGTGGCACGGGAATAGCCAGGCTTCTCCTGGGAATTGGGGTTCTCCTCGGGGTCTCCTGAGGGTGGAGAGAGGAGGAGAAGAAAGGATGGATGAAGGGATGGGATCATGCCCTGAAATTCCTTGTCCCACTTCCAAATCGAACGGGATCTGGTTGGGGGGGAAGAGATTTTGGAGAAGGGAAAGAAAGGTGCTGTGGGGGTTTGGGTGGTGGGGTTCTGCTGGAGGAGGGGGTTGGAGGGGTGGCTTTTGTAGGAAGAGCTGAGAAGCTTCTCCCAGGTCCAACAGACCCAACACCAGCCAGTTCAAGGTTGGAGTTGGACGTTGACCAAGGTTGAGCCCATCAGTGATGGTCACAGCACGGCTGGAGACCACCCTGAGGAGGAAGAACCACAAGAGGATGCTTTGGAACACCAGAGAAGGGGGTGAGAAGGTGGGAGAAGCTCTGTGGGCACCTCCTGTCCTCAGGAATCTGTTTTGGAAGGGGATTGGACTTGATAGTCTCTTGAGGTTCCTTCCAACCCCAACTGTTTTGTAAAAGGTCAGTGAAGAGGGGTGGAGAGGAGGTCTCCCAGGGAGAGAAAGATGTCCCCAAAGCCTGTGGATAAGACCTTGGTGGAGCAGGTGTCCCCCCTGCAGCCCATGGGAGATGATGGGGAGCAGAGGACCTGCAGCCCATGGAGAGAGATGGAGACACAGAGATGAACAAGACACCCACACCAGAGCAGGTTTTCTTGGGGGGTGGGGTGGGACTTGTGACCCCATGGAGGACCAGGCTGGAGCAGTCTGGTTCTGAAGGTCAGCACCCCACGGAGGCTGAAGCCTCATGGGAAAGGACTCAGTGGAGAAGGGGAAGGGGGTGAGGAATGTTCCCCATGGCCAAGGAGGAGAACATCTCATGAGGAATGGACCCAAACCCCATCCCTGTCTCCCCTTGTGACAACCTTCTGACATATTGCTGGCCACGGTCATCCTGCTGCCCCATCCCCAGGACTACCAGGTCCTTCTCCCCTCTCCAACAAGATCCATCCCCAACCTCTACTGCTCCCTGGGGTCGTTGTTCTCAAGATGCATCAAGAGCAAGCATTGGGTCTTGCATCTCATGGAGCTTCTCCTCACCCAACTCTCCAGCCTGCCTAAGCCTTCCAGAATGATCTCTCCCCATCCATAGATTCCAAGCCTCTTGGAATCTATCTTCTCCTCTATCCAGCTGGAAAAGGGAGCAACAGAGAGGCGTCCACAACATCTGTCCTCCAGCCATGGTCACCCCACAGCGTTGGGAATGGAAGAGAAGATCCCAAGGAGCTCATAAGGTTTGTCCCCACGCTGCAGACTTGATTCCCAACCCATCCTGACCTTCTCACCAGCTCCCAGGTTGGATTTCAGCTTCATCCCATAGTACTGGGCTGAGATTTTCGGGGCAGCGCGACGGTGACGGCTCCATCCAGGGGTTTTGGGTTGGCGGTTGAGGTGAGAACCCCAAGAACCTGAGTCTGGCACCTTTAATGAGAGTGGGAACTCGTTAAGTCCAATCAAAATCCCAAAGGGAAAAAAAGGAGCTGGAGAACAAAGCAGGAACCACATCTGGGGTGGTTTTTTTGGGGGAAAAGCCACCATTTTGGGTCACAGAATCATAGGGGTTGGAAGGGACCTCCAGAGATCATCAGGTCCAACCCCCTGCCAAAGCAGGGTCCCTAGGACAGGGCACACAGGGCAACATCCAGATGGGGCTGGGATATCTCCAGAGAAGGAGACTCCACACCCCCTGGGCAGCCTGGCCCAGGGCTCCCTCACCCTCACTGGCAAGAAGTTCTTCCCCACATTGGGGTGGAACTCCCTGTGCTCCAACTTGAGGCCATCACCCCTTGTCCTGTCCCCACAGACACTGAGAAGAGGCTGCCCATGTCCCCCTGTGTCCCACCCTTCAGCTATTGAGAACCATGGATCAGATCCCCTCTCAGGCTGCTTCTCTCCAGGCTGAACAGCCCCAGCTCCCTCAGCCTTTCCTCCCAGGGGAGATGCTCCAGGCCCTTCAGCATCTCCAGAGCCTCCTCTGGACTCTCTCCAGGAGATCCCTGTCTTTTCTCTCCCAGGGAGCCCAGCACTGGACACAACACTCCAGGTGGGGCCTGAGCAGGGCAGAGCAGAGGGGGAGGATCCCCTCCTGGGACCTGCTGCCCACACTCCTCCTGATGCCCCCCAGGATCCCATGGGCTCTCTCAGCCCCCAGGGCACACTGCTGGCTCATGGCCACCCTGTCACCCACCAGCACCCCCAGCTCCTTCTCCACAGAGCTCCTCTCCAGCAGCTCACCCCCAGCCTGTCCTGATTCCAGCAGTTCTTCCTTCCCAGGTGCCAGACTCTCCACTTGCTTTGGTTGAACCCCATCTGGTTTCTTCCTGCTGAGGGTGAGGGAGCCCTGGGCCAGGCTGCCCAGGGGGGTGTGGAGTCTCCTTCTCTGGAGAGATCCCAGCCCCATCTGGATGCCTCCCTGTGTGCCCTGTCCTAGGGACCCTGCTTTGGCAGGGGGTTGGACCTGATGATCTCTGGAGGTCCCTTCCACCCCCTCTGATTCTGTGATCCCTTTAGGTGCTGAGGGACTGACTCCAGGATCTGGGGTTCCTGGAGGTGGATCCCATGGCAGATGGGGAGATCTTTCCATTACCTGCTCCATGGTTGGTGCATCAGGGGAGGAAATTGGGGGGTGGGAAGGATCCGGCTCCTCTCGCTGCCGCTTGAGTTGTGCGTATTCCTTGTAGAGCCCTGGGTGAGGGGGGTTGGAGGGGGAGAGGGGGTTGGTTTTGGGGGGGGGGGGTTGTTTTTTAGGGGGGGGGGTTGTTCCCAGAATGGGATGGGGTTCTGCCATTCCCCATCCCAATGGGAAAGCATCCTGCTGGAGAGGAGCTGGTGTGGAGGGTGGGGTTATCCCGGCTCCCGATGTTTGGGGAGGTGAGGGGAGGGCTTGGAGGGAGGGAGGGATGGGCGGGGGTGGGGACCCATGGAGGGAGGGAGGGAGGGAGGGATGGGTGGAGGTGGGGACCCATGGGTGGAGGGAGGGAGGGAGGGAGGGAGGGAGGGAGGGAGGGATGGGCAGAGGTGGGGACCCATGGAGGGAGGGAGAGAGGGAGGGATGGGCGGAGGTGGGGACCCATGGGTGGAGGGAGGGAGGGATGAGCGGGGGTGGGGAGGGATGGGTGGGGGTGGGCACCCACGGGTGGATGGGAGGGAGGGATGGGCGGAGGTGAGGACCCATGGAGGGAGGGAGGGATGGGCAGGGGTGGGGACCCACGGGTGGAGGGAGGGAGGGATGGAGGTGGGCAACCATGGAGGGAGGGAGGGAGGGAGGGATGGGCAGAGGTGGGGACCCATGGAGGGAGGGAGAGAGGGAGGGATGGGCGGAGGTGGGGACCCATGGGTGGAGGGAGGGAGGGATGAGCGGAGGTGGGGACCCAGGGATGGATGGGAGGGAGGGAGGGGTGGAGGTGGGGACCCATGGGTGGAGGGAGGGAGGGAGGGATGAGCGGAGGTGGGGACCCATGGGATGGATGGGAGGGAGGGATGAGCGGAGGTGGGGACCCATGGGTGGAGGGAGGGAGGGAGGGATGGGCGGAGGTGGGGACCCATGGGTGGACGGGGGAGGGATGGGCGGGGGTGGGGAGGGATGGGTGGGGGTGGGGACCCACGGGTGGATGGGAGGAGGTGAGGACCCATGGAGGGAGGGAGGGATGGGCAGGGGTGGGGACCCACAGGTGGAGGGAGGGAGGGATGGAGGTGGGCAACCATGGAGGGAGGGAGGGAGGGAGGGAGGGATGGGCAGAGGTGGGGACCCATGGAGGGAGGGAGAGAGGGAGGGATGGGCGGAGGTGGGGACCCATGGGTGGAGGGAGGGAGGGATGAGCGGAGGTGGGGACCCAGGGATGGATGGGAGGGAGGGAGGGGTGGAGGTGGGGACCCATGGGTGGAGGGAGGGAGGGAGGGAGGGATGGGCGGAGGTGGGGACCCATGGAGGGAGGGAGGGAGGGAGGGATGGGTGGAGGTGGGGACCCATGGGTGGAGGGAGGGAGGGATGGGTGGAGGTGGGGACCCATGGGTGGAGGGAGGGAGGGATGGGTGGAGGTGGGGACCCATGGGTGGAGGGAGGGAGGGATAGATGGATGGGAGGGACCCACAGATAGATGGACGGATGGGGGGACACAGGGATGGATGGATGGATGGATGGATGGGGACACACACAGGTGGAGGGAGGGATGGATGAACGGGATGAGGGACATGGATGGAGGGATGGATGGATGGATGGATGGATGGAGGGGGCACACATGGGTGGAGAGATGGATGGATGGAGGGGACGTGAATGGATGGGGGGATGGATGGATGTGGGGGACATGGATGGGGGGACACACACATGGATGGAGGGATGGAGGTGGGGGACACGGATGGAGGGATGGATGGATGGAGGGAGGGATGGATGGATGGAGGGAGGGAGGGAGGAACACACGGATGGATGGGGGGATGGACGGATGGGGGGACACACAGGTGGAGGGAGGGACGGATGGGGGGGACACGGGTGGAAGGATGGATGGATGGAGGGGACGTGAATGGATGGGGGGACGGACGTGGATGGATAGAGGGATGGACGGATGGATGGAGGGATGGACGGATGGATGGGGTGGACACACATGGATGGAGGGAGGGATGGATGGATGGATGGGGGGACACAGACAGAGGGATGGAAGGGATGGAGGGATGGATGGGGGGACACACGGATGGATGGATGGAGGGATGGGGGGACACATGAGGGAGGGAGGGAGGGAGGGAGGGGGGACACATGGAGGGAGGGACGGACACGGGGATGGACAGGGGGACGGACGGACGGGTGGATAGACGGGTGGGGGGACAAGGGGATGGACGGGGGGGGAACGGATTGGGGGGGATGGATGGATGGGGGGGGGGGCACACGGATGGGACTCACGTCGGGTCTCTTCCGGAGCCGCCTGGATGTCGGCCTGTGGAGGGAACGGGAGAGAGTGGGGTTGGGGGGGACAGACGTGCTGCTGGGGGGGACAAACGGACACGGGGGGGACAGACATGCTGCTGGGGGGGACAGACATGCTGCTGGGGGGGACAGACGGACACCGGGGGGGGAGGGATGTGGATGGGGGGGGGGGAGGGATGTGGATGGGGGGGGGGGAGGGATGTGGATGGGGGGGGAGGGATGTGGATGGGGGGGGGAGGGATGTGGATGGGGGGGGGGAGGGATGTGGATGGGGGGGGGAGGGATGTGGATGGGGGGGGGAGGGATGTGGATGGGGGGGGGGAGGGATGTGGATGGGGGGGGGAGGGATGGATGGAGGGGGGGAGGGATGTGGATGGGGGGAGGGATGTGGATGGGGGGGAGGGATGTGGATGGGGGGGGGAGGGATGTGGATGGGGGGGGGAGGGATGTGGATGGGGGGGGGGAGGGATGTGGATGGGGGGAGGGAGGGATGTGGATGGGGGGAGGGAGGGATGTGGATGGGGGGAGGGAGGGATGTGGATGGGGGGAGGGAGGGATGTGGATGGGGGGGGGGAGGGATGTGGATGGGGGGGGGAGGGATGTGGATGGGGGGGGAGGGATGTGGATGGGGGGGAGGGATGTGGATGGGGGGGGAGGGATGTGGATGGGGGGGAGGGATGTGGATGGGGGGGAGGGATGTGGATGGGGGGGGGAGGGATGTGGATGGGGGGGAGGGATGTGGATGGGGGGGAGGGATGTGGATGGGGGGGGGAGGGATGTGGATGGGGGGGGGAGGGATGTGGATGGGGGGAGGGATGTGGATGGGGGGGGGAGGGATGTGGATGGGGGGGGAGGGATGTGGATGGGGGGGAGGGATGTGGATGGGGGGGGAGGGATGTGGATGGGGGGAGGGATGTGGATGGGGGGGGGACACACGGACACCGGGGGGGGGGGATGTGGCTGGGTCCCGGGGTCTCGGTCCCGGGGAAGGAGCTGGCTCGGTCCTGGGAGTCCCGTACCGGACTCCCGGTCCCAAGGAAGGGGCTCGTTACCGGTGGTTCGAGCCCGGGAGCCCCGTACCGGGGAACTGGACTCGGTATCGGGCTCCCGGTCCCAAGGAAGGGGCTCGTTACCGGGGCCTCCTGGCTCCCGTTACCGGGGAAGGGCCCGGCTCGGCCCCGGGCTCCCCGGACCGGGGGAAGGGAAGGGCCCGGCTCGGCCCCGGGCTCCCCAGACCGGGGGAAGGGCCCGCTTCGGCCCCGGGAGACCCACCCCGGGCTCCCCATACCGGGAAAGGGCCCAGCTCGGCCCCGGCAGCCCCGTCCCGGGCTCCCCAGACCGACGAAGGGCCTGGCTCGGGCTCCCGCTCCCGGGGAAGGGCCTGGCTCTGCCCCGGCAGCCCCGTCCCGGGCTCCCCAGACCGGCGAAGGGCCTGGCTCGGGCTCCAGCTCCCGGGGAAGGGCCTGGCTCTGCCCCGGCAGCCCCGTCCCGGGCTCCCCAGACCGGCGAAGGGCCTGGATCGGGCTCCAGCTCCCGGGGAAGGGCCTGGCTCTGCCCCGGGAGACCCGTCCAGGCTCCCCAGACCGACGAAGGGCCTGGCTCGGGCTCCCGCTCCCGGGGAAGGGCCTGGCTCTGCCCCGGCAGCCCCGCCAGGGCTCCGCTCCCGGGAAGGGCCTGGCTCTGCCCCGGAGACCCGCCAGGGCTCCCAGACCGGCGAGGGCCCGCCTCGGCCCCGGGCTCCCCAGACCGGGTAAGGACCCGGCTCGGCCCCGGCAACCCCATCCCGGGCCCTCAGTTCAAGGCCCCACCCCCCTCCCCGCCGCTGCCGGGTACCTGGGTGGGCTTCCGCCGCTGCTCCCGGAGGAAGGCCGCCTCCCACTGCTTCAGCGCGGCCTTCACCGCCCGCAGCCGCTCCATGGCCCCGGCCCCGGAGCCTCCCGGGCCCGGGGGGGGTTCGAGGCCTCAGAGGCGCCCAGGGAAGAACCGAGTATGCGAACTTCCCGCTCCCGCCGCGCCGTAACCAATAGGGAGAGAGGAGAGGTTTGACGGACAAAGAGAAAAACCAATGAGAGATGGCGCTTTCCAAGGGGGAGGGAAGCCGCTTTGGTCCCGCCCCTCGGGTGGTTCTAGCTCTCTGATTGGAGAAGGGAGGCGTCGCGTGCTGACGCGCATGCCCGGAAGGGGCAACGGGAGAACGGCGGGGTCCGGCCGGCAGCTGGGGGCTGCGGGCGCGAGCCGTGAGTGGGCGGGGCCGGAGGGAGGCGGGGGAGGGGGAAAGGGGGGGGGGGGGAGCTGGTTTGGGGGGGTCCTTAGAGGCGAGAGGGGTGGGGGGGCTGATTTGGGGGGGGGGGGGAACGGTCCTGGGGGGCTGTTTGGGGGGGGGAACTGATCAGGGGGGCTGAGGGGGGGTCCTCAGTGAGGGGGGCTGGTTTGGGGGGGGACACTGGTCTGGGGGGGCCTTTTGGGGGGGGGTCACTGGTCTGGGGGGCTGAGGGGGGTCACTGGTCTGGGGGGGCTGGTTTGGGGGGGGAACTGATCAGGGGGGCTGAGGGGGGGTCCTCAGTGAGGGGGGCTGGTTTGGGGGGGGACACTGGTCTGGGGGGGCCTTTGGGGGGGTCACTGGTCTGGGGGCTGAGGGGGTCACTGGTCTGGGGGGCTGGTTTGGGCGGGGAACTGATCAGGGGCTGATTTGGGCGGGGGAACTGATCAGGGGGCTGAGGGGGTCACTGGGCTGGGGGCTGGTTTGGGGGGAACTGATCAGGGGGGCTGAGGGGGGGTCACTGGTCTGGGGGGGCTGGTTTGGGGGGGCACTGATCGGGGGGCTGAGGGGGGATCCTCTGTGAGGGGGGGCTGGTTTGGGGGGGTCACTGGGCTGGGGGGGTCACTGGGCTGGGGGGGCTAGTTTGGGGGGGAACTGATCAGGGGGGCTGAGGGGGGTCACTGGTCTGGGGGGGCTGGTTTGGGGGGGGCACTGATCACGGGGGCTGAGGGGGGATCACTGGTCTGGGGGGGCTGGTTTGGGGGGGTCATCTGGGATCCGGGGGGGCTTTTTGGGGGGGGCACTGATCGGGGGGCTGAGGGGGGGTGCTCAGTGAGGGGGGTTGCTGGTTTGGGGGGGTCACTGGTCCTGGGGGGCTGATTTGGGGGGGGGGAACTGATCAGGGGGGCTGAGGGGGGGTCACTGGTCTGGGGGGGCTGGTTGGGGGGGACACTGGTTTGGGGGGGCCTCAGTGATTGGGGGGTTCTGTTTGGGGGGGGGGCACTGATCAGGGGGCCTGAGGGGGGGTCCTCAGTGAGGGGGGTGCTGGTTTGGGGGGGTCACTGGTCTGGGGGGCTGGTTTGGGGGGGGGGAACTGATCAGGGGGGCTGAGGGGGGTCACTGGTCTGGGGGGCTGGTTGAGGGGACACTGGTTTGGGGGGGCTCAGTGATTGGGGGTTCTGTTGGGGGGGGCACTGATCAGGGGGCCTGAGGGGGGGTCCTCAGTGAGGGGGGCTGGTTTGGGGGGGTCACTGGGCTGGGGGGGCTGGTTTGGGGGGGGGGAACTGATCAGGGGGGCTGAGGGGGGGTCACTGGGCTGGGAGGGCTGGTTTGGGGGGGGAACTGATCAGGGGGGCTGAGGGGGGGTCACTGGTCTGGGGGGGCTGGTTTGGGGGGGAACTGATCAGGGGGGCTGAGGGGGGTCCTCAGTGAGGGGGGCTGGTTTGGGGGGGTCACTGGGCTGGGGGGGCCTTTTGGGGGGGAAACTGATCAGGGGGGCTGAGGGAGGGTCACTGGGCTGGGAGGGCTGGTTTGGGGGGGACACTGGTCTGGGGGGCTGGTATGGGGGGGGAACTGATCAGGGGGGCTGAGGGGGGGTCACTGGTCTGGGGGGGCTGGTTTGGGGGGGCACTGATCGGGGGGCTGAGGGGGGATCCTCTGTGAGGGGGGCTGGTTTGGGGGGGGCACTGGTCTGGGGGGCTGATTTAGGGGGGTACTGATCAGGGGGGCTGAGGGGGGTCCTCAGTGAGGGGGGCTGGTTTGGGGGGGACACTGGTTTGGGGGGCCTTTTGGGGGGGGTCACTGGTCTGGGGGTGCTTTTTGGGGGGGTCTCTGGGATACGGGGGGCCTTTTTTGGGGGGGCACTGATCGGGGGGCTGGGGGGGGTGCTCAGTGAGGGGGGCTGGTTTGGGGGGTCACTGGTCTGGGGGGCTGGTTTGGGGGGGCTAACTGGTCTGGGGGGGCTGATTTGGGGGGGGGGGGGCTGTGACTGTTCTGGGGGGCTGGTTGGGGGGGCGTGTCTCTGTCCTGGGGAGGGGGCTGCTTTGGGGGGGGGTGTCACTGTCCTGGGGGCTGTTTGGGGGGGGCACTGATCCGGGGTGCTGAGGGGAGGTCCTCAGTGAGGGGGGAGGCTGGTTTTGGAGGGAGGGGGTGTCACTGGTCTAGGGGGGCTGGTTTTGGGGGGTGTGACTGTCCTGGGGGGCTGGTTGGGGGGGTCACTGGGATCCGGGGGGCTTTTTGGGGGGGACACTGATCAGGGGGCCTGAGGGGGGTCCTCAGTGAGGGGGGCTGATTTGGGGGGGGGGTCAGTTTCCTGGGTGGGCTGCTTTGAGGGGGCTGAGGGGGGGTCCTCAGTGACGGGGGGGGGGGGGGATTTGGGGGGGTCCCTGTCCTGGGATGGCTGGGGGAGGCTTCTCATAGCTTTGGGGGGAGGGGGATGTTCTACCCCCCCTAAACCCCCTGGGGGGGTGTTCTATCCCCCCAAACCCCCGGGGATAGGGATGGGAGGGGCATGAGGGAGCTTCTACCCCCTAAATCCCCCAGGATAGGGATGAGAGGGGGATGAGGGGGCTTCTACCCCCTAAACCCCCAGGATAGGGATGGGAGGGGATGAGGGGGCTTCAACCCCCTAAGCCCCCCAGGAAAGGGTTGGGAGGGGGATGAGGGGGCTTCTACCCCCTAAACCCCCCAGGATAGGGATGGGAGGGGGATGAGGGGCCTTTAACCCCCCAAAGTCCCCGGTAAAGGGTTGGGAGGGGGATGAGGGGGTTTCTATCCCCCTAAACCCCCCAGGATAGGGATGGGAGGGGGAGGAGGGGGCTTCAACCCCCCAAAGTCCCTGGGACAGGGTTGGGAGGGGATGAGGGGCATTCAACCCCCTGGGATAGGGATGGGAGGGCGATGAGGGGCCTTTAACCCCCAAAGTCCCCAGGAAAGGGTTGGGAGGGGGATGAGGGGGTTTCTACCCCCTGGAACAGGGATGGGAGGGGGATGAGGGGCCTTCAACCCCCAAACCCCCCTGGGACAGGGTTGGGAGGGGATGAGGGGCCTTCAACCCCCTGGGATAGGGATGGGAGGGGGAGGAGGGGCCTTCAACCCCCAAAGTCCCCGGGAAAGGGTTGGGAGGGGGATGAAGGGGCTTCTACCCCCTAAACCCCCCAGGATAGGGATGGGAGGGGGAGGAGGGGGCTTCAACCCCCCAAAGTCCCCAGGAAAGGGATGGGAGGGGGATGAGGGGGCTTCTACCCCTCTGGGATAGGGATGGGAGGGGGATGAGGGTCTTTCAGCCCCCAAATCCCCCAGGATAAGGATGGGAGGGGGATGGAGGGGCCTTCAACTCCCTGGGCTAAGAATGGGAGCGGGATGAGGGGCCTTCAACCCCCAAAGTCCCCAGGAAAGGGTTGGGAGCGGGATGAGGGGGCTTCTACCCCCTGGAACAGGGATGGGAGGGGGATGAGGGGCCTCCAACCCCCCTAAGCCCCCCGGGACAGGGATGGGAGCGGGATGAGGGGCCTCCAACCCCCCAACCCCCTCTGGGATAGGGATGGGAGGGGGATGAGGGGGCTTCTACCCCCCTGGAACAGGGATGGGAGGGGCATGAGGGGCCTTCAACCCCCCAAAGTCCCTGGGACAGGGATGGGAGGGGGATAAGTGGCCTTCAAACCCCCTGGGATAGGGATGGGAGGGGGATGAGGGGTCTTCAACCCCCCAAAGTCCCCAGGAAAGGGTTGGGAGCAGGATGAGGGGGTTTCTACCCCCTGGAACAGGGATGTGAGGGGGATGAGGGGCCTTCAAACCCCGTTGGGATAGGGATGGGAGGGGGATGAGGGGCCTTCAGCCCCCAAATCCCCCAGGATAAGGATGGGAGGGGGATGAGGAGGCTTCAACCCCCTGGAACAGGGATGGGAGGGGGATGAGGGGCCTTCAAACCCCCTGGGATAAGAATGGGAGGGGGATGAGGGGCCTTCAACCCCCTGGAACAGGGATGGGAGGGGGATGAGGGGCCTTCAACCCCCTGGAACAGGGATGGGAGGGGGAGGAGGGGCCTTCAAACCCCCTGGGATAAGAATGGGAGGGGGATGAGGGGCCTTCAACCCCCTGGGATAGGGATGGGAGGGGGATGAGGGGTCTTCAACCCCCCAAAGTCCCCAGGAAAGGGTTGGGAGCAGGATGAGGGGGTTTCTACCCCCTGGAACAGGGATGTGAGGGGGATGAGGGGCCTTCAAACCCCCTGGGATAAGAATGGGAGGGGGATGAGGGGCCTTCAGCCCCCAAATCCCCCAGGATAAGGATGGGAGGGGGATGAGGGGGCTTCAACCCCCTGGAACAGGGATGGGAGGGGGATGAGGGGCCTTCAAACCCCCTGGGATAAGAATGGGAGGGGGATGAGGGGTCTTCAACCCCCTGGAACAGGGATGGGAGGGGGATGAGGGGCCTTCAACCCCCTGGAACAGGGATGGGAGGGGGATGAGGGGCCTTCAGCCCCCCAAATCCCCCAGGATAGGGATGGGAGGGGGATGAGGGGCCTTCAAACCCCCTGGGATAAGAATGGGAGGGGGATGAGGGGTCTTCAACCCCCTGGAACAGGGATGGGAGGGGGATGAGGGGCCTTCAACCCCCTCCTCCCCAAACCCCCTTCCCAACATCCCCCCCTCCTCCTTCTCCCTCCCCTCCAGCCCCCTCCCCAAGCTGGGCCATGCATTCCCTCGTGTTCCTCTGCGCCCGCCGCCTGCTGAGCCACCTGCCCGGCGCCCGCCGGGCCTTGGGCCTGGTCCCTTCCGAGCTCTACCCCGTCCTCTTCCGGGCCGCCATCTTGGACGGGCGCACCTTGGCGCTGAGGGATTTGGTGACTTCCTGGCCTTTCCCAGTGCTCAGCTTCCGCTCGGCTTGGGAATTCCGGAACGTTCCAGCTGGGAATGCCGATAAGTTCTGTATCCAGGCCGTTCTCCTGGCCGTCGTGGCCTACCTCCGCCGGGAGCTGGAGGGAGCCGAGAGCGGGAGCAGGTGGGGAACGGGTGGAGAGGCTGGATCTCATCGGGGGGAGGAGGAGGAGGAGGAGGAGGAGGAGGAGGAGGAGGAGGAGGAGGAGGAGGAGGAGGAAGAGGAGGAGGAGGAGGAGGAGGAGGAGGAGGAGGAGGAGGAGGAGGAGGAGGAGGAGGAGGAGGAGGAGGAGGAGGAGGGATAAGGTGGAGGAAGAGGAGGGGTAACATGGAGGAGGAGGAGGGAGAAGGTGGAGGAAGGATAACGGGAGAATGAGGAGGAGAAGGTGGAGGAGGGAGAGGGAGAAGGTGGAGGAGGGAGAGGGAGAAGGTGGAGGAGGGATAACATGGAGGATGAGGAGGGATAACATGGAGGAGGAGGAGGAAGAAGGTGGAGGAGGGAGAAGGTGGAGGAGGAGGAGGGAGAAGGTGGAGGAAGGATAACAGGAGGAAGAGGAGGGAGAAGATGGAGGAGGAGGTGGGAGAAGGTGGAGGAAGAGGAGGGGTAACATGGAGGAGGAGTAGGGAGAAGGTGGAGGAAGGATAACAGGAGAATGAGGAGGGAGAAGGTGGAGGAGGGAGAGGAAGAAGGTGGAGGAGGGAGAGGGAGGAGGGAGAGGGAGAAGGTGGAGGAGGGAGAGGGAGAAGGTGGAGGAGGGAGAAGGTGGAGGAGGAGGAGGGAGAAGGTGGAGGAAGGATAACAGGAGGAAGAGGAGGGAGAAGATGGAGGAGGAGGTGGGAGAAGGTGGAGGAAGAGGAGGGGTAACATGGAGGAGGAGTAGGGAGAAGGTGGAGGAAGGATAACAGGAGAATGAGGAGGGAGAAGGTGGAGGAGGGAGAGGAAGAAGGTGGAGGAGGGAGAGGGAGGAGGGAGAGGGAGAAGGTGGAGGAGGGATAACATGGAGGAGGAGGAAGAAGGTGGAGGAGGGAGAAGGTGGAGGAGGAGGAGGGAGAAGGTGGAGGAAGGATAACAGGAGGAAGAGGAGGGAGAAGATGGAGGAGGAGGAGGGAGAAGGTGGAGGAAGAGGAGGGGTAACATGGAGGATGAAGAGGGGTAACATGGAGGAGGAGGAGGGAGAAGGTGGAGGAGGGAGAGGGAGAAGGTGGAGGAGGAAGAGGGAGAAGGTTGAGGATGAGGAGGAGGAGAAGGTGGAGGAGGAGGAGGAGGGATAACATGGAGGATGAGGAGGGAGAAGGTGGAGGAGGAGGAGGGAGAAGGTGGAGGAGGAAGAGGGAGATGGAGGATGAGAGGGAGAAGGTGGAGGAGGGAAGACGGAGGAAGAGGAGGGTAACATGGAGGAGGAGGAGGAGAAGACGGAGGATGAGGAGGGATAACATGGAGGAGGAAAAGGGAGAAGGTGGAGGAGGGATAACATGGAGGATGAGGAGAGAGAAGGTGGAGGAGGAGGAGGAGGAGGAGGAGGGAGAAGGTGGAGGATGAGGGGGAGAAGGTGGAGGAAGAGGAGGGGTAACATGGAGGAGGAAGAGGGAGAAGGTGGAGGAGGAGGAGGGAGAAGGTAGAGGATGGATAACATGGAGGATGAGGAGGGAGAAGACGGAGGAAGAGGAGGGATAACATGGAGGAGGAGGAGGGAGAAGGTGGAGGAAGAGGAGGGATAACATGGAGGAGGAGGAGGGAGAAGGTGGAAGATGGATAACATGGAGGATGAGGAGGGAGAAGGTGGAGCCCCCCCTTTTACCACCCCCTCCCTTTTACCACCCCCCTCCACCCCTTTTACCCCCCCCCCATTTTACCCCCCCTCCATTTTACCCCCCCCATTTTACCCCCCCCCCCCCCATTTTACCCCCCTTCTTCCAGCCCCAAACCCTGTCGCCTCCGCATCCTGGACATGACAGACCTCGGCGGTGCCACCACCACCACCACCACCACCACCACCACCACCACCGCCACCACCTCATCCCACCGCGGCCCAGCTGGGATGAGCCTTTGGTCCTCCACGGTGGCTTTAGCCAAAGCGTGCTTGGAGATCTCCAAACACCACCGACCAGATGGCTCTTCCAAACCTTCTTCCAAACGCCTCAAGGTCCCATCTGGCCCATCACCCGCCGCGTCGCCCGCCGCGGTGGAGATCCACGCCGACCTCTTCGTTAACGCCACCTCCTTCGGCGTCCTCCGGGATGCTCTCCAAAATCCAGGCCCTTTACGCCTTCGGTGTCGGGATTTCCACGCTGAGGAGCTTTCCATCACCGGGACCTTGAGCCTCCTGGAATCTCTAGAACCTTCTGGAATACGCCGCGTGGAGCTACGCTTCAACAACCTGGGTTTATCCGGCCTTTGCCTGGTCTTACCGCGCCTGGCCGCCTTCACCCACCTCCTCAGCCTCAAGTTACCTTACAGCAACGTCGACGTCCGGCGCCTCAGCGGCGCCGACGACTCGGCTCTCCGGCGCTTCGCCGCTCACTTGGCTCAGCTGAAGAACCTCAAGGAACTCAACTTGGGGTCTTCAAGGCTTTCGGGGAAACTGAGGCAGCTTCTTGGGTAAGTTCCAAGAGGGTGTAGTGGGGAGGGGGCTGGAAGGGGATGCCCAGAGAGGGGGTGGGTGCCCCAAACCTGGAGGTGTTGAAGGCCAGGTTGGATGAGGCAACCTTGTGTAGCTCCAGGGCTGGAGGTTGGTGTCCCTGCCTGTGGCCGGGGGTTGGAGCTCTGTGATCCTTGGGGTCCCTTCCAACCCAGACCAGTCTGGGATTCTGTGATGGGGCCTTGGGCAACCTTGGGTATCTCCAGGCTTGGAGGTTGGTGTCCCTGCCTGTGGCAGGGGGGTTGGAGCTCTCTGATCCTTGGGGTCCCTCCCAACCCAGACCAGGCTGGGATTCCATGATGGGACCCTGGGCAAGCTTGTGTAGCTCCAGGCCTGGAGGTTGGTGTCCCTGCCTGTGTCAGGGGGGTTGGAGCTCTGTGATCCTTGGGGTCCCTTCCAACCCAGACCAGTCTGGGATTCTATGATGGGGCCCTGGGCAACCTTGTGTATCTCCAGGCCTGGAGGTTGGTGTCCCTGCCTGTGGCAGGGGGGTTGGAGCTCTCTGATCCTTGGGGTCCCTTCCAAGGTGTCATCTTTGGTGACCTCATGGTTTATTGTCCTTCATCCCGTAGGGATTTGGAGACTCCTTTGGAAAGCCTGGAGCTGGCCTTCTGCTCCCTCCTTCCCAGTGATTTCACCTTCCTCACCCAAAGCCACCACGCTCCAACCTTGAAGAAACTAGACCTGAGCGGCCATGATTTTTCCCAGCACCTTTTCCAACCCCTCCAAAATCTCCTGGAGGAAACGGCTCCTTCCCTTCTCCACCTGGATCTCATGGAATGCCGACTGACAGATTCCAGGTTGGAAGCCCTCCTGCCGGTTCTTTGCCGGTGCTTTGGGCTCCGGTGCTTGGGACTCTTCGGGAACCCCGTGAGCGTGGCCGGTCTCAAGGATTTGGTCCGGAAAACCGCGGTCCTGCCGGATTTACGCCTCGTCGTTTATCCCTATCCCGTGGATTGTTACGGATCCCCTTCCCCTTCATCCCGCTTCCCGGAGGATGAGGTGGATCGGGAACTCGCCGCCGCCGTCAACGCCGACATACGCCGGATCTTGGTGAGTTCTGGAAGAGCCGACGCCGTCTGGACCACCAGCCTCTGGCGGCACGGCGCCCTCGACTACTTCACCACGTAGCTCCCGGAGAATTCCGGAACTTTCATCCCGGTGAACCTCCGCTGCCGTGCTCCTTCCTGACAGAATCCAGTGTTTCCTCTTCCTCGTGGAACCCGGTGTTTCCTCTTCCTCACCAAATCCGGTGTTTCCTCCTGGAACCTGGTGTTTCCTCTTCCTCCTGGAATCTGGAGTTTCCTCTTCCTCCCCAAATCCAGTGTTTCCTCTTCCTGACGGAATCCGGTGTTTCCTCCCCAAATCCAGTGTTTCCTCTTCCTCACGGAATCTGGTGTTTCCTCTTCCTCCTGGAATCCAGTGTTTCCTCTTCCTCATGGAACCCGGAGTTTCCTCTTCCTCACGGAATCCGGTGTTTCCTCCTCAAATCCGGTGTTTCCTCTTCCTCCTGGAATCCAGTGTTTCCTCTTCCTCCCCAAATCCGGTGTTTCCTCCTCAAATCCGGTGTTTCCTCTTCCTCACGGAATCTGGTGTTTCCTCTTCCTCCTGGAATCTGGAGTTTCCTCTTCCTCCCCAAATCCAGTGTTTCCTCTTCCTGACGGAATCCGGTGTTTCCTCCCCAAATCCAGTGTTTCCTCTTCCTCACGGAATCTGGTGTTTCCTCTTCCTCCTGGAATCCAGTGTTTCCTCTTCCTCATGGAACCCGGAGTTTCCTCTTCCTCACGGAATCCGGTGTTTCCTCCTCAAATCTGGTGTTTCCTCTTCCTCACGGAATCTGGTGTTTCCTCTTCCTCCTGGAATCCAGTGTTTCCTCTTCCTCCCCAAATCCGGTGTTTCCTCCTCAAATCCGGTGTTTCCTCTTCCTCACGGAATCTGGTGATTCCTCTTCTTCCCAGAATCCGGTGTTTCCTCTTCCTCCCCAAATCCGGTGTTTCTTCCCCAAATCCGGTGTTTCCTCTTCCTCCTGGAATCCGGTGTTTCCTCCCCAAATCCAGTGTTTCCTCTTCCTCACGGAATCTGGTGTTTCCTCTTCCTTCCCACATCTGGAGTTTCCTCTTCCTCCCCAAATCCAGTGTTTCCTCTTCCTCCTGGAATCTGGAGTTTCCTCTTCCTCCCCAAATCTGGTGTTTCCTCCTGGAATCCAGTGTCTCCTTTTCCTCCCGGAATCCGGTGTTTCCTCCCAGAATCCGGTGTTTCCTCTTCCTCCCCAAATCCAGTGTTTCCTCTTCCTCCTGGAATCCAGCGTTTCCCCTTCCTCCCCCTCCCTATTCCATCACCACACCCATTCATTAACACCGAGATAACGAGGAAGGAAACCACCAACCAAGCTGGAATGACCCCAAACTCCTCTCCCACCTCCCCGTATCCATACCGGCGGCGAGGAACCGGCGCGGCCACGCGGTTAATAGCTCATTATCTATCTATTTTAATTAATTGCTGTGGTGGCACTCATTTAATCACCCCTGACTCGGCGTAACCGGCGCTTCCTCACCGTATCCCGCCGCCGCCGCCGCGGAGAACCGCTAACAACTCCCCGGTGAGGCGGTAAGGCCGTTCCTCCCATAGGAAATGGGTTGGGGGTTGCGCCTCATGGGTAGTTTTGGGGGGGGCTCATGGGGGTTTTGGGGAGGATGGGGGACTCTGGGGGGGCTCATGGGTAGTTTTGGGGTGTTTCCTCTTCCTCCCAGAATCCTGTGTTTCCTCTTCCTCCTGGAATCCGGTGTTTCCTCTTCCTCCCCAAATCCAGTGTTTCCTCTTCCTCCTGGAATCCAGTGTTTCCTCTTCCTCCCAGAATCTGCTGTCTCCTTTTCCTCCCGGTATCCGGTGTTTCCTCTTCCTCCCGGATTCCGGTGTTTCCTCTTCCTCCCCAAATCTAGTGTTTCCTCCTGGAATCCAGTGTCTCCTCTTCCTCCTGGAATCCAGCATTTCCCCTTCCTCCCCCTCCCTATTCCATCACCACACCCATTCATTAACACCGAGATAACGAGGAAGCTCATTATCTATCTATTTTAATTAATTGCTGTGGTGGCACTCATTTAATCACCCCTGACTCGGCGTAACCGGTGCTTCCTCACCGTATCCCGGCGCTTCCTCACCGTATCCCGCCGCCGCCGCCGCGGAGAAGCGCTAACAACTCCCCGGTGAGGCGGTAAGGCCGTTCCTCCCATAGGAAATGGGTTGGGGGTTGCGTCGTTCCGGCTTCATAGAGGAAACAGGAAGTCCATTCCAAAGCCAACGCCGAGCGGATCAACCCGACTCCGCCGGCTTTTCCCGGCGCCGGATGATAAAGCCTCCCGTTTTCCGGGAGAACCGTTAAACTTCCCGGTTGGAAAGGGATGAGCAAGCCTTGGCCTCCGCCGCAGTAGGAGAGGGATGAGCTCCCGTCGGGGTGCCGGAGAAGGTGGGTGAAGACCACGGGTCGGTCCTCGCACCGCAGGAAGTTCCGTTCCCCGCCGCAACGGGAAAGGAAAGGGAAGTGGGATTCGTAGCGGCCGCTCCGGTTCGCTTCCAGTCGAGTGAAGAAGAAGGTCAGGAACGCCGCGTCTGTCAGCGGGGAGGGTCGTTAGCTCGATGCTTAATTAACCCTCATCTCTCCACCCCCATCATTAATTAACTCAAGGAGAGCTCTGTGCGTCTCTGCGTGTGGTTAATTAGCGCCCAGGGGATCCGGATCCCACACGCCGGTTGGCTACGGATCCCTGGGCACAGTTAATTAGCACCAGATCCTGTGTGATATTAATTAGCACCAGGTCTGGATCCTGTGTGTGGTTAATTAGCACTGTACAGATTCAGATCCTGCACACGTGGTTAATTAGCACCAGGTCTGGATCCTGTGTGTGGTTAATTAGCACTGAGTCTGGATCCCACACGTGGTTAATTAGCACCAGGTCTGGATCCTGTGTGTGGTTAATTAGCACTGAGTCTGGATCCCACACGTGGTTAATTAGCACCAGGTCTGGATCCTGTGTGTGGTTAATTAGCACTGGGTCTGGATCCTGTGTGTGGTTAATTAGCACTGTACAGATCCAGATCCTGCACACGTGGTTAATTAGCACTGGGTCTGGATCCCCACGCACGGTTAATTAGCGCTGGCTGGGTCTGGATCCTGTGTGTGGTTAATTAGCACTGGGTCTGGATCCTGTGTGTGGTTAATTACCACCGGGTCTGGATCCCATGTGTGGTTAATTGGCACTATACAGATTCAGATCCTGCACACGTGGTTAATTAGCACCGGATCTGGATCCCCACGCACGGTTAATTAGCACTGGCTAGGTCCAGATCCTGTGTGTGCTTAATTAGCACTGGGTCCAGATCCCGTGTGTGGTTAATTAGCACCGGGTCCAGATCCTGTGTGTGGTTAATTAGCACCAGGTCTGGATCCTGTGTGTGGTTAATTAGCACTGTACAGATCTGGATCCCACATGTGGTTAATTAACACCGGGTCTGGGTCTGGTTGCAGATTCCAGACATGGTTAATTAGTGATGGCCAGGTCTAGATCCCATATGTGGTTAATTAGCACTGGGTCTGGATCCTGTGTGTGGTTAATTAGCACTGGGTCTGGATCCTGTGTGTGGTTAATTAGCACCAGGTCTGGATCCCGTGTGTGGTTAATTAGCACCGGGTCTGGATCCTGTGTGTGGTTAATTAGCACCAGGTCTGGATCCTGTGTGTGGTTAATTAGCACTGGGTCTGGATCCTGTGTGTGGTTAATTAGCACTGGGTCTGGATCCTGTGTGTGGTTAATTAGCACCGGGTCTGGATCCTGTGTGTGGTTAATTAGCACCAGGTCTGGATCCTGTGTGTGGTTAATTAGCACTGGGTCTGGATCCTGTGTGTGGTTAATTAGCACCAGGTCTGGATCCTGTGTGTGGTTAATTAGCACCAGGTCTGGATCCTGTGTGTGGTTAATTAGCACTGTCAGATCTGGATCCCACATGTGGTTAATTACACGGTCTGGTCTGGTGCAGATTCCAGACATGGTTAATTAGCACTGGGTCTGGATCCTGTGTGTGGTTAATTAGCACCGGGTCTGGATCCTGTGTGTGGTTAATTAGCACCGGGTCTGGATCCCGTGTGTGGTTAATTAGCACCAGGTCTGGATCCTGTGTGTGGTTAATTAGCACCGGGTCTGGATCCTGTGTGTGGTTAATTAGCACTGGGTCTGGATCCTGTGTGTGGTTAATTAGCACCGGGTCTGGATCCTGTGTGTGGTTAATTAGCACCAGGTCTGGATCCTGTGTGTGGTTAATTAGCACTGGGTCTGGATCCTGTGTGTGGTTAATTAGCACCAGGTCTGGATCCTGTGTGTGGTTAATTAGCACCGGGTCTGGATCCTGTGTGTGGTTAATTAGCACCAGGTCTGGATCCTGTCTGTGGTTAATTAGCACTGGATCCCACACATGGTTAATTAGCACAGGTCTGGGGCTGGATCCCTGCATGTGGTTAATTAGCACCATCCCCATCCAGGTCTGGGGGGCTCATGGGGGTTCTGGGGAGGATGGGGGGTTCGGGGGTTTTGGGGAGCTCATGGGGGCTTCTGGGGAGGATGGGGGTTCTGGGGGGTTTTGGGGGGCTCATGGGGCATTCTGGGGAGGATGGGGGGTTCTGGGGATGGGCTCATGGGGGCTTTGGGGGAGGATGGGGGGTTCTGGGGGGTTTTGGGGGGCTCACGGGGCATTCTGGGGAGGATGGGGGGTTCTGGGGGGTTTTGAGGGGCTCATGGGGCGTTCTGGGGAGGAAGGGGGGTTCTGGGGGGTTTTGAGGGGCTCATGGGGCGTTCTGGGGAGGATGGGGGTTCTGGGGGGGCTCATGGGGGGTTTGGGGGAGGATTGGGCGGTTCTGGGGGGTTCTGGGGAGGAAGGGGGTTCTGGGGGGTTCTGGGGGGCTCATGGGGGGTTCTGGGGAGGATTGGGGGGTTCTGGGGGATTTTGGGGGGCTCGTGGGGGTTTTGGGGAGGATGGGGGGTTCTGGGGGGTTTTGGGGGCTCATGGGGCGTTCTGGGGAGGATGGGGGGTTTGGGGGGGCTCATGAGGCGTTTTGGGGAGGATGGGGGGTTTGGGGATGGCTCATGGGGGCTTTGGGGGAGGATGGGGGGTTCTGGGGGGTTTTGGGGGGCTCACGGGGCATTCTGGGGAGGATGGGGGTTCTGGGGGGTTTTGGGGGGCTCATGGGGCATTCTGGGGAGGATGGGGGGTTCTGGGGGGTTTTGAGGGGCTCATGGGGTGTTCTGGGGAGGAAGGGGGTTTCTGGGGGGTTTTGGGGGGCTCATGGGGCATTCTGGGGAGGATGGGGGTTCTGGGGGGCTCATGGGGGGTTTGGGGGAGGATTGGGCGGTTCTGGGGGTTCTGGGGAGCTCATGGGGGTTCTGGGGAGGATTGGGGGTTCTGGGGGGTTTTGGGGGGCTCATGGGGCGTTCTGGGGAGGATTGGGGGTTCTGGGGGATTTTGGGGGGCTCGTGGGGGTTTTGGGGAGGATGGGGGGTTCTGGGGGGTTTTGGGGGGCTCATGGGGCGTTCTGGGGAGGATGGGGGGTTTGGGGGGCTCATGAGGCGTTTTGGGGAGGATGGGGGGTTTGGGGATGGCTCATGGGGGCTTTGGGGGAGGATGGGGGGTTCTGGGGGGTTTTGGGGGCTCACGGGGCATTCTGGGGAGGATGGGGGGATCTGGGGGGTTTTGGGGGGCTCATGGGGCATTCTGGGGAGGATGGGGGGTTCTGGGGGGTTTTGAGGGGCTCATGGGGTGTTCTGGGGAGGAAGGGGGTTTCTGGGGGGTTTTGGGGGGCTCATGGGGCATTCTGGGGAGGATGGGGGTTCTGGGGGGGCTCATGGGGGGTTTGGGGGAGGATTGGGCGGTTCTGGGGGGTTCTGGGGAGCTCATGGGGGTTCTGGGGAGGATGGGGGGTTCTGGGGGGTTCTGGGGGGCTCATGGGGGGTTCTGGGGAGGATTGGGGGGTTCTGGGGGATTTTGGGGAGCTCGTGGGGGTTTTGGGGAGGATGGGGGGTTCTGGGGGGTTTTGGGGGCTCATGGGGCGTTCTGGGGAGGATGGGGGGTTTGGGGATGGCTCATGGGGGCTTTGGGGGAGGATGGGGGGTTCTGGGGGGTTTTGGGGGGCTCACGGGGCATTCTGGGGAGGATGGGGGGTTCTGGGGGGTTTTGAGGGGCTCATGGGGCGTTCTGGGGAGGAAGGGGGTTCTGGGGGGGCTCATGGGGGGTTTGGGGGAGGATTGGGCGGTTCTGGGGGGTTCTGGGGAGGAAGGGGGGTTCTGGGGGGTTCTGGGGGGGCTCATGGGGGGTTCTGGGGAGGATTGGGGGGTTCTGGGGGATTTTGGGGGGCTCCTGGGGGTTTTGGGGAGGATGGGGGTTCTGGGGGGTTTTGGGGGCTCATGGGGCGTTCTGGGGAGGATGGGGGGTTTGGGGATGGCTCATGGGAGCTTTGGGGGAGGATGGGGGGTTCTGGGGGGTTTTGGGGGGCTCATGGGGGTTTTGGGGAGGATGGGGGGTTCTGGGGGGTTTTGGGGGCTCATGGGGCGTTCTGGGGAGGATGGGGGGTTTGGGGGGGCTCATGAGGCGTTTTGGGGAGGATGGGGGGTTTGGGGATGGCTCATGGGGGCTTTGGGGGAGGATGGGGGTTCTGGGGGGTTTTGGGGGGCTCACGGGGCATTCTGGGGAGGATGGGGGGTTCTGGGGGGTTTTGAGGGGCTCATGGGGCGTTCTGGGGAGGAAGGGGGGTTCTGGGGGGTTTTGAGGGGCTCATGGGGCGTTCTGGGGAGGATGGGGGTTCTGGGGGGGCTCATGGGGGGTTTGGGGGAGGATTGGGCGGTTCTGGGGGGTTCTGGGGAGGAAGGGGGTTCTGGGGGGTTCTGGGGGGCTCATGGGGGGTTCTGGGGAGGATTGGGGGGTTCTGGGGGATTTTGGGGGGCTCCTGGGGGTTTTGGGGAGGATGGGGGGTTCTGGGGGGTTTTGGGGGCTCATGGGGCGTTCTGGGGAGGATGGGGGGTTTGGGGATGGCTCATGGGAGCTTTGGGGGAGGATGGGGGGTTCTGGGGGGTTTTGGGGGGCTCGTGGGGGTTTTGGGGAGGATGGGGGGTTCTGGGGGTTTTGGGGGCTCATGGGGCGTTCTGGGGAGGATGGGGGCTTTGGGGGGGCTCATGAGGCGTTTTGGGGAGGATGGGGGGTTTGGGGATGGCTCATGGGGGCTTTGGGGGAGGATGGGGGGTTCTGGGGGGTTTTGGGGGGCTCACGGGGCATTCTGGGGAGGATGGGGGGTTCTGGGGGGTTTTGAGGGGCTCATGGGGCGTTCTGGGGAGGAAGGGGGGTTCTGGGGTGTTTTGGGGGGCTCATGGGGCATTCTGGGGAGGATGGGGGGTTCTGGGGGGTTTTGAGGGGCTCATGGGGTGTTCTGGGGAGGAAGGGGGTTTCTGGGGGGTTTTGGGGGGCTCATGGGGCATTCTGGGGAGGATGGGGGTTCTGGGGGGGCTCATGGGGGGTTTGGGGGAGGATTGGGCGGTTCTGGGGGGTTCTGGGGAGCTCATGGGGGTTCTGGGGAGGATTGGGGGGTTCTGGGGGGTTTTGGGGGGCTCATGGGGCGTTCTGGGGAGGATTGGGGGGTTCTGGGGGATTTTGGGGGGCTCGTGGGGGTTTTGGGGAGGATGGGGGGTTCTGGGGGGTTTTGGGAGCTCATGGGGCGTTCTGGGGAGGATGGGGGTTTTGGGGGGGCTCATGAGGCGTTTTGGGGACGATGGGGGGTTTGGGGATGGCTCATGGGGGCTTTGGGGGAGGATGGGGGGATCTGGGGGGTTTTGGGGGGCTCATGGGGCGTTCTGGGGAGGAAGGGGGTTCTGGGGTGTTTTGGGGGGCTCATGGGGCATTCTGGGAAGGATGGGGGGTTCTGGGGGGTTTTGAGGGGCTCATGGGGTGTTCTGGGGAGGAAGGGGGTTCTGGGGTGTTTTGGGGGGCTCATGGGGCATTCTGGGGAGGATGGGGGGATCTGGGGGGTTTTGGGGGGCTCATGGGGCATTCTGGGGAGGATGGGGGGATCTGGGGGGTTTTGGGGGGCTCATGGGGCGTTCTGGGGAGGAAGGGGGTTTCTGGGGGGTTTTGGGGGGCTCATGGGGCATTCTGGGGAGGATGGGGGTTCTGGGGGGGCTCATGGGGGGTTCTGGGGAGGATTGGGGGGTTCTGGGGGATTTTGGGGAGCTCATGGGGGGTTCTGGGGAGGATGGGGGTTCTGGGGGGGCTCATGGGGGATTTGGGGGAGGATTGGGCGGTTCTGGGGGGTTCTGGGGAGCTCATGGGGGTTCTGGGGAGGAAGGGGGTTCTGGGGGGTTCTGGGGGGGCTCATGGGGGGTTCTGGGGAGGATTGGGGGGTTCTGGGGGATTTTGGGGGGCTCGTGGGGGTTTTGGGGAGGATGGGGGGTTCTGGGGGGTTTTGGGGGCTCATGGGGCGTTCTGGGGAGGATGGGGGGTTTGGGGATGGCTCATGGGGGCTTTGGGGGAGGATGGGGGGTTCTGGGGGGTTTTGGGGGGCTCATGGGGCGTTCTGGGGAGGAAGGGGGTTCTGGGGTGTTTTGGGGGGCTCATGGGGCATTCTGGGAAGGATGGGGGGTTCTGGGGGGGCTCATGGGGGGTTTGGGGGAGGATTGGGCGGTTCTGGGGGGTTCTGGGGAGCTCATGGGGGTTCTGGGGAGGATTGGGGGGTTCTGGGGGGTTTTGGGGGGCTCATGGGGCGTTCTGGGGAGGATTGGGGGGTTCTGGGGGATTTTGGGGGGCTCGTGGGGGTTTTGGGGAGGATGGGGGTTCTGGGGGGTTTTGGGAGCTCATGGGGCGTTCTGGGGAGGATGGGGGTTTTGGGGGGGCTCATGAGGCGTTTTGGGGACGATGGGGGGTTTGGGGATGGCTCATGGGGGCTTTGGGGGAGGATGGGGGGATCTGGGGGGTTTTGGGGGGCTCATGGGGCGTTCTGGGGAGGAAGGGGGTTCTGGGGTGTTTTGGGGGGCTCATGGGGCATTCTGGGAAGGATGGGGGTTCTGGGGGTTTTGAGGGGCTCATGGGGTGTTCTGGGGAGGAAGGGGGTTCTGGGGTGTTTTGGGGGGCTCATGGGGCATTCTGGGGAGGATGGGGGTTCTGGGGGGGCTCATGGGGGGTTTGGGGGAGGATTGGGCGGTTCTGGGGGGTTCTGGGGAGCTCATGGGGGTTCTGGGGAGGATTGGGGGGTTCTGGGGGGTTTTGGGGGGCTCATGGGGCGTTCTGGGGAGGATTGGGGGGTTCTGGGGGATTTTGGGGGGCTCGTGGGGGTTTTGGGGAGGATGGGGGGTTCTGGGGGGTTTTGGGAGCTCATGGGGCGTTCTGGGGAGGATGGGGGTTTTGGGGGGGCTCATGAGGCGTTTTGGGGACGATGGGGGGTTTGGGGATGGCTCATGGGGGCTTTGGGGGAGGATGGGGGGATCTGGGGGGTTTTGGGGGGCTCATGGGGCGTTCTGGGGAGGAAGGGGGTTCTGGGGTGTTTTGGGGGGCTCATGGGGCATTCTGGGAAGGATGGGGGGTTCTGGGGGGTTTTGAGGGGCTCATGGGGTGTTCTGGGGAGGAAGGGGGGTTCTGGGGTGTTTTGGGGGGCTCATGGGGCATTCTGGGGAGGATGGGGGGATCTGGGGGGTTTTGGGGGGCTCATGGGGCATTCTGGGGAGGATGGGGGGATCTGGGGGGTTTTGGGGGCTCATGGGGCGTTCTGGGGAGGAAGGGGGTTTCTGGGGGGTTTTGGGGGGCTCATGGGGCATTCTGGGGAGGATGGGGGTTCTGGGGGGCTCATGGGGGGTTCTGGGGAGGATTGGGGGGTTCTGGGGGATTTTGGGGAGCTCATGGGGGGTTCTGGGGAGGATGGGGGTTCTGGGGGGGCTCATGGGGGATTTGGGGGAGGATTGGGCGGTTCTGGGGGGTTCTGGGGAGCTCATGGGGGTTCTGGGGAGGAAGGGGGGTTCTGGGGGGTTCTGGGGGGGCTCATGGGGGGTTCTGGGGAGGATTGGGGGGTTCTGGGGGATTTTGGGGGGCTCGTGGGGGTTTTGGGGAGGATGGGGGGTTCTGGGGGTTTTGGGGGCTCATGGGGCGTTCTGGGGAGGATGGGGGGTTTGGGGGGCTCATGAGGCGTTTTGGGGAGGATGGGGGGTTTGGGGATGGCTCATGGGGGCTTTGGGGGAGGATGGGGGGTTCTGGGGGGTTTTGGGGGGCTCATGGGGCGTTCTGGGGAGGAAGGGGGTTCTGGGGTGTTTTGGGGGGCTCATGGGGCATTCTGGGAAGGATGGGGGGTTCTGGGGGGTTTTGAGGGGCTCATGGGGTGTTCTGGGGAGGAAGGGGGTTCTGGGGTGTTTTGGGGGGCTCATGGGGCATTCTGGGGAGGATGGGGGTTCTGGGGGGGCTCATGGGGGGTTTGGGGGAGGATTGGGCGGTTCTGGGGGGTTCTGGGGAGCTCATGGGGGTTCTGGGGAGGATTGGGGGGTTCTGGGGGGTTTTGGGGGGCTCATGGGGCGTTCTGGGGAGGATTGGGGGGTTCTGGGGGATTTTGGGGGGCTCGTGGGGGTTTTGGGGAGGATGGGGGGTTCTGGGGGGTTTTGGGGGCTCATGGGGCGTTCTGGGGAGGATGGGGGTTTTGGGGGGGCTCATGAGGCGTTTTGGGGACGATGGGGGGTTTGGGGGGGCTCATGGGGGCTTTGGGGGAGGATGGGGGGATCTGGGGGGTTTTGGGGGGCTCATGGGGGCTTTGGGGGAGGATGGGGGGTTCGCGGGGGTTTTGGGGGTCTCATGGGGGCTTTGGGGAGGATGGGGGGTTCGGGGGGTTTTGGGGGGCCCATGGGGGGAGCTTTGGGGTGCTGGTACCCTTGAAGCAGGTGCTGAAGTTCTTCACTTTGGTGTCGTCCAGGAAAAGCTGAGGAAAAGCCAGAGAAAGCTCCAAATTCCCAGGAACGGCCCCCCGGGATCCCCCCAGATCCCCCCCCCCCGGGATCCCCCCAGATCCCTTTTCCCCACTGGGATCCCCCCAGATCCCTTTTCCACCCCAAGACCCCCTGGGATCCCCCCAGATCTGGTGTCCCCCCCGGGGTCCCCCCAGATCCCTTTTCCCCACTGGGATCCCCCCCCCCCGCCCCGATCCCTTTCCCCTCCTGGCACACACCCCCCCCACCCCACCCCCCTTTTTTCCCCCCAGGATCCCCCCAGATCCCTTCCCCCCCGGGATCCCCCCAGATCCCTTTTCCACCCCAAGACCCCCTGGGATCCCCCCAGATCCGGTGTCGTCCCCCCCCCCCCCGGGTCCCCCCAGATCCCTTTTCCCCACTGGGATCCCCCCAGATCCCTTTTCCACCCCAAGACCCCCCTGGGATCCCCCCAGATCCGGTGTCGTGTCCCCCCCCCCCGGGTCCCCCCAGATCCCTTTTCCCCACTGGGATCCCCCCAGATCCCTTTTCCCCACTGGGATCCCCCCCCCCCCGATCCCTTTCCCCTCCTGGCACACCCCCCGCCCCCCCCACCCGATCCCTTTTTCCCCCCCAGGGTCCCCCAAGATCCCTTTCCCCCCTGGGACCCCCTCCAGATCCCTTTTCCCCCCGGGATCCCCCCAGATCCCTTTTCCACCCCAAGACCCCCTGGGATCCCCCCCAGATCCGGTCCCCCCCCCCCGGGGTCCCCCCAGATCCCTTTTCCCCACTGGGATCCCCCCCAGACCCCTTTTCCACCCTGGGATCCCCCCCAGATCCCTTTCCCCTCCTGGCACACACACACACACCCCCGATCCCTTTTTCCCCCCAGGATCCCCCCAGATCCCTTTCCCCCCCGGGATCCCCCCAGATCCCTTTTCCACCCCAAGACCCCCCTGGGATCCCCCCAGATCCGGTCCCCCTCCCCCCGGGGTCCCCCCAGATCCCTTTTCCCCATTGGGATCCCCCCAGATCCCTTTTCCCCCCTGGGATCCCCCCAGATCCCTTTTCCACCCCAAGACCCCCCTGGGATCCCCCCAGATCTGGTGTCCCCCCCCGGGGTCCCCCCAGATCCCTTTTCCCCACTGGGATCCCCCCCCCCCCCGCCCCGATCCCTTTCCCCTCCTGGCACACACCCCCCCCCCCCCCACCCCCCCCCTTTTTTCCCCCCAGGATCCCCCCAGATCCCTTCCCCCCCGGGATCCCCCCAGATCCCTTTTCCACCCCAAGACCCCCCTGGGATCCCCCCAGATCCGGGTCCCCCTCCCCCCGGGGTCCCCCCAGATCCCTTTTCCCCACTGGGATCCCCCCAGATCCCTTTTTCCCCCTGGGATCCCCCCAGATCCCTTTTCCACCCCAAGACCCCCTGGGATCCCCCCCAGATCTGGTGCCCCCCCGGGGTCCCCCAGATCTCTTTTCCCCACTGGGATCCCCCCCCCCGTCCCGATCCCTTTCCCTCCTGGCACACACCCCCCCCACCCCACCCGACCCTTTTTCCCCCCAGGATCCCCCCAGATCCCTTTCCCCCCTGGGATCCCCCCAGATCCCTTTTCCACCCCAAGACCCCCCTGGGATCCCCCCAGATCCGGTGTCGTCCCCCCCCCGGGTCCCCCCAGATCCCTTTTCCCCACTGGGATCCCCCCCCGGATCCCTTTCCCCTCCTGGCACACCCCCCGCCCCCCCCCCCGATCCCTTTTTCCCCCCAGGGTCCCCCAAGATCCCTTTCCCCCCTGGGACCTCCTCCAGATCCCTTTTCCCCACTGGGATCCCCCCCAGACCCCTTTTCCACCCTGGGATCCCCCCCCAGATCCCTTTCCCCTCCTGGCACACCCCCCCCCCCCTCCCCCCCCCCCGGGATCCCCCCAGATCCCTTTTCCCCACTGGGATCCCCCCAGATCCCTTTTCCACCCCAAGACCCCCTTGGGATCCCCCCCAGATCCGGTTCCCCCCCCGGGGTCCCCCCAGATCCCCTTTCCCCACTGGGATCCCCCCAGATCCCTTTTCCACCCCAAGAGCCCCCTGGGATCCCCCCCCAACCCCCCCCCCGATCCGTTCCCCCCCGGGATCCCCCCAGATCTCTTTTTCCCCCTGGGACCCCCTCCAGATCCCTTTTCCACCACAAGATCCCCCTGGGATCCCCCCCACCCAATCCCTTCCCCCCCCCCCCGTGACCCCCCCAGATCCCCTTTTCCCCTGGGATACCCCCAGATCCCTTTTTCCCCCTGGGACCGCCCCCCCCCCCCCCCCAATCCCTTTTTTACCCCTGGGACCCCCCCCAGATCCCCTTCCCCCCGTGGGATCACCCCAGATCCCTTCCCCCCCGTGACCCCCCCAGATCCCCTTTCCCCACTGGGAACCCCCCCCCCCCGATCCCTTTTCCACCCCAAGACCCCCTGGGATCCCCCCAGATCCCCTTCCCCTCCTGGGATCCCCCCAGATCCCTTTCCCCCTGGGACCCCCCATATCCGTTTCCCCTGGGACCCCCCCAGATCCCCGTTTTCCCCCTGGGACCCCCCCATATCCCTTTTCTACCCCGATCCCCCTGGGACCCCCCCAGATCCCCTTTCCCCCTGGGATCCCCCCAGATCCCTTTCCTCCCCAAGACCCCCCTGGGATCCCCCCAAATCTCTTTTCCCCCTGAGACCCTCCTGGGACCTCCCCAGATCCTTTTTCTCCCCCAAGACCCCCAGGACATGCCCCCCCAGATCCCTTTTTCCCTCCAAAGACCCCCTGGGACCCCCCCAGATCCCTTTCTCCTACCCCGGTCCCCCCGTATCCCCCCTGGGACCCCCCATTTCCCCCTCTGGGACCCCCCCAGGACCCCCATTTCCCCTCTGGGACCCCCCCAGGACCTCCCATATCCCCTCTGGGACCCCCGTTCCTCTGAGGCCCCCTAGGTGATCCCCCCTGGACCCCGTATCCCCCCTGATACCCCCCCAGGACGCCCGTATCCCCCCTGGGACCCCCGTATCCCCCCCGGTCCCCCCGTTTCCCCTCTGGGACCCCCCGGGACCCCCATATCCCCCTGGGACCCCCCCGGTCCCCCCCGTATCCCCCCTGAGAACCCCGTATCCCCCCCATCCCCCTATTTCCCCTCTGAGAACCCCCCAGGAACCCCGTATCCCCCCTGAGACCCCCCGGGACCCCCGTTTCCCCTCTGAGACCCCCCCCAGGACCCCCGTATCTCCCCCCGGTCCCCCCGTTTCCCCTCTGGGACCCCCCGGTCCCCCTGTATCCCCCCTGGGACCTGCCCGGGGACCCCGTATCCCCCAGGACCTCCGTATTCCCCCCAATCCCCCTGTTTCCCCTCTGGGACTCCCCTGATCCCCCCGTATCCCCCTGGAACCCCCCAGGACCCCCGTATCCCCTCTGGGACCCCCCCGGTCCCCCCCGTATCCCCTTGGACCCCCGTATCCCCCTGGGACCCCCCCCCGATCCCCCCGTATCCCCTTGGACCCCCGTATCCCCCCTGGAACCCCCCAGGACCCCCGTTCCCCCTCTGGGACCCCCCCGGGACCCCCGTATCCCCCCCAGTCCCCCTATTTCCACACTGAGACCCCCCTGAGACCCCCATATCCCCTCTGGGACCCCCCGGGACCCCCATATCCCCCTGGGACCCCCGTATCCCCTCTGAGACCCCCCCGGGACCCCCGTAACCCCCTGGGACCCCCATTCTCCCTTTGGGACCCCCCCGGTCCCCCTGTTTCCCCTCTGAGGACCCCCCCCCCCCGGGACCCCCGTATCCCCCCTGGAACCCCCCCAGGACCCCCATGTCCCCTCTGGGACCCCCCCAGGACCCCCATCTCCCCCTGGGACCCCCGTATCCCCCTGGGACCCCCCCAATCCCCCCGTATCCCTTCTGGACCCCCGTATCTCCTCTGGGACCCCCCGGGGACCCCATATCCCCCATGAGACTCCCCCGGTCCCCCCGTGACCCCCGTATCCCCCCCAGCCCCCCTATTTCCACACTGAGACCCCCCTGAGACCCCCATATCCCCTCTGGGACCCCCCCGGGACCCCCATATCCCCCCGGGACCCCCATATCCCCTCTGGGACCCCCCTGGTCCCCCTGTATCCCTCTGAGACCCCCTTTTCCCTCTGGAACCCCCCAGGACCCCCGTATCCCCCGAGACCCCTCTGGGACCCCCGTATCTCCCCTGGTCCCCCCGTATCCCCTCTGGGACCCCCCCGGGGACCCCATATCCCCCCTGGGACCCCCTTATCCCCCCTGGTCCCCCCGTTTCCCCTCTGGGACACTCGTATCCTCCCCGGTCCCCCTATTTCCCCTCTGTGACCCCCCTGAGACCCCCTTATCCTCTCTGGGACCCCCCCGGGACCCTCGTATCACCCCTGGGACCCCCTTATCCTCCCCAGTCCCCCTGTTTCCCCTCTGGGACACCCCAGGACCCCCATATCCCCTCTGGTTCCCCCTGGGACCCCCGTATCCCTCTGAGACCCCCCCCAGGACCCCCGTTTCCCCTCTGGGACCCCCGTATCCCCCCGGTCCCCCTATTTCCCCTCTGGGACCCCCCGGGACCCCGTATCCCCCTGAGACCCCCCAGGACCCCCGTATCCCCTCTGGGACCCCCTTATCCCCCCAGTCCCCCTGTTTCCCCTCTGGGACCCCCCTGGACCCCCATATTCCCCTCTGAGACCCCCCCCGGTTCCCCCTGTATCCCTCTGAGACCCCCCTAGGGACCCCCGTATCCCCTCTGGGACCCCCTTATCCCCCGGGTCCCCCTGTTTCCCCTCTGGGACCCCCCAGGACCCCCGTATCCCCTCTGGGACACCCCTGGGACCCCCATATCTCCCCTGGGACCCCCGTATCCCCCCTGGGACCCCTCCGGGACCCCCATATTCCCCCTGGGACCCTCGTTTCCCCTCTGGGACCCCCCAGGACCCCCGTATCCCCTCTGGGACCCCCCATTCCCCCATACCCACCTGTACCCCTGTATCCCCCTGGAACCCTCCCTGACCCCCGTATCCCCCTGGGACCCCCGGTACCCCTGTATCCCCTCTGAGACCCCCAGGACCCCCATATCCCCCCTGGGACCCCCGCAGGATCCCCGTATCCCCCCGGGACCCCCGTATCCCCTCTGGGACCCCCGGGACCCCCGTATCCCCCTGAGACCCCCCAGGACCCCCGTATCCCCCCTGGTCCCCCTATTTCCCCTCTGAGACCCCCGGGGCCCCTTATCCCCCTGGGACCCCCCGGGACCCCCGTATCTCCCCTGGGACTCCTGTATCCCCCCGATCCCCCTATTTCCCCTCTGAGGCCCCCCTGAGACCCCCGTATCCCCTCTGGGACCCCCCAGGACCCCCGTATCCCCCTGGGACCCCCGGGACCCCCATATCCCCTCTGAGACCCCTCTGGGACCCCCGTATCCCCCCTGGGACCCCCTGATTCCCCCGTATCCCCCTGGACCCCCTTATCCCCCTGAGACCCCCCAGGACCCCCGTATCCCCTCTGGGACCCCCTTATCCCCCCGGTCCCCCTGTTTCCCCTCTGGGACCCCCCCCGGACCCCCATATCCCCCCTGGGACCCCCCTGATTCCCCCGTATCCCCCTGGACCCCCGTATCCCCCTGAGACCCCCCCAGGACCCCCGTATCCCCTCTGGGACCCCCTTATCCCCCCCAGTCCCCCTGTTTCCCCTCTGGGACCCCCCGGGACCCCCATATTCCCCTCTGAGACCCCCCGGTTCCCCCGTATCCCTCTGAGAGCCCCCAGACTCCCGTATCCCCCCTGGGACCCCCCCCGGTCCCCCCGTTTCCCCCGGTGCCGGTGCCGGTACCTGCCCGTGGTGGTCGATGTAGTAGAAATACTCCCGGGTGCGGGGCCCGGGCCGCTGCCCCTGCCGGTACCGGGGCTGGACAGCGGGACCCGCCGGCCCCGGCCCCGGCCCCGGCCCCGGCCCCGGCCCCGGCCCCGGCCCCGGCCCCGGGCCTGGCTGCAGCCGGAGCCGCAAGGCCGGGAACAGGCGCATGGCGGGGGAACCGGGAGGGACCGGGGGGACCGGGGGAGCCGGGAGGGGCCGGGAAGGGCCGAGAGGGGCCGGGGGGGACCGGGAGGGAGCGTGAGGGACCGGGGGAACCGGGGGAACCGGGAGGAGGCGGGAGGGAGCGGGAGGGACCGGGGGAACCGGGAGGGGCCTTGGAACGGGCCCGACTCCCCGGAAATGGGCCCGGCCGGGCAGGGCCGGCGGCTGCACCGCTCCGGCCGGCAGCGGGAGGGGGCACGGAGCGGGCCCCCCGCGCTACGGCACCTATGGGCGCCTATAGGCACCCTATGGGCATACACAGCCCCTATAGATATCTGTAAGCACCCTATAGGCACCTATAGGCACCCTATAGATACCTACAGGCACCCTATAGGCACCTTATGGGCACTTGCAGCCACTATTGATACCTATAGGCACCCTATAAACACCTATAGGCGCCCTATAGGCATTCACAGTCCCTATATATACCTACAGGCACCCTATAGATACCTACAGGCACCCTATAGGCACCTTATGGGCACACTATGGGCACCTTATAGGCACCCTATGGGCAACCTATGGGCACTCGCAGCCCCTATTGATACCTACAGGCACCCTATAGACACCTATAGGCACCCTATAGTCACTCACAGCCCCTATAGATATCTATAAGCACCATATAGGCACCCTATAAACCCATATAAGCACCCTATAGGCACCCACAGCCCCTATAGATACCTATAGGCACCCTATAAACACCTATAGGCTCCTTATAGTCACTCACAGCTCCTATAGATATCTATAAGCACCACATAGGCACCCTATAAACCCATATAAGCACCCTATGGGCACTCGCAGCCCCTATCGATACCTATAGGCACCCTATAGTCACTCACAGCTCCTATAGATATCTATAGGCACCATATAGGCACCCTATAAACACATATAAGCACCCTATAGGCACTCACAGCCACTATAGATCCCTATAGGCACCCTATAAACACCTATAGGCTCCCTATAGTCACTCACAGCTCCTATAGATATCTATAAGCACCACATAGGCACCCTATAAACCCATATAAGCACCCTATAGACACTCACAGCCCCTATCGATAACTATAGGCACCCTATAAACAACTATAGGCACCCTATAGGCACTCGCAGCCCCTATAGATACCTACAGGCACCCTATAGGCACCCTATGGGCAACCTATGGGCACTCACAGCCACTATAGATCCCTATAGGCACCTACAGGCGCCCTATAGCCGTAAGGCCGGGCCCAGGCGCATGGCGGGGGAACCGGGAGGGACCGGGAGGGGCCGGGAGGGGCCGGGGGGAACCGGGAGGGGCCGGGGGAACCGGGAGGGGCCGGGAGGAACCGGGAGGGGCCGGGAGGGGCCTTGGAACGGGCCCGACTCCCCCAGAAATGGGCCCGGCCGGGCAGGGCCGGCGGCTGCACCGCTCCGGCCGGCAGCGGGAGGGGGCACGGAGCGGGCCCCCCGCGCTACGGCACCTATGGGCGACTACGGGCACCCTGTGGGCACCCTATGGGCACCCTATGGGCACTCGCAGCCACTATAGATATCTATAAGCACCCTATAGACACCTACAGGCACCCTATAGTCACTCGCAGCCCCCATAGATACCTATAGGCACCCTATGGGCAACCTATGGGCACCCTATGGGCACCCTATGGGCACTTGCAGCCACTATTGATACCTATAGGCACCCTATAAACACCTATAGGCGCCCTATAGGCATTCACAGTCCCTATATATACCTACAGGCATCCTATAGGCACCCTATAGGCACTCGCAGCCCCTATAGATACCTACAGGCAGCCTATAGACACCTACAGGCACCTTATGGGCACACTATGGGCACCCTATAGGCACCCTATGGGCAACCTATGGGCACTCACAGCCACTATAGATATCTATAAGCACCCTATAGGCATCTATAGGCACCCTATAGTCACTCGCAGCCCCTATAGATACCTACAGGCACCCTATAGGCACCCTATGGGCACTTGCAGCCACTATTGATACCTATAGGCACCCTATAAACACCTATAGGCACCCTATAGGCACTCGCAGCCCCTATAGATACCTACAGGCACCCTATAGGCACCTTATGGGCACCCTATGGGCACCTTATAGGCACCCTATGGGCAACCTATGGGCACTCGCAGCCACTATAGATCCCTATAGGCAGCCTATAGGCACTCTATGGGCACCCTATGGGCATACACAGCCCCTATAGATATCTATAAGCACCCTATAGACACCTACAGGCACCCTATAGTCACTCGCAGCCCCTATAGATACCTACAGGCACCCTATAGGCACCCTATGGGCAACCTATGGGCACTTGCAGCCACTATCGATACCTATAGGCACCCTGTAGGCACTCACAGCCCCTATAGATATCTATAAGCACCCTATAGGCACCCTATAAACATCTATACGCACCCTATAGGCACTCACAACCCCTATTGATACCTATAGGCACCCTATAGACACGCATAGCCACTATCAATACCTATAGACACCCTATAGGCACTCGCAGCCCCTATAGATACCTACAGGCACCCTATAGGCACCTTATAGGCACCCTATGGGCAACCTATGGGCACTCACAGCCACTATAGATATCTATAAGCACCCTATAGGCACCTATAGGCACCCTGTGGGCACTCACAGCCACTATAGATATCTATAAGCACCCTATAGGCACCTATAGGCACCCTGTAGTCACTCACAGCCCCTATAGATACCTACAGGCACCCTATAAGCACCCTATGGGCAACCTACGGGCACTTGCAGCCACTATTGATACCTATAGGCACCCTATAAACACCTATAGGCGCCCTATAGGCATTCACAGCCCTTATATATACCTATAGGCACCCTATAGGCACCCGATAAATATCTATAGGCACCCTGTAGGCACTCGCAGCCTGCATCAATACCTATAGGCACCCTATAGACACCTCTAGGCACCCTATGGGCACTCGCAGTCCTCTAGATACCTATAGGCACCCTATAGACAGCCTATAGGCACTTGCAGCCCCTCTGGACACCTCTAGGCACCCTAGAGACAGCCCTGAACCCCTATGGACACCCTATAAGCACCCTATAGACACCCTGTAGGCACTTGCAGCACCTATAGATATCTATAGGCACCCTATAGACACCTTATAGGCAGCCCTGCACCCCTATGGACACCCTATAGGCACCCTATTGACACCTTATGTGCACTCGCAGCCCCTACAGGTACTCCATAGGCACCCTATAGACACCCTACAGATAGGCCTGTATCCCTATGGACACCCTATAGGCATCCTATAGGCACTCACAGCCCCTATAGACACCTCTAGGCACCCTACAGACAGCCCTGAACCCCTATGGATACCCTATAAGCACCCTATAGACACCCTGTAGGTACTTGCACCCACTATAGATATCTATAAGCACCTCATAGACACGTTATAGACAGCTCTGCACCCCTATGGACACCCTATAAGCATCCTATAGGGACTCACGGCCCCTATAGGCAGCCCTATGCCCTTATAGGCACCCTATAGGCAGCCCTGCACTCCTATAGGCATCTATAGGCACTTATAGGCACCCTATAGACACTCCTGCACCCCTACAGACACCTCTATAGGCATTCACTGCCCCTATAGACAACCTATTGGCACCCTATAGATACTCACAGCCCCTCTAGACACCCCCTATAGATACCTGCTCCCCACAGGCACCCACCCTCTCTATATGCACCCACCCTCCCTACAGCTTCCCACCCATCCTATAGGTCCCCCCTCCCTACAGAACCCATCCACCCCTCCACATACACCCGTGACACTATAGAACCTCCTATAGATCCCCCACCCCATAGAGACCCACATACCCCTATAGATCTCCATACCCACCTGGGTGCCCCTATAGACACCCCCTATAGACCCTGTATACATCCTGGGTGCATCCCTATACAACCTGGGCTGTACACATAGGTACATATAGGTACATATGGGGTCTCTACATATAGGGGCTGTGAGTGCCTATAAGGTGTCTATAGGATGCCCTATGCATCCTATACTGTCCATGAGACACCCATACATCCTGGGTGCTGAGGGATGGGCATATACACCCCTATAGGGGCTGCATGGTATGGGTGGGGTGCCCCTATCTAGCATGTATATATATGACTGTATATATCCCTATAGAAGCTATACAGCCTGGGTGGGGTGTCCCTATACATTCTATACAGCGGGCTAGAATCACACACACCGCCCCCCCCCCCACCCTATATGGCCTGGGTAAGGGGTCTCCCTATACATCCCATATGGTGGGGGATGGGCATATACACCCCTATAGAAGCTATACATCCTGGGCTGGGGTCCTCCTATACATCCTATATGGTGGGGGATGGGCATATACACCCCTATAGAAGCTATACATCCTGGGCTGGGGTCCTCCTATACATCCTATATGGTGGGGGATGGGCATATACACCCCTATAGAACAGCCTGGGCAGGCTGTCCCTATACATCCTATATGGGGGGGTACCCATATACACCCCTATAGAAGCTATATGGCCTGGTCTGGGGGGCTCCCTATACATCCTATATGGTGGGAGATGGGCATATACACCCCTATAGAAGCTATATGGCCTGGTCTGGGGTCTCCCTATACATCCTATATGGTGGGGGACGGGCATATACACCCCTATAGAACCTATACATCCTGGGCTGGGTCCTCCCTATACATCTTATATGATGGGAGATGGGCATATACACCCTATAGAACAGCCTGGACAGGCTGTCCCTATACATCCTATATGGTGGGAGATGGGCATATACACCCCTATAGAAGCTATACATCCTGGGCTGGGGTCCTCCTATACATCCTATATGGTGGGGGACGGGCATATACACCCCTATAGAAGCTATATGGCCTGGTCTGGGGGGCTCCCTATACATCCTATATGGTGGGAGATGGGCATATACACCCCTATAGAACAGCCTGGGCAGGCTGTCCCTATACATCCTATATGGGGGGGTACCCATATACACCCCTATAGAAGCTATATGGCCTGGTCTGGGGGGCTCCCTATACATCCTATATGGTGGGAGATGGGCATATACACCCCTATAGAAGCTATATGGCCTGGTCTGGGGTCTCCCTATACATCCTATATGGTGGGGGACGGGCATATACACCCCTATAGAACCTATACATCCTGGGCTGGGTCCTCCCTATACATCTTATATGATGGGAGATGGGCATATACACCCTATAGAACAGCCTGGACAGGCTGTCCCTATACATCCTATATGGTGGGAGATGGGCATATACACCCCTATAGAAGCTATACATCCTGGGCTGGGGTCCTCCTATACATCCTATATGGTGGGGGACGGGCATATACACCCCTATAGAAGCTATATGGCCTGGTCTGGGGGGCTCCCTATACATCCTATATGGTGGGAGATGGGCATATACACCCCTATAGAACAGCCTGGACAGGCTGTCCCTATACATCCTATATGGTGGGGGACGGGCATATACACCCCTATAGAACCTATAGAACTCAAGTAAGGTTCCCCCCACCCCCCCAACCCAGCCCCTTATGCCTCCCTCTGCCCTCCCCCTCCCCTTTCCCCTATAGAGCCCATAGGTGCCCTCATTCCGCTCCAGAGTGAACGAGGCCGGAGGACGCGCTCGCCATACGGTAACTTTATTCACACAAATGGGGGGGTTGGGGGGGGGGTGGGGGGGTGGGGGAGGGGGGCAGACCCTCTATACATCCCACCCTCCCCAAAGGACAGAGTTCAGCAGCCTATAGGACCCCCCCCCACCCTATACATCCCCCCCTTCCTGGAGTTTTTTTTGGGGGGGGGGTCCCAGTGGGGGGAGGGGCAAAGGGGGAGGTTTTTAATTAATTGGAAGATTAATAAATAACAAGTCCCCCCCTCCCCCCTCCCCCAATCGACCCCTCCCCCCACCTAAAAATGGAGGGGGGTTATAGAATTGGGGACCCCCCCTTAAAACACACCCACCTCCCCACCCAACCGCTGTCACCCTCTGGGTGGGGGGGGGGTGAGGTGGGGGGTGGGGGGGGCACCCACCTCCCACCCCCCCCATGTGTGTGTGTATGTCCCCCCCTGCCTGGCAGTGAGCAGAGCTGGGAGGTAGCACTGGGTCCACCCCCCCCCCTAAAATTCATGGGACACCCCACCCCCGCCACCCATAGGATCCCCCCCCACCCATGGGACCTCCCCCCCCACCTCCCCAAAATAATATCTGGCTTGGAAATATGGGGGGGAGGGGGGCTAATTAATAACTCTCTTAATAGATTTATATACTCTGATGGGTGCCCCCCACCCACCCCCACACCCCTACCCCCCACCCAGTGGGTGCCCCCCACCCAATGCAGGGAGGGGTGGGGGTCCCTTGGGTGTCCCCCCGTGGTCCCGCTTCGCCCCGGGTGGAGTCGAAGGCACTTTGGGGGTGGGGGGGTGGTAGTGGCTGTAGTGGGGGACACACACACACACCCCTCTCCCGTTGGTGGTGGGGTGGGGTGGGGAGGGGGTCCTTCGGCTCCAGCGGTGGGGATGGGGGAGATGGGGGCTGGGGGAGGGGGGCAAGGTGGGTCCAGGAGGTGATGGGTGGCAGAGATGGGTGTGGGAGAAGCAGGAGATGATGGGCACCAAGATGGGTGTAGGACCAGGAGATGATGGGCACCAAGATGGGTGTAGAGGAACCAGGAGGTGATGGATGGCAAGATGGGTGTAGAACCAGGAGATGATGGGCACCAAGATGGGTGTAGGACCAGGAGATGATGGGCACCAAGATGGGTGTAGAGGAACCAGGAGGTGATGGATGGCAAGATGGGTGTAGAACCAGGAGATGATGGGCACCAAGATGGGTGTAGGACCAGGAGGTGATGGGCACCAAGATGGGTGTGGGAGAAGCAGGAGATGATGGGCACCAAGATGGGTGTAGGACCAGGAGGTGATGGGCACCAAGATGGGTGTGGGAGAAGCAGGAGATGATGGGCACCAAGATGGGTTTAGGACCAGGAGATGATGGGCACCAAGATGGGTGTAGGACCAGGAGGTGATGGGCACCAAGATGGGTGTGGGAGAACCAGGAGATGATGGGCACCAAGATGGGTGTAGGACCAGGAGGTGATGGGCACCAAGATGGGTGTGGGAGAAGCAGGAGATGATGGGCACCAAGATGGGTGTAGGACCAGGAGGTGATGGGCACCGAGATGGGTGTAGAGGAACCAGGAGATGATGGGCACCAAGATGGGTGTAGGACCAGGAGGTGATGGGCACCAAGATGGGTGTGGGAGAAGCAGGAGATGATGGGCACCAAGATGGGTGTAGGACCAGGAGGTGATGGGCACCAAGATGGGTGTGGGAGAAGCAGGAGATGATGGGCACCAAGATGGGTGTAGGACCAGGAGATGATGGGCACCAAGATGGGTGCAGGACCAGGAGGTGATGGGTGGCAGAGATGGGTGTGGGAGAAGCAGGAGATGATGGGCACCAAGATGGGTGTAGGACCAGGAGATGATGTGGGACAAGATGGGTGTAGAGGAACCAGGAGGTGATGGGCACCAAGATGGGTGTGGGAGAAGCAGGAGATGATGGGCACCAAGATGGGTTTAGGAGAACCAGGAGATGATGGGTACCAAGATGTCTGGGCAGGGAGAAGCAGGAGATGATGGGCACCAAGATGGGTGTAGGAGAACCAGGAGGAGATGATGGGTGCCAAGATGGGTTTAGGAGAACCAGGAGGAGATGATGGGTGCCAAGATGGTTGGGCAGGATCAGGAGATGATGGGTGCCAAGGTGGCTGCAGGAGAACCAGGAGAAGACGACAGGTGCCAACGTGGGTTGGCCAGGAGCACGAAGAGATGAGGGGCACCAGGATGGGTGTAGGAGAACCAGGAGGAGATGATATGGACCAGGATGGGTGTAGGAGAACCAGGAGGAGATGATATGGACCAGGATGGGTGTAGGAGAACCAGGAGGAGATGATGGGCACCAGGATGGGTGTAGGAGAACCAGGAGAAGATGACGGGCACCAGGATGGGTGCAGGAGGACCAGGAGGAGATGATGGGCACCAGGATGGGTGCAGGAGAACCAGGAGATGATGGGTGCCGACATGGTTGGGCAGGACCAAGAGGGGATGGTGGGCACCAAGGTAGGTCTGTGGGAACCAGTAGGACAGGACAGACACTGAGATGTGTCCCTGGGGGCCAAGCAGAGATGGTGGGCACCAAGATGGGTCCAGCAGGAGCAGGAGGAGATGATGGGTGCCAAGATGAACGCAGCAGGGAGACGTGGCAGGCGCCAAGAGGTGTCCACCAAGTAGAGATGACAGCCACCAAGATGGGCAGGACCAGGAGTAGCTGATGGGTGGTAAGATGGGTCCAGGAGAACCAGGAGATGATGGGCACCAAGATGAATCCAGCAGGAGCAAGAGGAGATGATGAGTACCAGGTCCAAGAAGAGATGATGGGCGTCAAGATGGCTGCAGGAGAACCAGGAGGACGTGATGAGTGCCAAGGTGAGTCCAGCAGAGCCAAGAGGAGATGACAGGACGCCCAGAAGGGTTGGGCAGGACCAGGACCAGGTGATGGGAACCCAAGATGGGTTCAGCAGGCCCAAGCAGATGTGGTGGGTGTCAAGATAGGTCATTTGGTGCCGACATGTGGTGAGACGGGTCCGGTGTGGTGCCACCGATGGCCACCACGACGTGTGTGGGCAGTCACCCGCCTGCCCAATTCCTCCAGCGCCCCAGGATGGGCAACTGGCCACCACGGGCCACCCAGGGCCTGGCAGGACCTCCAGGACCCACCCCTGGGTTGTGCCCATCTCCCACCGTGACATGTGTCCCACGGTCTGTCCTGGCACGAGGACACTTGTCGCTCTGGTCCTGGAAGTGCCACCTTCTCCAGGTGCTCAGCTCAGCACTGGTGGCTTCTCCTCACCTTGGAGGTCCTCCCTGCCCCACGGCTGCCCCATGGCTCTGCTCTCAGCCCCCAACCCCAAAGGAGAAGTTGGGGGGGGATGGGACATGACTTGTTTGACTCCCCCACCACCCAGCTTCTCCCACCCTCTCCATGGTCACCTGCTCCCCCAGGTCTCCACCGCCACCCATGACTACGTAAGACACCTGGTTTGGTAAAGCCACCCGTCCCCCCATGGAGCTGGGGTGCTCCTCATCCTGCTCCGTGGGTGCTGCAGTCCCCAGGGACCCCCAAAACGGGTCAAGAAGAGGTGGGGGGTGTGTCCCAGGTGGAGGTGGCCTGAGATGGTTGAGATGGGACACGGAGAACGGTCCCAGGTCCCCACCGTAGGGACGGGCGAGCGGAGGATGGAGACGTGGTTACCGCGGCGCCGGTGGGGACGTGTCACCCAGCACCCTCCTTCTGTGGGGTCCAGGCTTGTGCTCCTCGGGCGGAGATGGGGGGTGGGGGTCTGGTGGTGGTGGTGGTGGTGGTGGTGGTGGTGGGGGCAGGGGTGGGACTCGTTGGCGGCTGCTATAGGACGCCCTCCATGAAGCTGGTGTCGAGGTGCTGGATGAGCACCCGGATGAAGGACATCTCCTTGCGGGTGTTCTCGAAGATGATCCGGGGGTCGTCCGACTGACAGCGCAGGCAGTTGGGGGCCATCACCATGGCCAGGTTATTGACGTCCATCTTGGTGACGGCCACGTTGGCCGGTTGCACAAACACCTGGAGGAGAAGGAGGAGGAGGAGGAGGAGGAGGAGGAGGAGGAGGAGGAGGAGGTGGAGGAGGAGGAGGTGGAGGAGGAGGAGGAGGAGGAGGAGGAGGAGGAGGAGGAGGTGGAGGAGGAGGAGGAGGAGGAGGAGGAGGAGGAGGAGGAGGAGGAGGAGGAGGAGGAGGAGGAGGAGGAGGAGGAGGAGGAGGAGGAGGAGGAGGAGGAGGAGGAGGAGGAGGAGGAGGAGGTGGAGGAGGAGGAGGAGGAGGTGGAGGAGGAGGAGGAGGAGGAGGAGGAGGAGGAGGAGAAGGTGGAGTTGATGGAGCCGGACGGACCACGTAGACCTCAAGGTTCTTGGATGGGATGGAGGTCACCTCATTAAGTCACCTCAATGCCAACCTGGGGAACTCAAAGAGAGGCCACTTGGCAAGGAGGACATGGTGGGGTGTCCCCTCCATTCTTGGATCACATGGAGGTCACCTCAATATCAACCTGGGGAACTCAAAAATGAGCAACCAGGCTTGGAGGTGACCCCAAGGATGACACGGTGTGTCCCCTCCATTCTTGGATGGGATGGAGGTCACCTCATTAGACAAAACCCCAATGTCAACGTGGGGAACTCAAAGAAGGGCAACCAAGCAATGAGGACACGGTGGGGTGTCCCCTCCATTCTTGGATGGGATGGGGGTCACCTCATTAGGCAAAACCCCAATGTCAATGTGGGGAACTCAAAGATGAGCAACCAGGTAAGAAGGACATGGTGGGGTGCCCCCTCCATTCTTGCATGGGATGGAGGTCACCTCATTAGGCAAAACCCCAACATCAACCTGGGGAACTCAAAGAAGGGCAACCTGGCAAGGAGGACATGGTGGGGTGTCCCCTCCATTCTTGGATGGGATGGAGGTCACCTCATTAAGTCACATCAGTGCCAACATGGGGAACTCCAAGAGAGGCCACCTGGAGAGGAGGACATGGTGGGGTGTCCCCTCCATTCTTGGATGGGATGGAGGTCACCTCATTAAATCACCTCAGTGCCAACATGGGGAACTCAAAGAGAGGCCACCTGGCAAGGAGGACATGGTGGGGTGCCCCCTCCATTCTTGCATGGGATGGAGGTCACCTCATTAGGCAAAACGCCAATGTCAACGTGGGGAACTCAAAGATAAGCAACCAGGCTTGGAGGTGGCCCCAAGGAGGACCCGGTGGGGTGTCCCCTCCATTCTTGGATCACATGGAGGTCACCTCAATATCAACCTGGGGAACTCAAAGATGGGCAACCAGGCTTGGAGGTGACCCCAAGGAGGACCCGGTGGGGTGTCCCCTCCATTCTTGGATGAGATGGAGGTCACCTCATTAAGTCACATCAGTGTCAACATGGGGAACCCAAAGAGAGGCCACCTGGCAAGGAGGACATGGTGGGGTGTCCCCTCCATTCTTGGATGGGATGGAGGTCACCTCAATATCAACCTGGGGAACTCAAAGATGGGCAACCAGGCTTGGAGGTGACCCCAAGGAGGACCCGGTGGGGTGTCCCCTCCATTCTTGGATCACATGGAGGTCACCTCATTAGGCAAAACCCCAATGTCAACCTGGGGAACTCAAAGAGAGGCAACCAGGTAAGAAGGACACGGTGGGGTGTCCCCTCCATTCTTGGATGGGATGGAGGTCACCTCAATGTCAACGTGGGGAACTCAAAGCGAGGTGACCAGGCTTGGAGGTGGCCCCAAGGAGGACCCGGTGGGGTGTCCCCTCCCTACCTGTAGGAAGCGGATGAGGTAGCACAGCACCATTTTGTTGATCCTGGGCAGGGAGTGGACGACGGCGATGGCCGCCTCGGGGTTCTCGTAGTGGGTGATGCACTGCTCGTAGAACTCGTGAGGGATCAGAGGCTCCTCCAGCTCCCGGTACCAGAGCTTCAGCAAGGAGGCTGGAGAACGAGGAGAAGGTTGGGAGATGGGAGACCTTGTGGATGGAGGATGTGAGTTTTACACCCATCCATCCCCCTCGGGGGTCCTACCGGGGACGTGGGGGTCCTCCAAGCCCGTGGGGATCTTCCACTGGTCCACTTGCAGCTTGAGGGCGTTGACCTCGTCGATGTCGCCGGGGACTCTGCAGGGAGAAGAGATGTTGGTCCCCTAAGCAAGAGATGGGGACCCAGCTGCCTAACAACCCCCTCTCTGAGCTTTTTGGGGTCCCTCACGGGTTCATGTGGGGCTCACGAAGAGCCAAGAGGTGACATCTGCTGGGGATGGGGCTATTTTGGGGTCCCTCATGGGTTCATGTGGGGCTCAAGAAGAGTGAAGACGTGACATCTGCTGGGGATGGAGCTATTTTGGGGTCCCTCATGGGTTCATGTGGGGCTCAGGAAGAGCCAAGAGGTGACATCAGCTGGGGATGGGGCTCTTTTGGGGTCCCTCACGGGTTCATGTGGAGCTCAAGTAGGGCCAAGAGGTGACATGTGCTGGGGATGGGGCTATTTTGGGGTCCCTCATGGGTTCATGTGGGGCTCAAGAAGAGTGAAGACGTGACATCTGCTGGGGATGGAGCTATTTTGGGGTCCCTCATGGGTTCATGTGGGGCTCAGGAAGAGCCAAGAGGTGACATCTGCTGGGGATGGGGCTATTTTGGGGTCCCTCATGGGTTCATGTGGGGCTCAAGAAGAGCCAAGAGGTGACATCTGCTGGGGATGGAGCTGTTTTGGGGTCCCTCACAGGTTCATGTGGGGCTCACGAAGAGCCAAGAGGTGACATCTGCTGGGGATGGGGCTATTTTGGGGTCCCTCACGGGTTCATGCTGGGCTCAAGAAGAGCCAAGAGGTGACATCTGCTGGGGATGGAGCTATTTTGGGGTCCCTCATGGGTTCATGTGGGGCTCAAGAAGAGTGAAGACGTGACATCTGCTGGGGATGGAGCTATTTTGGGGTCCCTCACGGGTTCATGTGGGGCTCAAGAAGAGCCAAGAGGTGGCATCAGCTGGGGATGGGGCTATTTCGGCGTCCTTCACGGGTTCATGCTGGGCTCAAGAAGAGCCAAGAGATGACATGGCTGGGGATGGGGCTCTTTTGGGGTCCCTAAGAAGTTCATGCTGGGCTCAGGAAGAGCCAAGAGGTGACATCTGCTGGGGATGGAGCTATTTTGGGGTCCCTCACTGGTTCATGTGGGGCTCAAGAAGAGCCAAGAGGTGACATCAGCTGGGGATGGACCTGTTTGGGGGTCCCTCATGGGTTCATGTGGGGCTCAAGAAGAGCCAAGAGGTGACATCTGCTGGGGATGGAGCTATTTTGGGGTCCCTCATGGGTTCATGTGGGGCTCAAGAAGAGCCAAGAGGTGGCATCAGCTGGGGATGGAGCTGTTTTGGGGTCCCTCACGGGTTCATGTGGAACTCACGTAGGGCCAAGAGGTGACATCTGCTGGGGATGGGGCTATTTTGGGGTCCCTCACTGGTTCATGTGGGGCTCAAGAAGAGCCAAGAGATGACATGGCTGGGGATGGGGCTCTTTTGGGGTCCCTAAGAAGTTCATGCTGGGCTCAGGAAGAGCCAAGAGGTGACATCTGCTGGGGATGGAGCTGTTTTGGGGTCCCTCACGGGTTCATGTGGGGCTCAAGAAGAGCCAAGAGGTGACATCTGCTGGGGATGGAGCTGTTTTGGGGTCCCTCATGGGTTCATGTGGGGCTCAAGAAGAGCCAAGAGGTGGCATCAGCTGGGGATGGAGCTGTTTTGGGGTCCCTCACGGGTTCATGTGGAACTCACGTAGGGCCAAGAGGTGACATCTGCTGGGGATGGGGCTATTTTGGGGTCCCTCACTGGTTCATGTGGGGCTCAAGAAGAGCCAAGAGATGACATGGCTGGGGATGGGGCTCTTTTGGGGTCCCTAAGAAGTTCATGCTGGGCTCAGGAAGAGCCAAGAGGTGACATCTGCTGGGGATGGAGCTGTTTTGGGGTCCCTCACGGGTTCATGTGGGGCTCAAGAAGAGCCAAGAGGTGACATCTGCTGGGGATGGAGCTGTTTTGGGGTCCCTCACGGGTTCATGTGGGGCTCAAGAAGAGCCAAGAGGTGACATCTGCTGGGGATGGGGCTACTTTGGGACCTCATTCCTGCCCCACAGGGACGTGAGGCCAGACCCCAAGACCTCGATGTGACTGGTGGGCATCAAAGAACGGGCATGACCCTGTTGTGAAGAACCCCTCACAGCCTTGGAGCAAGGAGAAGCTGGGGAGGGGGCTTCTCCCTGCCCCACAGAAGGAGAAAGCCACCCATGGAGATGCCTGTGCATCACCTCGCTACGGCTTTCTCCACGAGCAGGTCCATCTCGCCACCACCCTGAGGTTCTCCTGGTGGCCCTGGGGTGGCTTTACCTGAAGATGCCCTCAGTCTGGTCCCCGTTGAGCGCCAGGACCTCCTCAGAGAGGCGGGTCTGCACCCAGGGCAGCTGCCGGTCGGGGTATCGCTCCTTCTGCATGTTGATGATGTCCTGCAAGGAGCTGCCGAACATGGAAGGGTTGAAGACGGCGTTCTTGGCGTGACGGATCTCCTCAATGTTTGGCTTCTTCAGGCCCTGGGAGAGAGACAAGAGAATCACAGGATCACAGGGGTGGGAAGGGACCTCCAGAGATCATGGGGTCCAACCCCCTGCCAAAGCAGGGTCCCTAGGACAGGGCACACAGGGAGGCATCCAGATGGGGCTGGAATCTCTCCAGAGAAGGAGACTCCACACCCCCCTGGGCAGCCTGGCCCAGGGCTCCCTCACCCTCACTGGCAAGAAGTTCTTCCCCACATTGGGGTGGAACTCCCTGTGCTCCAACTTGAGCCCATCACCCCTTGTCCTGTCCCCACAGACACTGAGAAGAGGCTGCCCATGTCCCCCTGTGTCCCACCCTTCAGCTATTGAGAACCATGGATCAGATCCCCTCTCAGGCTGCTTCTCTCCAGGCTGAACAGCCCCAGCTCCCTCAGCCTTTCCTCCCAGGGGAGATGCTCCAGGCCCTTCAGCATCTCCAGAGCCTCCTCTGGACTCTCTCCAGGAGATCCCTGTCTTTTCTCTTCCAGGGAGCCCAGCACTGGACACAACACTCCAGGTGGGGCCTGAGCAGGGCAGAGCAGAGGGGGAGGATCCCCTCCTGGGACCTGCTGCCCACACTCCTCCTGATGCCCTCCAGGATCCCATGGGCTCTCTCAGCCCCCAGGGCACACTGCTGGCTCATGGCCACCCTGTCACCCACCAGCACCCCCAGCTCCTTCTCCACAGAGCTCCTCTCCAGCAGCTCACCCCCAGCCTGTCCTGATTCCAGCAGTTCTTCCTTCCCAGGTGCCAGACTCTCCACTTGCTTTGGTTGAACCCCATCTGGTCTCTCCCTGCCCAGCTCTCCAGCCTGGCCAGGTCTCTCTGGATGGCAGCTCAGTGTCCCTGTGTGTCAGCCACTCCTCCCAGCTTTGGATCATCAGGTCCTTGCTGAGGGTGGATGCTGTTCCCTCACCAAGGTTGTCAATGAAGATGTTAAACAGGACTGGACCCAGTACCGAGCCCTGGGGGACACCAGAGGTCACAGGCCTCCAGTCAGACTCTGCCCCACTGATCACCACCCTCTGGGCTCGGTCCCACAGCCAATTCTCACCCCACCTCACTGTCCACTCATCTATCCCATGCTCTCTCAGCTTTGCTATCAGGATGTCATGGGAGAAGGTATCAAAAGCCTTGCTGAAGTAAGAGAAGGCCACCAGCAGCGTCAGGATGGGCACGGGGTGTCCTGCTCAATCCCAGCACCCCCAAAACTGAGCTCTGGGGTTGGAGCCTGAGCCCATCACGTGATGGGGGACAAGGGGTGGAGCTGTGGATGAACTTCAGCCAACCTGGTCGAGATCTCCAGCTGGCCCCACGTGCCAGAGGCTCAGCACCAAAAGCAAATCCAGTCTTGGGGACACTCTCCACGGTGCTTGGTGGGAACCCACGTGCTCTGCCATGGGGTCACCACCAGCTGAGCAGGTGGTTTGGTCACAGGAAGTCACTGCTGTCCTTTCTGCTGCTCAGGAGACGTGGGAGGCCACGGTGTGATGGAGAAGGGATGGATGTTGTGCGGTGGGATGCAGAAGAAGAGATGGATGGAGCTGATGCGTGCGTGGTGGGATGAAGGGATGGATGCAGCCAAGGTGTGCGTGGTGGGTAGGGAGGAGATGGATGGAGTGGAGGTGTGTGTGGTGGGATGCAGAAGAGGAGATGGATGCTGTGGAAGTGTGGGTGGTGGGGATGGATGCAAAGGAGGTGAGTGTGTGGTGAGATGGATGGAGATGGATGGAGATGGATGGAGATGGATGGAGATGGATGGAGATGGATGGAGATGGATGGAGATGGATGGAGATGGATGGAGATGGATGGAGAGGACATGTGCGTGGTGGGATGAAGAAGAAGAGGAGATGGATGTGGTGGAGGTATGAGTGGTGGGATGAAGATGGACACAAAGGAGGTGTGTGTGGTGGGACACAGAAGAGAAGATGGATACTGTGGAAGTGTGGGTGGTGGGGATGGATGCAAAGGAGCTGAGCGTGTGGTGGGATGGAGGTGGATGGAGGTGGATGGAGGTGGATGGAGGTGGATGGAGGTGGATGGAGGTGGATGGAGGTGGATGGAGGTGGATGGAGGTGGATGGAGGTGGATGTGTGCGTGGTGGGATGCAGAAGAGGAGATGGATGCTGTGGAGGTGAGTGTGGTGGGATGAAGATGGACACAAAGGAGGTGAGTGTGGTGGGACACAGAAGAGGAGATGGATGCAGTGGAGGTATGACTGGTGGGATGAAGATGGACACAAAGGAGGTGAGTGTGGTGGGACACAGAAGAGGAGATGGATACTGTGGAAGTGTGGGTGGTGGGGATGGATGCAAAGGAGCTGAGTGTGTGGTGGGATGGAGGTGGATGGAGGTGGATGGAGGTGGATGGAGGTGGATGGAGGTGGATGGAGGTGGATGGAGGTGGATGGAGGTGGATGGAGGTGGATGGAGGTGGATGGAGGTGGATGGAGGTGGATGGAGGTGGATGTGTGCGTGGTGGGATGCAGAAGAGGAGATGGATGCTGTGGAGGTATGAGTGGTGGGATGGAGATGGACACGAAGGAGGTGTGCAAGGTAGGATGCAGAAGAGGAAATGGACATTGAATGTGTGCATGGTGGGACACAGAAGAGGAGATGGACGCAGTGGAGGTGTGTGTGGTGGGATGCAGAAGAGGAGATGGATGCTGTGGAGGTATGAGTGGTGGGATGAAGATGGATGCAGTGGATGCGTGCGTGGTGGGATGGGGGAGATGGGACACAGTGGAGGTGTGCATGGTGGGAACACAGAAGAAGAGATGGACTCAGCTCCTGAAGAGCTGTATCTGGCCAAGCATCTCCCCTCCAGGCACAGCCAACACAAGGAGCTGCAGGGTCCAGGTCCTCCATTGTTCCTGTCTTTGCCTTCAGAGGTCACCTGGCCATGGCCACCCATGAGCCCTTGGTGAGCTTGGCAGGGGGATGCATCCCCTCCCACTGCTGGATATCATCTTGGCAGCTGTCACCGGGAGGAGCCAAACTGCCATGGACCAAGGAGAGGTCCCACCATCTTCTCTACCTCCGACAAAACGAGGATGGGGAAACTGAGGCAGCTGTAGGGATGGTGGAGCCACGAAGAGCACCTTGGGCTCTCTGTTAATCCCTATCCAGGGGGTTACATCAGCCAGCGCCTCGGTGAGCCACCACGGGGACACAGAGCTGGGGGAGGTCCTCAGGGCAGCCCCTCCTCCAGAAAGCTGCTGAGATGGGATCTGCTGGAGCATCCTTGTCAGTCCTTCTGAGTTTTGCTTCCAGGACCATTTCCTTAATTCCTGCCCGGTGCCTTGGTTCTGGGGAGGTTTGGGAAGGACCTGGTGGACCCCCAGAAGGGCCCCAGAGGTGAGGCGGTGATGGGCAAACCACCCTGGAGATGCCCAAAGCATCCTCACCACCTCTCTGGGCACCAGCTGCCACTCTCTTCCTGATACTCCCCAGCTTCATCCCATCTCCTCCACCTCCAGACCCCATCCCAAATCCCTTCCAGCCCCCTTTGGTTGGTCCCAGCCCACCTCTGCCCTTCCCACGCCCAACGGTTGGACGATACCTTCTTGGCTCCTGTCAGAGCTGCCTTCTGCAGCTTGTTGTAGCAGTACTTGGCGTAAGTGCTTATTGCCACCCCTGGAAGAGAAGATGGGGGGAAGGTGTGTCAGCTCTGGGCGACGGGGGGACTCATGGGGGGGTGGTCTATCCCCCTACCAGGGAGAAGAAGCTCACTCCAGCTCCAGGAGGAACCCCATGAAGTGGGGCAGCACTGGTGCTGCTCTATCACCACACGTGGGGAGCGGTTGGAGGAGGACAAGGTCCTCCCCACCCTGGGCAGCAGTCACCCCCCACCTTCCTGGAGGTGTCCCCCATAGATCATCCTGCTTCCCAAGAACCTCAGAGCTCGGAGAAGCCATGTCCTTGTACCCACCTAACATGGAGCCTTGGAAACTCCTTGGCTCCATCCTCCAGATCTTGGGGTCAACTTTTCACCCCACATCCATCCATCCCACCATGGGGAAACTGAGGCCCCATCCATCCATCCATCCATCCCACCATGGGGAAACTGAGGCATTCTCTATCCATCCATCCATCCACCCCTCTCTCCCTCCATGGGGAAACTGAGGCCCTCTCCATCCATCCATCCATCCATCCATCCTCTCTTCCTGATGCCACCGCTACCACCCTCCATCCATCAACCCCCTACACCATCCATCTCCTCCTTCTGACGTTCTTCAACAAGGAGACAGCATCCTCAACCCTTGGAGCTGCCAGTGGGATCATCCCAAGGGAGATGCTCCAGAATCCTCCAGCCAAGAGCCCCTCAGGGACCTAGTGGTACCTTTTGGACCACTCCAGAAGATTCTGGGGGCCTCATAAATTCTTCCAAGAGCTTAAAAATAGATAAATTGAAGAAGAAAACAAATGAATCCATCATCTAGGACCTTGGTCTCCCTTGGTAGGTTTGAAACCATGGCACCAGCACTGGTCCTGCCATTGGTGTGGCTTCTGCACCACATCTGGGGAGTTGGGGGTCATCTACACCCCCTCTCCATCCCAGATGCTGTTGTCTTCACAGGGTTCCTTTGATGGTTTTTAGTGCAGTAAATGCTTTGAGGGGTGTCTGAGTGGGGTCTGAATCCACCCTGGAGGATGTCCAGGATGGGTTGGACGCTAAATTTGGTTCCCATCCTTTTCTGTGTGCTGGAGTCATCAAAACCTCCAGTGGTTTGGGTCGGAAGGGACCTCTGAAGGTCAGCTAGACCAGGACACAGTTGGCACGTTGTTGACTCACGTCCCATTTGTCACCCACCAGCATCCCCCAGTCCTTCTCCACTCTCCATCCCATAATCTCCCAGCCTGTATGGACACTGAGGGTTGTCCCCACACAGCTGAAGGACTGCACTTGGCCTTGTTGAACCTCATGAAGTTCACATGGGCCTGCTCCTCCAGCTTGTCCAGGTCCCTCAGGAGTGTCAACCCCACCACCCAGCTTGGTGTCACCTCCAAACCCATCGCACTCACTCTCATTGATGAAGACATTCAAGAGCAACCTCGACTCATGGTGCCTCCATCCCTCCCCAGCTCCAGGTCTCAGCCCCACCCTTGCTGGAGCTTCTGGTTGAGGTCCCTCATCTTGGTTTCATCTGGGACACCGTTCCCACTGATGGGAATCTCATCAAATCCCCCAAAACCCAGTGGGATACTGGGGGACGGGGCTCCCTCTTGTTAATGGTTATTAAATCTCTAATACATCTAGAGAAAATATTATATATAACATTATAAACTGGTCTATAATGTTATATATAATGTCATGTGTGGAGATATGACATTATAGGAAACATTATCTATCAATATATGACATTATATATTGATATTATAACATTATATGGTGATATATAAACATTATATATTGATATAGAACATATATTGATATATGCCTTTATATATTGGTAGATAAACATCATATATCAGTATATGACATTATAGATCAGTATATAATGCTATATATCAGAGGATAAACATTGTAGATTGATATATGTCGTTATAGATCAATAAATATTATATATTGGTAGGTACACATCATATATCAGTATATGGCATTATATATCGATATATACTGTTATATAATGATAGATAACCATTATAGATTGATATATATAGATAACCATTATAGATTGATATATATAGATAACCATTATAGATTGATATATGGCATTATAGATAGATATATACTGTTATATATTGATATATACCATTATATATCAATAGATAAACATTGTAGATTGATATGTGTAATTATAGATCCATATCTACCATTATATACTGGTAGATAAACATATGTATAAACATATGATATATACATGATATATGTCCTTATAGATTGATATATACCATTATATATTGTTAGATAACCATGACAGACCGATACATATATTGATAGATAACCATTATAGATTGATATATGTCATTATAGACCAATATATACTGTTATATATTGATAGATAACCATTATAGATCGATATATAGCCATTATAGATTGATATATGTCGTTATAGATTGATATATGTCGTTATAGATTGATATATGTCGTTATAGATTGATATATGTCATTATAGATTGATATATGTCATTATAGATTGATATATGTCATTATAGATTGATATATGTCGTTATAGATCAATATATACTGTTATATATTGATAGATAACCATTATATATCGATAGATAACCATTATATATCGATAGATAACCATTATAGATTGATTGATGTCATTATAAGTCAATATATACTGTTACATATTGATAGATAACCATTATATATCAATAGATAACCATTATAGATTGATATATGAAATTATAGATTGATATACACGGTTCTATATCAATAAACATTATATATCAGTATATGACATTATCTATTGATAGACAATGTTACATATTGATATATGTCCTTATCTATCGATATATACCATTATATATAATTAAATATATCATCATATATTCACATAGAGAACATATTATATAGAAACACATGTAGAAGTGTATATCATTATACTAATATAACAATATCTACTATTAAAACATTATATTCCTAATTTTATCCAGCACGAGCATGTAAGCATTTTCACTATGTTTGCATGAGTCATATTGCCTGGCTCATTCCCTGTATGGAAATATATCAGACAGGGATATACTGGGAATAAACTGGAAATATAATGGATATACAATGTGATATATAATATTATATATGTAAACAGAGCACTATATATTATTATGGTTATAATAACAACATATAATCATATATATATACACCATATATGGTATATATAATATATATGGTATATATCTTGATATATACCATTATATAGCTATAGGTAACCATTATAGATCGATATATAATGCTATATATTGGTAGATAAAAATTATAGATCAATATGTCATTATAGATTGATATATACCGTTATATATCAATAAATAACCATTATAGATTGATATATACCATTATATAGCTATAGGTAACCATTATAGATCTATATATAATGCTATATATTGGTAGATTAAAATTATAGATCAATCATTATAGATATATACCGTTATATATCAATAAATAACCATTATAGATTGATATATATAGCAATGGATAACCATTATAGATTGATATATACCGTTATATATTGATAGATAATATATTACAGGCCAATGTATGTAATTATAGATTGATATATACCATTATATATCAACAAATAACCATTTTAGATCGATACATATACCCATAGATAACCATTATAAATCGATATGTACCATTATATATTGATAGATAATATATTGTAGATCAAGATATGTAATTACAGATTGATATATACTGTTATATATCAATAAACATGGTATATCAGTATATGACATTATAGATCAATATATCACGGGATATATGAGAGCTGTCCCCACTCAACTGAAGGACCTTGGCCTGGTTGAACCTCATGAAGCTCACATGGACCTGCTCCTCCAGCTTGTCCAGGTCCCTCAGGAGCGTAAACCCCACCACCCGGCTTGGTGTCACCTCCAAATCCACCACACTCACTCTCACTGATGAAGACAATAGATGTTATATATATATATATATATATATGATAACATATGATTATTTCCTGCCTTCATGATTAGAGTCGCCTACGGCCTTCTATCTGCTTCAGATCCTGAGCCAAACTAGATCTTGGCCATCATGGAGTCGCCCCCTCCTCCCCGTGCCCTCCCTCCCTCAGCTGAGCATCCAGGCAGGGAGCAGAGTGGAGGGGAGAAGAACCAAGGAGAAGAAGAAGGAGGAGGTTGGCGACTAAAGCTGAGAGAAAGAAGCCCCAAGCGAGCGGCGAGAGGGCCCCTACCATCGTGCTCTTCGATATAGGGCTTGGGTTTCTTTCTCAATTTGGATTTCTTCTTATTGGTCCTTTCCAGGATTTCTTTAATGTGCTGGGTCACTGGGGAACAAACAAAGTGATGAAGACAAAGGGGTGTGGGATGGGAGGGGAAAATGGAACTGGAGGAGTGGAAATTAAAATGGCAACAAAAAATGGGGAGGGGGAAAACCCACCCCAAAAAAAAGAGGGGGAAAGGGGAATAAAAGGGAATGAAAATAAAGGAAAATACTAATAAAAGAAAGGAGATGGAAGTGAAAATAAAACTGGAAGTGGAATGGGAAATAACAGTGGGAATGGAACGGGAAATAGAAGTGGAAATGGAAAGGAAAAGAAATCTGAAACTAGAAGTGAAATCTGAAAGTAGAAATGAAAATAAAGCTGGAAATAGGAAAAGAACTCTGAAAATAGGAAAGAAAATAGGAAAGAAAATAGGAAAGAAAATAGGAAAGAAAATAGGAAAGAAAATAGGAAAGAAAATAGGAAAGAAAATAGGAAAGAAAATAGGAAAGAAAATAGGAAAGAAAATAGGAAAGAAAATAGGAAAAGAATTCTGAAAATAGAAAAGAAAATAAAACTGAAAATAGAAAAGAAAATAAAACTGAAAATAAAACAAGAATTCTGAAAATAGAAATGAAAATAAAACTGAAAATAAAACAAGAATTCTGAAAATAGAAATGAAAATAAAACTGGAAATAAAACTGAAAATAGAAATGGAAATAAAACTGGGAATAGAAATGAAAATAAAACCGGAAATAAAACTGAAACTCCACAGGAAAATAAAACTGAAAATAGAAATAAAAATAAATCTGAAAATAACACTGAAAATAGAAATGAAAATAAATCTGAAATTGAAAATGAAAATAAAACTGAAAATCCAAAGGAAAATAAAACTGGGAATAGAAATGAAAAGAAATCTGAAAATAGAAATGAAAATAAAACTGAAAATATAATGGGAAATGAAACTGGAAAGAGAAATGAAACTAAAACCAAAACTGAAACTAGAAATGGAAATAAAAAACTGGAAATAAACCTGAAAATATGACTGGAAATATAATGGGGAGTAGAACAGAAAATAGAAGTGGAAATAGGAATGGAATAAAATAAAGTGAATGAGAATGAGTAGAGAGAAAATAGAGAGGAAAAGAAAGAGAAATGAAAAGGAAAAAACAATAAGTGAAATGGAAACGTAGAGGGGGAGGAAACGTAGAGGGGGAGGAAACGTAGAGGGGAAGGAAACGTAGAGGGGAAGGAAACGTAGAGGGGAGGAAACGTGGGGGAGGAAACGTAGAGGGGGAAGGAAACGTAGAGGGGGAAGGAAACGTAGAGGGGGAAGGAAACGTAGAGGGGGAAGGAAACGTAGAGGGGAAGGAAACGAGAGGGGAAGGAAACGTAGAGGGGGAAGGAAACGTAGAGGGGGAAGGAAACGTAGAGGGGGAAGGAAACGTAGAGGGGGAAGGAAACGTAGAGGGGGAAGGAAACGTAGAGGGGGAAGGAAACGTAGAGGGGGAAGGAAACGTAGAGGGGGAAGGAAACGTAGAGGGGGAAGGAAACGTAGAGGGGGAAGGAAACGTAGAGGGGGAAGGAAACGTAGAGGGGGAAGGAAACGTAGAGGGGGAAGGAAACGTAGAGGGGGAAGGAAACGTAGAGGGGGAAGGAAACGTAGAGGGGGAAGGAAACGTAGAGGGGGAAGGAAACGTAGAGGGGGAAGGAAACGTAGAGGGGGAAGGAAACGTAGAGGGGGAAGGAAACGTAGAGGGGGAAGGAAACGTAGAGGGGGAAGGAAACGTAGAGGGGGAAGGAAACGTAGAGGGGGAAGGAAACGTAGAGGGGGAAGGAAACGTAGAGGGGGAAGGAAACGTAGAGGGGGAAGGAAACGTAGAGGGGGAAGGAAACGTAGAGGGGGAAGGAAACGTAGAGGGGGAAGGAAACGTAGAGGGGGAAGGAAACGTAGAGGGGGAAGGAAACGTAGAGGGGGAAGGAAACGTAGAGGGGGAAGGAAACGTAGAGGGGGAAGGAAACGTAGAGGGGGAAGGAAACGTAGAGGGGGAAGGAAACGTAGAGGGGGAAGGAAACGTAGAGGGGGAAGGAAACGTAGAGGGGGAAGGAAACGTAGAGGGGGAAGGAAACGTAGAGGGGGAAGGAAACGTAGAGGGGGAAGGAAACGTAGAGGGGAAGGAAACGTAAAATAGAGGGGAAGGAAACATAAAATAGAGGGGAAGGAAACATAAAATAGAGGGGAAGGAAAAATAAAGAATAAAATGAAAGATGAAAGGAAATAAACCAGAAAATGAAAGTAAAAAGTTAAAATAAAATTGAAAATTAAGAAAATGAAACAGAAAATTAAAAAAAAATAAAATAAAGAAATTAACTGATAACAAAAGTAATAAAATTATTTTTTTAAATTGCAAAAAGGAAAATAAAACCCCCCAAAAACCCAAACCCCAAACTCTACAGCCACAAACATTACAGGAGGGAACTGAAACGAAATCCAAACGGACACGGAAAGAAATAAAATTATGATTAAAATAGGAAAAGACCATGAAAATGCCAAGGAAAATAAAGAAGGAAACACAGCTGGGCGATGTCTGGCTGAACTGGGGGTTGGAGCATGGCTGGAGCAGAGCTGCACCCTGGGGGTGTAGCAGGGGGACCTTCAACTGGTCTTCGCCGCCGGCGCGCCGAATCCAACGACCGCCATGAAATGAGCTTGACACCTCTGCTGCGGGAAGGTTGGGTGTTTGGTGGGGACGTGGTATGGGAAGCCCCCATTCTGGCTGTGGTTTGATGTGGGTGGGTGTCCTTCACCTGGTGGGATCTCCTTGTGTGTTGGCCCCATCATGTCCTGCTGCCCTCAGATGTGGGACTTCCTTGTCCACCCTACGGCTTTCCCTGTGGATACCTTGGTTGGGTTCACCTCTTGTCCCCAAGCTGGTGGGGACAAGATCCACCACCTCTCCATGCGATGCTGATGTCCCCCAGATATCCCTGCCCATCCCAACAACACCTGGACCAATTTGGGCTTCGTCTCCCAAGGTTGCCTGGCCAACGGTGAAAATAAGGGACCTCCTGGACCCCCATCTCTGCCTCATCCACCACTCACCATGAGATGGCACCAACCCCATGAGATGGAGACACCAAACCCTCCATCTGTGCAGTGGGGTGGTCATCAGGCAGCATTCCCTCCTGCTGGACTCATGACGATCCTCACACCCCTGCCAGACCAGATACCATCACCCATGAGACAGCGCCATCATTGAAGGAGTGATGAGGCCTGAGTCCAGGACCAGGGAGAGGCTCTTACAATTCCCACCCATTTGGGGTCAAATAACCAAAATGTATGTCTCTTCTACCTGCCATGACCAAAACCCACCTTGGGAGCTGGGAATCAAGGTGGCTTTTGGTCCCAGCAGGGGTGGGTTTTGATCCAAAGCTACTTGAAAAGCCAGAAGAAACACCTGGAGATGGTGAAATCACAGAATCCTAGAATGATTTGGGTTGGAAGGAACCTCTAAAGGTGTCCTCACAGGCTAGGGAAGTTCTGGCATGGAAGGAACCTCTAAAGGTGTCCTCACAGGCCAGAAGAAGTCCTGGGACCTCCTGTGGAGGTGATGCTGAGCCTGCAGTGAAGGTGTCAAGGCTCATTTCATGGTGGGTCTCACGCTGGATGTCTGTGTGCCGGGGGAGAAAAGGACAGCAGTCAAGGCACCACCTCACTCGTTGCACCTCCAGCAGGGACACGTTGGATGAGTTCCTTGCCCACCTTTCCCCAAGGAGACTCAGCAATGTGAAGTGGAAAGGACCAAAAGAGTAACAACTCGAATGGATTGGAACATCAGGAGGACCAAAAGCCACCGGGCAGCGGGTTCTCTCTTACCTTTAGTGTCATTCACCGGATCCATGTGCCTGTAGATATATCCTTCTAGGTAGGAATGGAATTTGGGTGTGGGTGGGAAAAAGGCCAAACAAATGGCCATGAGCTCCCAGCCCCGGGCCAGGCTCTCATAACGGAAGTTCTCGGTGGTCTGACGGCACAGTTGGATGTAGAGCTCATCTCTCAGCCCCTGCATGCTCCAGCCTTTGGTGGCGATCTCCAAGGCCACGTTGAGCTGGTCCGTCTTGGCCCGCCGATCCCCCATGTACATCTGAATCAGTTTAAATATCTCACACGCCTCTTTCTTGACGTTGCGGTCGTTGGTCATGATCATGGGTTTCTTGATGGACTCGCTGCTCCAGGCCAGCATGTTGGCGATGGACACCTTCCTGCGGAAGAGTCCTTGGGTGTGCTTGTTGAAGTGCTTGGAGGCCCAGTTCTCAATGTCCGTCTCTGAAGAGGGCTTCCTCAGGTTGAAGGTGGGGAAGACACAGCTGGCGCTAGGCATCATGTTCCTGGTCTGCCTGCTGCTCTCAAACTGGGCGCAGGCACCAAGATCTTCTGACTAGGAGACAACAGCCAGACAAGTCAATGTTACTACGCTGCCAGACCAGCCAACTAACCAACCAACCAATCAACCAACAAACCAGCCCATGAAGCCAATGAACTGACCGACTGACCGACCCGCGAGGAGGCCGACCGACCCATGAGGCCGACCGACCAACCAACTAACCAACGAGGAGGCCGACCGACCGACCAACCATGAAGCCACAAAATCAATCAACCGACCGACCATCCAGCCGTCCAACCAACCAGAAAGTCAAGAAATCAACCAACCAACCAACCATGAGGCCGACCATCCATCCATCCACCCAACCAACCAACCATGAGGCCGACCATCCATCCATCCATCCAACCAACCATGAGGCCGACCAGCCACCCAACCAACCAACCATGAGGCCGACCATCCATCCATCCACCCAACCAACCAACCATGAGGCCGACCATCCATCCATCCACCCAACCAACCAACCATGAGGCCGACCATCCATCCATCCATCCATCCAACCAGCCATGAGGCTTACCATCCATCCATCCACCCAACCAACCAACCATGAGGCCGACCATCCATCCATCCATCCACCCAACCAACCAACCATGAGGCCGACCATCCATCCATCCATCCACCCAACCAACCAACCATGAGGCCGACCATCCATCCATCCATCCATCCACCCAACCAACCATGAGGCCGACCATCCATCCATCCATCCATCCACCCAACCAACCATGAGGCCGACCATCCATCCATCCATCCATCCACCCAACCAACCATGAGGCCGACCATCCATCCATCCACCCAACCAACCATGAGGCCGACCATCCATCCATCCACCCAACCAACCAACCATGAGGCCGACCATCCATCCATCCATCCATCCAACCAACCATGAGGCCGACCATCCATCCATCCACCCAACCAACCAACCATGAGGCCGACCATCCATCCATCCATCCAACCAACCAACCATGAGGCCAACCATCCATCCATCCACCCAACCAACCATGAAGTCAAGAAACCAGCCGTCCAACCAACCATGAAGTCAAGAAATCAACCAACCAACCAACCATGAAGCCAAAAAAATCAACCAACCAACCAACCATGAAGCCAAAAAAATCAACCAACCAACCAACCAGGAGGCCAACCAGCCGTCCAACCAACCATGAAGTCAAGAAATCAATCAACCAACCAACCAACAGGCTGACCAACCAACCAACCAGGAGACCGACCAACCAACCAACCCACCCACCAGGAGGCCGACCAACCAACCAACCAACCATGAAGTCAAGAAATCAATCAACCAACCAACCAACCAGCCAGGAGGCCGACCAACCAACCAACCAACCATGAAGTCAACAAATCAACCAACCAACCAACCCACCCATGGCAGCATCAAGAGGTTGCTCCACACTCATGCCGAAAGCTACATCCTCTTCAAGGAGCTGGCCAGACACCCTGGTCACTGAGGCTTTGAGGTCATGGACAGATGAAGCTGGTGGCTACTAACGTGGGGGAAGCAAAGGGCAAGTGTTTTGGGGTTCCAGCGGTCCTTTGGCCACCAGAGAGTGGACACACTCACCTGTAACCAGCCCCCTGAATAACTTCTTCTCCCCAGGAGCCGTGTTCAAGCATGGTTCTCCAGCGGTCACGTGCCCAGGAGGAGTCTGGTGGCTCCTCCAACCCACAAACAAAACAGATGTTGTGTCTTTATAACCCACGTGCAGAGGGACACGAGCTTCCTGGGATGGGATGTACCCTCACCTGCAGAGCACACAGCTGGGAAGGACTTCCATGGAAGCAAAGGGTACCCCTGCAGACCAGCGTCCTTCTGCTGCTGGAACCAGCACAGCTCATGGATATCACCCCAGGAGGTGGAGGGACACCCAAAGAGCTGATGACCAGCATGGAGGAAGGCAAACAAGGACATTTGGGATGGACTTCTCCCTGGTCCTGCAGCCCTCCACCATGGTTTCATTGTCCATCAGCTCCCTCTTCTGTGAGTGCAACAGCCAGGCCAGTGTCGCCTGGCCTTGGTGGCCCTGGGGAGGTGACACATGGGCATGTGGGAGGCATGGCCTTCCCTTGGCAGAGGACATGTCACAGCACCCAGAGGTGACACTGCTGTCCCTACTACATGCAGAGAAACCGTGTTGGTGGCTGAGTGGGGACCATGAGGTGACTGCAGTGGTGCCTTGGCAATGGGCTTCACATGAGGAACAGAAGAAAAGCAGGAGGTGGAACCAAGGTGGAAATAACCAAGGCCACGTGTGGGTGGCAAGTCCAGGAGGGGACAAGGAAGCCACCCAGAGCTGCTGTAAGACGACTGGACCTCTGCTCCTTCAAAAAGTTGGAGTTTGTTGTCTCCTCACTCAACAGCTCGTTCCTTCCCAGCGCCAAGGTCTCCTCTTTCCGCTGATGTCGCTCAGCTTCCACCTTGCACCGTGGTGAGGAGGGCAGGGAACTGGCCATGGGGACAGTTCAACCCCTGAGGGACTCAGCCCTGCCATTCCTATGGAGGCCACGTCACCTGAAAGGTCCTCTGAAGGACAGCTGAAGGCATGGAGGGCTTTCTGGCTGGAAGGATCTGCTCCATGTCTTCTCCCATGGAGCATTTGCTCCGTGTCTTCTTGCTCTGCAGCCATGACCACCAAAACAGCTGATGCCCAGCATGGAGAAAGGCAAACAAGGGCACTTGGGATGGACACTCTTCCAAAACCTGGTCCATAACCTGGACCACCACCCCACTGTTCATCCAGAGCAACCAGGGAGCAGCTAAAGGACCACTCTGGCTGAGGATATCAGCCTTCTCCAGCCAAGTCCACTCCAGTGGACGGCGTGGTCAGGCTGGGGAGTGACACAGGCAGCAAAACGGGATGGGTCCTCTGCTGCTCGTGCCAATAGAAAATTAGCTTCAGCTCTAATTAGCAAAGTCCTAAATGAACTTGGGGGTGACAACAAGGGGGTGAGCTATGGGGTGCCGATGGCCATGACCTCCTGGCAGGAGATGACCCTCCTTTTGGCTCAGGGGTTAGGGGAACGCTCAAACCCCAGTGCAAACTCAAGTATGCTGTGGGGAAGGAGGTCCTGGTGCCACATGGATGGGGCTTGGATGCAACCTGGTGCAGGGCCACCATGGGGACACTGGGCTTGTACTACCTTGTCACGGCTCCTGCACACTTCTCTCCTCACCCAGGTCTCCTCATCTCCTCAAACATCATCCCCAGCACTGCTGTGGTCCCATTTTCTTCTCCATTTCTGGCAGTGTGGTCATTCTCCACCACAAAGCTCCTCTCCAGGGTTGGCCACAGGTCTGCAGAAGCTTCCCCTTCAACTGATCTTGAAGGTTCCCAGCTGATGGGGGTGTAGGACACCGTAATAAACCCACGTGAAGACCTCAGATGTGAACATTGGGTTGGGAGGGACCTTCAAAGGTCATTTAGTCCAACATGCCCTGCTAAGGACAGAGACATCTCCCACTAAAACCAGGTCACCCAAAGCCCTGCACAACCTTGAACAACTCCAAGGATGGGGCATTGGCAACTTCTCTGGGCAGACTGGTCCAGTGTCTCACCATCCTCAGGGTGAAAAATGTCTTCCTAGTGTCCAACCTACACCTACTTCTCAATTGAAAATCACTGCTCCTTCTCCTGTCACTATGGGCCTTGACAGTCACCATCACCAATAAAAGATGAGATGAAACCATCTCCAGACATGGATGCACGTGTGCTGAGGCCAGCCATGGGACACTGAGGCACGGGGTAGGTTTATGAAGTCAGGCAGATAAATTAAACACTCCCATGGATGAGGTGAGACTCCCAAAACCTCAGGTGCCAGGGTGGTGAATCCCACCACTGGGAAAAATTCCCAAGGAGCAAAAGGCAGGAGCCACTTCCCAGCATGGATGGAGATCTGCTCTTGCTGGAATGGGCATCCCTCAGCTTGAGGACAAGGTCCTCACTGCTTGGGCAGCATCCCAAAGCTCCACGCAGAAGGCAGAGGATCACTAATGGTGGCAGCTATTCCTCTTGGCCAATGTGAGCATCCAAGATTTGGAGCTCACCTGGTTTTTGGGTTTGAACCAACCTCATCCCTGGGGACATCTGTGCACAGGGAGGTTTCTTCTGCTGCCTTTGGACGTTGATTCCCTTACAATTCCCATGGGCAAAGAAGAATCTTCCAGATCATTTGGTGTTTCCTGGGGTCTACACCCAGGGTTTGTCTCCTCCTTGCTGTTAAGAAGCTCCATCTTCCAGGTCAAACTTCTCTCAGCAGGGTAAACTACCCCCACCATGGCATCACCACCCATTTCTAAAAGCCACCATGGCCTTTCCTTATGTCAACCTTCAACACATCCAAAAGCCAATCAAGGCCTTCCTCCAGAAACCCTTGTCTTCTCTTCCCCACCTCTGTAGCCCACCTCTGGGCTCCTCTGGCCATGGGGATGCAGCCAATATCATGGTCCTTGCCCAGAGTGGGGCACCACGGGTCAGAGGGGCAGATTTTGGGTGCTGGATGCTGGTGTGGGAAGGACACGAGAGATGGAAGGCAGGAGCTGCTGAGGGGAAACATCTGATGGGCTGGAAAGTGGACAAAGGTGATAAGCCAGCTCCAGCAGGTCCAGGCCAGAGCTCATGATGGGCGGTCAGCAACTGGAGGGCTGCACCATCACAAGGATGGTCTGTGGTAACTCCAAGAGCATCTCTGGGTTGGGACCCTGGAGCAGGAGGGGTCTCCAGAGCTGGGGCAGCTCAGTCCCAGGATGGGAACAAGCAGCTCAGAGCCCTGGGAAGATCATCCTGGAAAGCTGGTGTGCTTGTGGCTGCTTCATCCCAAGGTTTTGAGGGACTAGCTTGCCAAGGACCAACTTCTTTGAGGGACTGGGTTACTAAGGACCAGTTTTGAGGGTCCAGCTTTCCAAGGACCAGCTTACTAAGGACCAACTTTCCAAGGACCAATTTCTTTGAGGGACTGGGTTACTAAGGACCAATCTTGAGGGACCAGCTTGCCAAGGACCAACTTACTAAGGACCAACCTTGAGGGACCAGCTTTCCAAGGACCAACTTTCTGAGAAAGCAAATCTGGCAGGCAGGTCATCACCACCCAGTGTGCCACGGAGGAAACTGAGGCAGGACCTCCATGGGATGGTTCCACCACTACTTGGATGGCTGGAACTGGGATGGTGGGTTGAGACCCCCCCAACTCAAACCCTCATTTCTGGCCAAGGATGCCTTTGGAAATTGAAGCATGGAAAGGGAGTGGAAAGGGGCTGGTCTTCTCAGGATCATTTACACACCCCAACCATCTCCCCATGCATCTCCAGCTGGATGGGGACTGGAGACTGGTGGGATTGCTAAGGGACAATCTCCTGCACCATCACTGTCGGATGGTGCCATGACAAGAAACAAGGAGATGAGTTACTGCAAAGCCCTGTGTGTGTGCCAGAAGGACCAAGCACACCCAGGGCTGAGTGTTTGAGGGGTCTCCTGGGGGCTGGGTGGGTGCTACCATGGTGAAGAGGTGCCCGTGCTGGCACTCGGTGGCTACCAAGGCGTGGGATTGCCTGAGGACCATCCCGTTGGATCTACACCAGAGGCAGGGATTTAGAAGAAGAAGGAGCTTCCATTGGGAGGGCGGCGTGGATGTCACACTGCTACCTGGCACGACCTGGTCTGCCCAACCTGGTGTGGCACCTGAGAAGGTGCTTCATGGTGGGCAAGGGCTGGGGGCTCAGGACATGCCATAAAGCCCCCCGCCCCCTCTGATGCCACGGATATCCCTGAGGAGATTACCTGAGATGGATGCAAGTAGGGCTCGGGGGAAGCCAGGTTGGTCTGCACGGAGACGCTCTTCTCCAGCAAGATCTGAGGGAAGCCCAGCTTCTCAAAGGTGTTCCTCTTCCAGTGCTTGTTCTCCTGCTGTGCCAACGCCTCATCTTCACTGAAGGCTCTCACCACGGGACCCGGCATGGGCAAAGGGAGAGCTCCATCGCTCTCATAGCCTGAACCATCCTTCTGGGAATCCCAGCTGCTCCGTTGTTTCATGTGGTAGTGGGCTTGCTGGGCTTCCCAAGCCAAACGTGCCTGTGCCAGGAAGGGCTCGGGGAAGCCCCGCGCCGCTTCCGCCTCCACCGCTTTGCTTTCAGTACGGTTCATGGGTGACCTGGTGGATCCCGGGGTGGCTCGTTCCTCACTCAACATCTGCTCACCCAACACCTCCCGGTCCCCTGAACCATCCGTGGAGGAGGCGTTGGGATCATGGGATAGGGAAGGCTTCCGGCTTTTCCTTTTTCGGGTGGAGGGCGAGTAACCGGTGGAGGACAAGGTGTCCTGTTGACTGGACCATGACATAGAGTCCTCACCCTGAGCCATTTGGCCACTTGTTGAGCCAGGGCAGAAGTCAGGTCCCTCCATGCTGCTGTAGTCACCTGATTTGATCTCCAAGCGTTGGTCCCGGACCAGACAAGGGCTGTGCTGCAGCGAGTAGGAGCCGCCGATGGGGTTGGGGGAATATTTGTGCCTCAACCCCGTCTTCATCTTGGGGCTGGAGCCCGACTGTTCAACGTAGACCAGTTGCCTGACGTACTCCTTGCCAGCTGGGCTGTACTCCAGGCTCATGAACCGGTCGGGACACTTCTGTTTGGTGAGCACCAACTGCTGGTAGGGTGAGTTGGAGCCTTGTTTGGGTGACTGGAGGAAGGGGTGAGGTTTGCGGATGGGTGACTTCTGCGGCGAGCCGGCTTTGTAGCTCCCGCTGGCTTCATACTGCATATCTACAGGGGGTTCATCGTAGATGGGAGCCTGGTACTCCATGGGGGGTTCCTCATAGAGTGGGGGCTCGTAGGCATAACGGGGCGAAGAGGGTTGCGACTCGCTGGAGTGCTTACGGTGCTGGGCTTGGAGAGGGGAGCAGAAGGAGTCCCCCCGGCCCAGCAGCGGCGAGCAGCTCCCCACGTGCTCGGCCCTCTTCAAGAAGGGTGACTGCTTCCTCTCTGGGAAGAAGACGGAGTTGTCGGTGTCAGGGGCGAAGGTTTGTAGGTTGGGTGACTGTTGCCCCCCTGAAGGTCGCCGGGAACGGGTGCCTGGTTGGTTTTCAGGGGTGTAGCCGTTGCCTTGGTGCATGAGGAAGCTGGGCTCGCGGTCGGTCACCTTGATCAGCATCCGCTCCTTGGTGCCGGCGTTCCACCGCAAGGAGGATGTCCTGAGGGGAGAAACACGGGGCTTGCCATCAGTGAGTGAAGCCCCCCTCCCATGCCCACAACCAGACAGACCCCAGGACCGCTGCCCAGCCCCTCAGCCACAGCGGGAAGAACATCCTCAAGCATCCCAAGTCTCTCCTACTGGGTGAAGATGATGATGGAGAGACCAGGGTATCACCGCCGTCCCAAACGCAGTGGAACCAGCCCATACCCCTCCCTGGCACCTCAGGGTGCACAAAGGATGTGTGGGCTGGAAAACCAAGCCCTGCAAAGTGATGACACCCCTTGGTGTCTCCTCTAGGAGGCAGCCCCGAATTGACCCTCCCCGCTCATGCCTTGGTGCTTCTTGGAGCTGAACAGCAGTGGAGGAGTGAGCACGGCCATCTGCTGGGGACCAGCCTTGGGGTAGATGTACATTTGGGACAGTTTCATGTGTGTTTGGGAATACAGTCCTTGTATGGAGCAGGGACTGACCCCACCATGGTCCCCACCTGGGACTAGCCCTTTACTGGGCTCCCCAGTCCCAGGGAGAGAGGCTGCCTACACAGAGCTTCGTCCTTCCTGCTTCTTCTTGCTTTCCACTCCTCCCAGCACCCAGATGAATCCACCATGTCCCCTCCATCCGGCACCCCACTTGGGATTGACACCCTCCTCTGGTCCCCTACCACAGTCAGGCCACATGAAACCCCAAAATAATAATCCCAAGCATCACTTGGAAAGGACCTTCCAAACACAGCCCCAACCCACACAGAGATGTCCTAGTCCCATGAAATGTGACAACCCCCCCCCCATTGCTTTGTACCCCAAAGTCTACTTCTGGCATCATCAAAGTGGAGTCCCAACACCCTGGGGCAAGGAGGGACATCTCAGCCAACTACCTGAACCCACAGGATGCATGGACACCTTGGTCTCCAAAAGGATGGGTGAGAGGAGCAGCTGCTCTCTGTCCCCTTCATAGTCAAACAACCCCTGAGGGCCATCCCCAGATGGGATGAGCATCTCATCATGGCTGTGAGGATGTGTGTGATGGCCATGGAGAAGCAAGCAGGAGCTGGGGCAGTGGTAGTAGACACTCCCAGCTTCCTCTTCTGGATGTTTAAGCTCACTGCATCCCTCAGCCGCTTCGCATCCCCTGGGACGATGGCCTGCAGGCTTCCACTGAAGGTCTTTCAACGTGGAACATCCTACAGCATCTTGGTGTTGTGTGACTCCCAAAGTCTGTACCTGCACACCCCAAACCCAGGAGCCTGTTCTCCAAACCCATGTGGAGCCTGGTTCTGTCCATACAACACGCCCATGTGAACAAGTGCCAATGGGGACCTTCTTAATTGCAAGAGGAGAATAATCATCCCCAAATCTCCACCCAACCAGCAGCTTCTGTGGGAGTCCTGGTGTGAGCAGGGATGAAAGCTCAGCTGGAAGATGTGCTGAGCTCACCAGGAGCTCAATGGAGCAGGGCTCAGTGGAGACCAACTCACAGAATGACAGGCTCATGGAATGTGTTAGGTTGGAAGGGACCTTCAAAGACCATCTAGTCCAGCCTCCCTGCAGTGAGCAGGGACATCTTCACTAGATCAGGTTGCTCAGAGCTTCATCAAGCCTGACCTTGAATGTTTCCAGGGATGAGGCCTCCACCATCTCTCTGGGCAACCTGGGCCAGTGTCTCACCACCCTCATACTGAAGAGCTTCTTCTGAAGGTCTCATCTCACCCTGCCCTGCTCTAGCTTAAAACCATCACCCCTTGCCCCATTGCTCTATGCCATTAAAAACAGTCCTGCCCAGCTTCCCTGTAGGTCCTTCAGGGACTGGAAGGGGCTTGGAGGTCTCCCCAGAAGCAGCCTTCTCCAGGCTGAACCAGCCCAGCTCTCCCAGCCTGTCTTCACAGGAGATGTGCTCCAGCCCTTGGATCATCCTTGTGCCTTCCTCTAGACATCTTGCCCAAGGCATGCTTTTCACCACCCACCACTCTCAGTGGACCTCCTGGACCATGAGAGCTCAAAGCTTCTCTCCAAATGCCAAATTACCTCATTCATTAAGAATCAAACCTTCTCCCCTGCTTCTGTGGAAGCACAGGTAAAGGGAGGTCTTCTCCACAGTACCCTGAAGTTGGAACGTGGCCCATTGTTCCAAGGGAAGTTGAGACATGAGCTTTGCCCAGCTCACACTATCTCCTTAAAACCATGCTTTGCTTTCCCCCTTTGCCATCCTTGCTGCTCTCCAGTCCTTTCCACCTTGTCCAAAAGATTTCAGGGCCACTGCTGGTGGATGTTCTGCAAGAAAAGGCTCTTCTGCTACCTCACAGCCTGTCACAACGAGGTGGCACATGGATCACCCCAACCAGAAGAGGGTTTTCAACCCCATTTTGGGGTCCTTGGGAGGTGCTATCCATGCAGGCGATGCTGAAGAGGGAGAGCAGAGCTTGCTTGGATGGAGATGCTGGAAGGAGGGATCCTTGCTGTCCCCAGAGCAGAGGGAAGCACATCATGTTATCAACTCCTCACTGAGTCCCACGCTGGCACAGAAGATACCAGAGGCACCTTCTGTGACATGTCTGGGAGCTGCACTCCCAGTTCATTCCTCTCCCTGTTATTTTCTTTCCCAGAGCCACTTGTCCTTCCTGTCCTTCAGAAAAAGGTGGAGCAAGTCCAACTACCAAGTTCTGCAGAAAAAATGCCCACAAAGAGGCATTTTTTATTGAATTTTATATTTATTTTATAAATATCTCCCTGCATGAGGCTCCACCACCTCCTGGCACCCTGCTTGTTGCTTGCCCACGACTTTGTCCTCACTCCAGGAGATGTGAGGAACAATTTCTTCCTTCCCTTTCTGTAGCAGCTTTTTGAGTTCTCAAGGACTTGAGCCTCCTGTTGGCTTCTTGCTGTTGAAGAGCTGCATGAATTTGGGTCCTTCCTGGTCCTTCCAGACTGGTTGTTGGATCTCAACCACTCAATGAGCCCTTCCAGACTTCTGAAACCCCCTCCACAATCATAGCAGAATTCCCTGACCAGCAGAAACTGATGGAACATGGTGAATTTGGGTCCCTCCTGGTCCTCCAGACTGGTTGTGGGATCTCAACCACTCATTGAACCCTTCCAGACTTCTGAAAGTCCCTCCACAATTGTACCATCATGTCCTGAACAGCAGAAACTACTGGGGCACAGAGCATTTGGGTCCCCCCAGACTGGTTGTGGGATCCCAACCACTCAATGAGCCCTTCCAGACTTCTGAAACCCCCTCCACAATCATAGCAGTACGTCCTGACCAGCAGAAACTACAGGGGTACAGAGAATTTGGGTCCCCCCAGACTGGTTGTGGGATCCCAACCACTCAATGAGCCCTTCCAGACTTCTGAAACCCCCTCCACAATCATAGCAGTACGTCCTGACCAGCAGAAACTACAGGGGTACAGAGAATTTGGGTCCCCCCAGACTGGTTGTGGGATCCCAACCACTCAATGAGCCCTTCCAGACTTCTGAAACCCCCTCCACAATCATAGCAGTACGTCCTGATCAGCAGAAACTACAGGGGTACAGAGAATTTGAGTCTCTCCTGGTCCTCCAGACTGGTTGTGGGATCTCAACCACTCAATGAGCTTCTGAAACTCCCTCCACAATTGTAGCATCATGTCCTGAACAGCAGAAGTATTTGGGCTGCATTGCCCAGTGGCAACTGGCTGAACCAATGAGCAAGGTGAGAAGATAGATCTGCTATGGAGACCACCAAGGATGGATTTCATCCCCTTCCTGCTGCATCTTTAACAGGCAGATTTCCCACAGAATCCAGATACAGCCTGATGCCAGCAGGTGAGGACTGATTATGACCCCACCAAGCAACAAACCAAGCTCTCCTTGGTTAGGAGAGCAGAGCTAACCAAGCTCTCCTCTTCCTTCATCAATTATCTGACCACAGAGGACACTCATCTTCACCATGGTTGCTAACAGCAGTAATTACAGCCTGGCTCACTGGCTTGCCCTTAATATTCTTCAGCAACCACTGATGGCTGCATGTCACCTCTGTGGACATCATCCTGGTCCTGCCAAATTAGTGAGCTCAAGGTTTTCAGGTTGGGAAGCCCATGGTGCTCTCACAAGGATGGAGCTGGTGGCTTAACCCACCCTGTGGTACCCAGCACATCCTGGTCACCTCTCCTAAAGGCTGCTAGGACCACAGTTGGGCAGCCACCAGCACAGGCAGGGACTTGCATCTTGAGGATGATGAACTAGAAGAAGGGATGGATAACTGGACCAAAGCTGGGAAGGAGCCTAGTCCAGCAACAGAGCTGTTGGACTGGGACACTCCTCCTCATCCCATGGGGACTGTGGGGCACCAGTCCTGGGTTCCTCACCTGTTTTTTGATGTTTTCAGTGCTGGCTTTCCCATTAAGCATAGGCATATATGTGACTGGTGGGTGGGCTCTGTGTTTTGGAGCACCCTGAGAACCTTCTCTTGGTCCCTGCCCTCTGCTTTTATCAGATCCTACTCCTTGAACCCTCAGACTACCAAAGTTAAGATGCCACAAGCCTGATTCCCAGCTAATGTGAATAGAAAGGAGCTTCCTACCCTGCTCCTGCACATGCTCCTTTTCTTGGCCATGGGTCTTGGCCAACTTGGCATCAGCTCATGGGTGGCCAACTCAGAGATCAAAGTCTTCACTGTCTGCTCCAGGGCCACCTGAGAGCCAAAGTCTGCCTTCCCTCTCTCCTTCCTGATCCTCCTTTCCCCAGGCTACTGATACTTTACACAGATGAGTAATTTAAACTCCAGACATGCCCATGGGAATGTTGTTTTTGGAGATGAGGTTGAGTGATTGATAGACATCACCCTAAAATATCAGCAGCCTTGGAAAGCCTCTGTGACACGTGGCCCTGACAATACTTGGCAAAGCTGGTGGAGCAGTGCAAGCTGTCTGTCAATGTGTCACCTTGGTGGTGTCATCCAACCCCACCTCCTCCTGCTTCTGGTCTTGCCATGGTTAGAAAGAGCAGGACACATAGAAGGTGTGTCCTCCAGATGCACCAAGGTGACACCAGGCAGACCACAAAGGCCAGAGGACGATGGGGATGAGTGGCTGCTCTCCCACAGCAAGACATCTCCAGAAGTACAAGAGATCAACCTGCTGGTGTTTCTCTGCAGCTAAAAGGAGGGGACATCAGCACCTAAATAAGGAAACAAAAGTCAGAGAGAGCTGGGGGACAACTGCCCTCACCACTCTCTCTGCAAAGAACTTCCCCCTAAGATCTCCTCTAACCCTTCCCTCCTCCAGCTTCACTCCAGCCCCCTTGTCCTGCCAGGCTCTGCCCTTGGAACAAGCTGATTCCCCTCCTGTTCCTCTGCTCCCTTCAGGGACTGGCAGGCTGCAATGAGGTCCCCCCACAGCCTTCTCTTCTCCAGGCTGACCCAGCCCAGCTCCCTCAGCCTCTCTTCATAGGGGAACTGCTCCAGCCCTCTGATCATCTCCATGGCTCCTCTGACCCCTCTCCAACAGTTCCCCATCTTTCTTGTCTTGGGGCCCCAGCTCTGGACACAGGACTCCAGCTGGGGCCTCCTGAGGGCAGAGCAGAGAGGGACAATCCCCTCCCTGTCCCTGCTGCCACCCCTCTGCTGATGGAGCTCAGGCTACCATTGGCCTTCCCAGTTACACTCACACCCAGTGCTAACACAGAGTACCTTACCAACCTGATGATTACAGAGCGCTGCCTGATGACAAGGACCACCCAACAGACACCCCAGCCACACTCAGACTGTCCTGGAGGCACCAAGCCCCAACCCTTCCCCAACCAGCTGATTTTATAGGGAAATGGTGTCAGGTGGGGTGGAAAACAGCCCAGGCTAACTCAGCTCACCTGTGGTGGCTGCTTGGGGAGGTTAACTGTGGCCTGGCCAGAACCAGGACAGGTGTTTAGCATCTTCACCAATGACATGGGATAGGTCTCTACAACTACCTGCAAGGTGGTTGCAGAGAGGTTGGGGTCGGTGTCTTCTCTTGGGTGACAAGTGATAGGATGAGAGGGAATGGCTTGAAATTGCACCAGGGGAGATTTAGGTTGGATATCAAGAAGAATTTCTTGACTGGGAGGGTTGTCAAACATTGGGACAGGCTGCCCAGGGAGGTGGTGGAGTCACCATCCCTGGAGGTATTGAAAAGGTGTGTGGATGAAGTCCTTAATCACAGATCTGTAGGGGTTGGAAGGGACCTCAAGAGATCATTGAATCCAAGCCCCTCAAGGACATGACCTAGAGGTGGGCTGGGCTGGGTTAGGCTGTGGTTGGACTCGATGATCTAAAGGGTCTCTTCCAACCCAGGTGACTCTACGATCAACTGCACCCTCACCCTGTTTGCAGGTAACGCCAAGCTGAGTGGTGGGTGAACATGCCAGAGGGATGGGATGTCATCCAGAGGGATGGGGTATCACCCAGAGGGATGGGATGTCATCCAGAGGGATGGGGTATCACCCAGTGGGATGGGATGCCATCCAGAGGGATGGGGTATCACCCAGAGGGATGGGATGTCATCCAGAGGGATGGGGTATCACCCAGAGGGATGGGATGTCATCCAGAGGGACCTGGACAAGCTAGAGAGGTTGGACCATGCAAGGTTCAACAAGGACAAGTGTGAGGTCCTGCCCTTGGGGTGGGACAATCCTGGCTGCCAACACAAGCTGGAGGTGACAGGATGGAGAGTAGCCCCGTGGGAAAGGACGTGGGGAACTGATGGATGCAAAGCTGGGCATGAGCCAACAACAGGCACTTGCAGCCCAGAAGGTCAATGGCATCCTGGGCTGCATCACAAGAAGTGTGGCCAGCAGATTGAGACAGGGGACAGTCCCCCTCTGCTCTGCTCTGGGGAGCCCCCCTGCAGAGTTTAATCCAGCTCTGGAGCCCTCAGCACAAGAAGGACACGGACCTGTTGGAGCAGGTCCAGAGGAGGCCACGAGGATGATCCAAGGGCTGGAGCAGCTCTCCTATGAAGCCAGGCTGAGAGAGTTGGGCTTGTTCAGCCTGGAGAACAAAAGGCTGCTTCTGGGGAGACCTTCAAGCCCCTTCCAGTCCCTGAAGGACCTACAGGAAAGCTGGGAAGGACTGTTTGTAAGGGCAGGGAGCAATGGGACAAGGGGCAATGGTTTGAAACTAAAGCAAAGCAGGGTTAGATGAGACCTCAGGAAGACATTCTTCCCTCTGAGGGTGGTGAATCACTGGAACAGGTTGCCCAGAGAGGTGGTAGAGGCCCCATCCCTGGAGACATTCAAGCTCAGGGTGGATGAAGCTCTAGTTAAAGGAGTCCCTGCTCACTGCAGGGGGGTTGGACTAGATGGTCTTCAAAGGTCCCTTCCAACCCAATGTCATCTGTGATTCTACACTTCAGCTCTTCCACTGCCCCCAAAACGGGCAGGAACCCATTCTAAGGCCAGGTGTTTTACCTCAAAGCCAATGAAACCACCTTTTCATTCCTGGCTTTGCAGCTCTCATTAACATTCCAGCCAGCAGCCTGCATCTGGCAGCACAAAGTACAATCCCTGGTGCAACAGCCCTGCCCATCAAACCACCCAACCAAGGTAGAGCTGTCAATCAAAACCATGAAATAAGGACAACCAATAAACCTGAAAGCTCCAACCTACCACCCAGGATTATTGCTGAACACCAGAAAGTCAATGGAGGGCTGGAGCAGCTCCCCTATGGAGAGAGGCTGAGGGAGCTGGGCTGGGTCAGCCTGGAGAAGAGAAGGCTGTGGGGGGACCTCATTGCAGCCTGCCAGTCCCTGAAGGGAGCAGAGGAACAGGAGGGGAATCAGCTTGTTCCAAGGGCAGAGCCTGGCAGGACAAGGGGGCTGGAGTGAAGCTGGAGGAGGGAAGGGTTAGAGGAGATCTTAGGGGGAAGTTCTTTGCAGAGAGAGTGGTGAGGGGCTGGAACAGGCTGCCCAGAGAGGGGGTGGGTGCCCCGTGTCTGGAGGTGTTGAAGGCCAGGTTGGCTGGGGCCCTGGGCAAGCTTGTGTATCTCCAGGCCTGGAGGTTGGTGTCCCTGCCTGTGGTCAGGAGGTTGGAACTCTCGGAAGTCCTTGGGGTCCCTTCCAACCCAGACCTGTCTGTGATTCTATGAATGTAGAACAATAATCATAGAATCATATCAATGCTTGGCTGCTGCTCTCCATGTCCAACACGCTGTGTTTCCCCTCAAGCAGGCAGCTCCAGCATCTTTGGTGTGGTCACAAAGCCCTGACCACCAGCACGTGGGACGTGACACCCACCTGATCAGCAGAGTGGAACGAAGAGGGTCACAGGAGCAGAGCTTGCTGGGGGAGGAGACAAATTCAGAGGAGCCAGGTGAAGATCATAGGGGGAAGTTCTTTGCAGAGAGAGTAGTGAGGGGCTGGAACAGGCTGCCCAGAGAGGGGGTGGGTGCCCCATCCCTGGAGGTGTTGAAGGCCAGGTTGGATGAGGCAACCTTGCATAGCTCCAGGCCTGGAGGTTGGTGTCCCTGCCTGTGGTAGGGGGTTGGACCTGTGTGATCCTTGGGGTCCCTTCCAACCCAGCCCAGTCAGGGATTCTATGAATTCTCTGCCCACACAGGGAACAGTGTGGAAGGCCTCCCTGCACCCCTAAACCGAGCGCGGTTACGCCCATAAACAACACAAGGAGAGGAGATGGAGCCCTCCTGAGGTTTGCCACCCTCCTGGCACAGGAGGTCCTCCTGAAATTCAAAGTATTTCTGTTATCCCTGGCTCAGCCCCAGCTTCCCTGGTGCTATTTTCCTCCTCGTTGGGAAAGGCCAGGTAGTTTTATACTTACAACTCTGAGTCCATTTCCATCACAAGCTTCTCTCCCAAATCCCTCTAAATCTTCTCTCAGAGAAATCAATTTCTTCCCAAATTTGCATAATTGAAATATTTCTTTTATTTAGGGGTGGATTTCCACCCCCCTTCCCCCAAAACTACTTATACTCTTATATCTCCCCTCCCTCATCTTCCTCCCAGCCTTTGGAAAAGTCAGCGGCAGGGGTGATGAGAGGAGAAATCTCTGTCTCTGCGCTGCTGGGCTCCTTGCACACTCTTTACACACTCCTTACACACTCCTTACACACTCCTTACACACTCCCCAGCCTCCCTCACCCAGGATTTGCTTTCCTTCCAGATGCTTTTGCTGGCAAGACTCAAACAACCCTCACCCCGCGCTGCGGCTCCGCCGCAGGCAGGTAGACACCCTCCCAGGCACTCAAAGATAATGATTTCTTTTTTTCCTAATTAAGCCCATCCACAGCTCTATTTACCCTCAAAAACCAGTTACAACAAGCCAAATTAATGGGTTTTGGTTGGGTTTGTTGGGGTTTTTATTTTAACATTGATGTTTTCTACCGCGGCGGATCAGCATCTGCATTAAATCAACGCGGGACCGGAGAATAAATCACAGGTCATGGCTGGGCTTAAGAGCAATTATCTTAACAGCACCAGCCTGGCTTTTCACTGAATGACCCCAAAATGCAGATATAAGAGCACAAATATTCACAGAACCTGCCTAAATGCAGGGTTTGGTTTCTTTTTTCCAAGCTACTTTCACTTGTGCCAGCGTTCTTTGGACTTTGAAGATGAAGGCTGTAATTTAGTGCTAGGATTAAATGAGTTTTCCCCTCTCTGGGGGGAATGAAAGCTGTTAATTTGCATGATTAATTCCAATATCTTGGTTGCCAACGTCCTGGGGATGTATCAGGGCTAGCAGTCACTGGAAAAGCATGGGATCCCACCCCGTTCCCCACCGTCCCCGTGCCCCTGGTTCTTCCTCACCTTCCTCCCCTGGCTGTGGATACCAGGTGCATCTCCTCCTCCTCTCCTCATCGACTTTTCATCGCCCTCTTGGGAGCTTAAAGCCTTTCTGATTCCCCAATCCGGTGTTAAACTGGACCCACTGCAATTCCTCAGGGATGAGGGGGGAAAGGAAGGATGCAGTACAACTCTTCTCCCCCTCCCCTCCCCAACTCCTCACCACCTTCCAATTTCCCCCTCCTTCTTCTTCCCAGCTGGGTACCGCCAGGGATGGGCATCCGCCGGCGCTGAGCGCATCCCGCTGTGAAACCCCCGGGGTCAGCGATGAGCTGATGGCACAGAAAACCTCCCTCTACCTGGCACTCTGCCCAACATCACTCTAGCAACACAAATATCATCCTGTAAGCACAGGAAACAAGCCAAGGTGGGAAGCTGGGAAGAGCTGAGGGCTGCAGAGCGAAGCCTCCGCGTAACCCTCCGAAATGTTCCCATCCAGCCTCAAGGACTGTGCAAGAAGCCACCAGAAAACTCCATTTTAAATAAAAAACCAAACACAACCCTCATTTATAATTAAATGAGTGGATGGGAGGACAAGCTGAAATCCCAGATCCTTCATCCCTGCTTAAATACTCCTTGCTTGGAGCTTTTACGAGATGAAGGGTTGCTGGAGATGTTCCCACAACCCCACCATGGTCCCACCAACCCTTCTACTCACCCTTCTCCAACCCTTCTACTACGCTTGCAATCCCTGTTTTCCTCTTCATCTACACATCTTGTGGCCTTATGTCCTCCTTGGATTTCCCAGAATCCCAGATTGGTTGGGTTTGGAAGGGACCTCTGGAGATCATCCAGTCTCACCTCCTCCCAGAGCAGGATCACCCCCAGCAGGCTGCACAGGACGGCGTCCAGGATCATGGGGTTTGGATGACTCCAGAGATGGAGACTCCACAACCTCTCTGGGCAGCCTGGCCCAGGGTTCTACCACCATCCCAGCAAAGAAGTTCCTCCTCAGGGTTAGGGGGAACCTTCCTCTGCTCCAGTTTGTGCCCATCACCTCTTGTCCTGTCCCTGGGAGCCACTGAACACAGACTGACCCATCCTCCTGAGCCCACCCCTCAAGGGTTTATCAGCATGGAGAAGATCCCCCTCAGTCTCCTCTAAAGAGTCCCAAGTCCCTCAGCCTCTCTGCATCAGAGAGATGTTCTGGTCCCCTCAGCATCTCCATAGCCCTTTGTTGTCCCCTCTCCAGCAGCTCCCTGTCCTTCCTGACCCAGGGATGCCACCACCACACACACTATTCCCAATGAGGCCACCCCAGGGCAGAGCAGAGGCCTCCCCACGTTCAGGGACTCTCAGATCCCTTGTCTCTGGATGGTGCTACCAGATGGCTTTTAGCTCCAGGCCCTCAACACCAAATCTCTGTGTGAAACATCTCCCTGATGTTGCTTGAGAGCTGCTAAATCCTCCTCTCTGAGTCAAAAAAAAAAGCTGCTCCCATGGCATCTGCTCTAATTAGCAGCAGCAGAAGCTGAATCAAGACAAGAAGGAGATAATGAGCCTTCCCAGCCCCACCACCCCATTCAACAGAGTTCTTCAGCCACCCCTTTCTGCAGCAGTGAGGAGAACAGGGCTCTGGGACACCACTGAGATGATGAAACCCTCCATGAAACCCCCCTTTTTTTTTTCTAGTGAAATAGGAGTTTCTGAACATCATGTTGAGTGAAGCATGCTGTGGTGGATGAGCCCACTCTGCAGACAGAATCACAGACTCATAGAATTGTAGGGGGTTGGAAGGGACCTCCAGAGATCATCAGGTCCAACCCCCCTGCCAAAGCAGGGTCCCTAGGACAGGGCACACAGGGAGGCATCCAGATGGGGCTGGAATCGCTCCAGAGAAGGAGACTCCACACCCCCTGGGCAGCCTGGCCCAGGGTTCCCTCACCCTCACTGGCAAGAAGTTCTTCCCCAGATTGGGGTGGAACTCCCTGTGCTCCAACTTGAGCCCATCACCCCTTGTCCTGTGCCCACAGACACTGAGAAGAGGCTGCCCATGTCCCCCTGTGTCCCACCCTTCAGCTATTGAGAACCATGGATCAGATCCCCTCTCAGGCTGCTTCTCTCCAGGCTGAACAGCCCCAGCTCCCTCAGCCTTTCCTCCCAGGGGAGATGCTCCAGGCCCTTCAGCATCTCCAGAGCCTCCTCTGGACTCTCTCCAGGAGATCCCTGTCTTTTCTCTCCCAGGGAGCCCAGCACTGGACACAACACTCCAGGTGGGGCCTGAGCAGGGCAGAGCAGAGGGGGAGGATCCCCTCCTGGGACCTGCTGCCCACACTCCTCCTGATGCCCCCCAGGATCCCATGGGCTCTCTCAGCCCCAGGGCACACTGCTGGCTCATGGCCACCCTGTCACCCACCAGCACCCCCAGCTCCTTCTCCACAGAGCTCCTCTCCAGCAGCTCCCCCCAGCCTGTCCTGATTCCAGCAGTTCTTCCTTCCCAGGTGCCAGACTCTCCACTTGCTTTGGTTGAACCCCAGCTGGTTTCTCCCTGCCCAGTGTGGCCTTGGAGGCCACAAATCCATAGCAAAGGGATTTTGCAGGCTGTAGCTAATAGGCAAATGGTGAAATGGAGTTGGATGGTGGTTCCTGGTGAGCCCTGGGTTGGGAACTCATTGCTGATGGCCAAGTTCACCTCACTGAAGATCTGCATTGGCTTTGGTCAACCACCATACCTGACCACAGCACCCACCCCTCTTGGTTTGCATTCAGCAAGCTCTCAAGCTACAAGGGGACAAGCCATGGAGGCCAGTGGGTCTCCAGCAAACCCCCTTCCCAGCATCAGTCTCATTAAGAACCAACCAGAAGGAAGCACACGATCAGGCTCTGCCAAGTTGGCAGATCCTCCACGCAACCCGTCCTGGCAGCCGAGGCACGCCAGCCACCGCGCACGGAGGACAGGGAGGCCTGCTGAAGGCCAGATCCCCAGGAGGCAATCAGAGCTGCTCTTCCCATCTCAGATGCATGATTAAACCAATCACCCAAAATAGCCTGTTTGCTGGAACCCAAATGTCACTGGAACAAGAGGAGACTTGTCTTTTCCTTGGGAAGGGGGAGGGACGTGGAGAAGGCCGCACGGAGAAGCCTTTTATCCTTAAAGGGAATTAGCTGCAAAATACAAAGAGACCAGAAGTGTTGCTTCCTAAAATAGCAGATGAACAGGAGATCTGCTTCCTTTGTCTCTGTAAACAGGACAACAAGTTGCTCCAAGTGTGATTTTTAGCTCGGGCCTACCCCCGAGCAGATTCCGCACTAGGCCGAAGCCTTTCATATTCTCCATATTTCCAAATGGAATTGGTGCAGCTCAGAAAGGTGATGGGATCCTGGGCTCCATCAGCAGAGGGGTGGCAGCAGGGACAGGGAGGGGATTGTCCCTCTCTACTCTGCCCTCAGGAGGCCCCAGCTGGAGTCCTGTGTCCAGAGCTGGGGCCCCAAGACAAGAAAGATGGGGAACTGTTGGAGAGGGGTCAGAGGAGCCACGGAGATGATCAGAGGGCTGGAGCAGCTCCCCTATGAAGAGAGGCTGAGGGAGCTGGGCTGGGTCAGCCTGGAGAAGAGAAGGCTGTGGGGGGACCTCATTGCAGCCTGCCAGTCCCTGAAGGGAGCAGAGAAACAGGAGGGGAATCAGCTTGTTCAAAGGGCAGAGACTGGCAGGACAAGGGGGCTGGAAGTTCTTTGCAGAACTGTTCTGGTCTCCCCAGAGCAGAGCAGAGCAGAGCAGAGCAGAGGGGGACTGTCCCCTCTCTCAATCTGTTGGCCACACTTCTTGTAATGCACCCCAGGATGCCATTGGCCTTCTTTGGAGCATTCATCACTGTTCTTAGATACACCACTGTGGGATAACCTCTTGGGCTGGAACTTCTGCCTCAAGCTCTCCAAGTTTCCATGGAGCAACAGGAAGGTAATCCCAGTCTCTGCCTTCCTTCTCCAAGGAAACTGCTGGTGATTCCTTCTCAAACATAACTTGGAGCCCAGTCCATGGAGCTGGGAGCAGGTTCCTCCACATTGTTTGCCACAACCTTGCACTTCTTCCACGCTCAGCCAAACACCTTGCTTTGAGAAGTGATCCACCATCCACATCTTTCAATGTGAGCCAGGTGACATGTCCAGTGTGTGTGTGTGATGTTCATGTGATGGACCTGTAGCATCCCTCTGAGCCAAGAGCAACCCTTCCTGCTAAAGGACATCCTGGAGCCGAGCTCCAGCTTCCAGGACCTGTTCTTCAAAGCCAACGTGCTGCTGATGGCAGTATCTGCTGGCTGGTATACAAACTAGAGCAGCAGGTCTAGCTTGGCTCCATGGCCAAAAGCTCTTCTCTGAGAGATGAAGCTACTCAATGAGCCTTAGCCATCAGCAGCTTCAAAGACACCCATCTCCTGGGATGGGTGGAGGTGAGGCCATGGGAGGAGGAATGCTCTGGTACATCACTCAGCATCCAGGCTTGGAGATTGGTCCTTGGCAGGTGGCTGATCATGTCCCAGAGCGTGGTCAAAGAGACAGGAGAGATCTTTTGGTGGGGAAGAGCTGGGAGATGGTGGCACCAAGCTGCAGAGTGAGCCTGAGGGTGTTTGTAGCAGGGATCATAGAATCATAGAATCCCAGACTGGGCTGGGTTGGAAGGGATCCCAAGGATCACACAGTTCCAACCCCCTGACACAAGCAGGGACACCAACCTCCAGGCCTGGAGCTACACAAGGTTGCCCAGGGCCCCAGCCAACCTGGCCTTCAACACCTCCAGGGATGGGGCATCCACCCCCTCTCTGGGCAGCCCCTTCCAGCCCCTCACCACTCTCTCTGCAAAGAACTTCCCCCTAAGATCTCCTCTAACCCTTCCCTCCTCCAGCTTCACTCCAGCCCCCTTGTCCTGCCAGGCTCTGCCCTTGAACAAGCTGATTCCCCTCCTGTTCCTCTGCTCCCTTCAGGGACTGGCAGGCTGCAATGAGGTCCCCCCACAGCCTTCTCTTCTCCAGGCTGACCCAGCCCAGCTCCCTCAGCCTCTCTTCGTAGGGGAGCTGCTCCAGCCCTCTGAGCATCTCCATGGCTCCTCTGACCCCTCTCCAACAGTTCCCCATCTTTCTTGTCTTGGGGCCCCAGCTCTGGACACAGGACTCCAGCTGGGGCCTCCTGAGGGCAGAGCAGAGAGGGACAATCCCCTCCCTGTCCCTGCTGCCACCCCTCTGCTGATGGAGCCCAGGATCCCATCACCCTTCCCAGCTGCCAGAGCCACTGCTGGCTCATGTGGAGTTTCTCATCAACCATGACACCCAGGTCCTTCTCAGCAGGGCTGCTCTCCAGGATCTCCTCTCCCAGTCTGTAAATATGTCTGTACTGCACACCACAGTTGTGCTGTAGCCCCCCTGTTTTGCATATTCTTTCATAATTTGAATAATTATGTTTATCATTGTTATTATTCTCTTCCTTTCCTGCCATATGAAGGTCTCTTCATCTCAACCCATGAGTTTGACTTCCCTCCACCCCCCAACTCTCACCCTGACCCCGCTGGTAGGGGAGGTGGGACTCTGACCCAGCAGCTGTGTGGTTGTTTTAGCTGGGTTAAACCAGGAGAAGCTGGCAGCAGCACGTGTGGGACAGCTGGGACATCCACCAAGCTGCTTCTGCTGGGCAGGTGCCTCCTGGGCCAACAACTGTGCTTTGGATATGCTTGAGCCATGTGTCTTTGTCATGGTGGGAAGAGGAATGTGGCCTCACAGCTGCCTCTGCTAAAATTGACACCAGGGGTGCAAGCCAGCTTCAGCCCAGAGATGCTGAGCTCCTAGCCCCATGATGGCTCCAGGAGAAGCTTGGATGAATTCAGGAGGGTCAAACAGAAAGGGTTGGAGACCTTCATCTCCCCAGTGTGGTGGCTGTAGTTGCTTCCACACATCTAGTGTACAGCTGGATGGCAGGAACCACGCTCAGAGTCTGGTGTGGTGGCTCCTGGCCTCTGCCTCAGGCTTCTTCCAAGGTCCTACAAGTCTCCTGGATTTGGTACTTGGCTTCAGAAACCTCTTTGCCACCAGTAGAAACTAAACCAGTTCCCTGCACGCACGTGAAGGCACCAAGAACCAGCTGTGCCCAGCTGGAGAAGGGCTGAACATGCTCAGTGCAAGGGTTGGACACTGAAATTCATTCTCTCCCATGGTTAGAGAATGAATTTAGGAACATCTGGAGCACACAACCTGTGTGAAAACCAAGAGGTGGAGAGAACCATAAAAAGTTGGCCAACTGCAGCCATGTCTCTAAGCAGAGGTTGCCCAGGACTGACACACAACCTCCAGGTGCTTGATGGGACACACCATGCCAGGTCTTTTGGAAGCCCATCCCAATTCTCTCCTCACTTCCATACTTGCTTTGCTAGATAGCCAGCCACAAAGTGACTCCTGCTGACCATGAGAAGTGGAAAATCATGAGAAGATCAAAGATGTTTTTAAATCTCCTGGCTGAGAAGGTCTAGGACAAATTGAAGAAGATCATGTCCAAAGCATTAGAAGGATCCTCTGCTGATGATGTCCCCAGTAGGAACAGGACACTTTGCTCCCTGCTCATGGGTTGGACATCCCACCACTCTACCAGAGACAGAGCAGAAAAGAGGGAGCAGAAAGAAGGGGTGGACAGGCAGAGACTCAGAGCCCAGGACCTAAGGAGCTCTTCCAGCTGCTCCACTGCTGGAAGACAGTCCCACTAATCATCTCTCCTTCCATGTCTGACCCAAGAGTTACAGAACAAACAGCACAGCCAGGCTCAATGGGAGGTGTCCTCCCTAAGAGCTGGACACCACATACTCAAGTGAGCAGATTTCTCACCCTCTCCTGGAGCAGAGGAACCTACAGTTGGGACTGGGACACATTTTTGGTCTGGTTCTCCTGCACTTAACAAGTCCCCACATGATAAAGCCCAAAGGAGCAGAAGAGAAGAGGGTTATCAATGCTTGGCTGCTGCTCTCCATGTCCAACACGCTGTGTTTCCCCTCAAGCAGGCAGCTCCAGCATCTTTGGTGTGGTCACAAAGCCCTGACCACCAGCACATGGTACGTGACACCCACCTGATCAGCAGAGTGGAACAAAGAGGGTCACAGGAGCAGAGCTTGCTGGGGGAGGAGACAAATTCAGAGGAGCCAGGTGAAGATCACAGAATCCCAGACTGGTCTGGGTTGGAAGGGACCCCAAGGATCAGAGAGCTCCAATCCCCTGCCACAGGCAGGGACACCAACCTCCAGGCCTGGAGCTACACAAGGTTGCCCAGGGCCCCAGCCAACCTGGCCTTCAACACCCCCAGACACGGGGCACCCACCCCCTCTCTGGGCAGCCTGTTCCAGCCCCTCACCACTCTCTCTGCAAAGAACTTCCCCCTAAGATCTCCTCTAACCCTTCCCTCCTTCAGATCTGTGATCTGAAGACCAACTCTTGGACCCTCCCATCTATTGACTGGCCATCACAAGAACAGGACAATGAGAAAGACTTGGGATTCATCCCACCAACAACCAGGCTTCTGGACAACAACGCTGCTATGTGCATTAGCAAAGAGTTCACCTGTGGTCACAGAGGACCATGGCTGGGAAAAAGGAGGACATCAAGCTCCAGAGACCACAAACCAGGAGGAATAATGAGGAAAGGGTTAAGAACAACAGTTCTTACCATAATTGCCCATCTTGATGGGATTTGGAGTCAGGGCTTTCCTACAAAGCCTTCTAGACAGACAGAGCCCGACGTCATCCTCTTAATGACACCCACTAATCTTCATTATATTAGGGAATTGCAATTGTTGGCCTGGAGCAGCGAGTCAGCGTGGTCAGGGAAGTGGAAAAATCCTCTACCTGCTCCTGAGGAACCTTCTGCAGCTCCTGGGGTGACCTAAGCAGCTGAACCCCAAAGCTGAACTTGGGGACGATGGTGCTGTGGATGAGGGTGGTGTTTCAGATGAACCCCACAGGACCTCTCCCCCCTATCAGCCCACCTTCTGCTTCTCCATCTGCCTGTACCCAGCCTTCACGTGGGGACAACTGTTGCCTCACAGGCCACCTTGCTCCCACACTTCACTCAACCATCTCTAAGTCCTCCAGCTTCTCCCTTTCCAGTCAGAGAGGAGGGGGTGATGGATGTGAATGGGCACAAGCCCAGAAGGGAGCTAGCCACACCCTAGGTCTCACCAAGCTTCCTCAGCCACCAGAGACCTACAGATGCATTGTGCAACTCAATCTCCTGTCCCTCTTCCAAGCATGCTGTCTTCCCACCTCTTATCTTGGCCTTCAAAGGAGGCAACGTGCACTTACCATGGTTTTTGAGAAACACTGATAGGCCTAACGCCAGCCTTGGTGAGGAAGAGAGGGTTGGAAGGACCTGTGAAGGCTGTTGGGCTGGAGATCTGATCTCCCACCCAACTGTGAAGACTCTGAGATCATTAAATGAACAGCTGGATCCCAGGGCTGGATCTGGAGGAGCTGGGGCAGTGTTGCTCTGATGGAAGTGCTCAGTCCACTCCACAGTGGAGTTGGGTTCAGTCCACTCCACAGTGGAGTTGGGTGCCAACCCATTTCACAGTCACCACCTCAGTTCTAAGATGAACCCACAGGAAGACCAGAGAGTCCACCATCCCTTTGCAACCTGGCCAAGGGTGCTGGAGTTTTCCCCAAAACCTGTCCCTGAGCATCAGAAAAGAGGTATCTGGACCATGTCCCCCCCACCAAGGTCTTGGCCACTTCAGGCAGAGGTACCTCAAGAGTCTTCCCACTCGCATGAGGGGCCACGTGTGCATCTCTTGAAGCCACCCAAAGGTAGATGGCTTCAAGGTGGCCTCCCCTGTGCCATGGGTGCTGTCTACCATTGCCCCCCAAGCAACACCCATTGCACCCAACCTCTGGGATCTGCCCAGCTTTGGTCCATCCAAGGAAATGCTGCCACCTAAGCTTTGGAGAAGGTGAAACCAAGGTGCCTTTTATGCAGGGTGATTTCCAGAACGTGCCATGGACCCTTCTCCTTAAAATTAACCTCATTAGCATGAAACCATCCCTGCCATCATGAGGTAGGACTAATGAGCTTTGATTTCAGCTTTTATGTGTGGTGCTCACATGGTTAAACCCTCTTAGCCACCTCCCACCCCAGGCTGCACCGGCTCCTCGCTCCATCTCATTGGCAGCCCCCAGCCAGAGGGCACTTGAGACTCATTCTTCCAGAAGGAAGTCCACTCTCAGCTAATTAAGCAAAGCTGCTAATTAGCTTCCTGGCTGGAATGGACTGGTGGGAGGGAGGGAAGGGTGGCAAGGGCTGTCTGTGGGTTTTTTACAGGCGGTGATGTTGGGGTTGGGAGGATGGAGACATCTCCTGCAGCAAAGCACATGCTGATGCAAACAGGTCATGTGTGCTAATCACAGGGAAATTTAATCTTTTAATTGCTTGGGTGGCCACGGGCATCAGCCAGCTGGTGGGTGGGGACTGCTGTCCCCAAAACCCACATGATTGATCCTCTCAGCTGCCAACAGATGGGGAACTGCATCCACCCAGCACTGAGATGGGATCATAGAATCCCAGCCTGGTCTGGGTTGGAAGGGACCCCAAGGATCACAGAGCTCCAACCCCCCTGACACAGGCAGGGACACCAACATCCAGGCCTGGAGATACACAAGCTTGCCCAGGGCCCCAGCCAACCTGGCCTTCAACCACCTCCAGACACGGGGCACCCACCCCCTCTCTGGGCAGCCTGTTCCAGCCCCTCCCCACTCTCTCTGCAAAGAACTTCCCCCTAAGATCTCCTCTAACCCTTCCCTCCTCCAGCTTCACTCCAGCCCCCTTGTCCTGCCAGGCTCTGCCCTTTGAACAAGCTGATTCCCCTCCTGTTCCTCTGCTCCCTTCAGGGACTGGCAGGCTGCAATGAGGTCCCCCCACAGCCTTCTCTTCTCCAGGCTGACCCAGCCCAGCTCCCTCAGCCTCTCCTCATAGGGGAGGTGCTCCAGATGAGCACATCCATGAAGCTTCTTCTCACTTTGCAGTCCCACAGCCTCGTTCCCTCTCCCCTAGGAACAACCTGGTTGTTCTGCTTCTCCTCCCACCATTTTTTTGTCACTTTCTGCACAATTTTGTCTCACATCTCACTGCAGGTGCCTGAATATTGCTCTTCCCAATCTTCTTGATGTGACTGCACCCAGGTTGTTGTATCTACTGTTGTAGAAACAGTATCATAGAATCACAGAATCCTAGACTGGTCTGGGTTGGAAGGGACCCCAAGGATCACAGAGCTCCAACCCCTCTGACACAGGCAGGGACATCAACCTCCAGGCCTGGAGCTACACAAGGTTGCCCAGGGCCACATCCAACCTGGCCTTGAACACCTCCAGGGATGGGGCACCCACCCCCTCTCTTGGCAGCCTGGGATGCTTTGCAATAAAGCCATCCATGGACAAGTCTCTCTCCAAGCTACCCAATGCTCAAGGAGAGCTTTCTGCTGGTGAGGACAAGCCCCAGGTCCCATTACCCTGTTTGTTTTCCCTCCCAGAAAGCTTGTTGTGATCCCTCTTGCTTAAGCAGCAATTCATTCTGATGCTCCCAGGAGGTCACTGCAGAAGCACGATGGGTGGCACACAGCCAGAACTGCTGGGTGATTTTCCACTCACATGTGTCTTGAACTGGGATGGAGATTACTGCAAACCATGTCACCGTGGACCTTCCACCAGCCTGTGCTGTCATGGAGCAGCAGGGAAGGGAACAAAGAGCATCGTGATGGGGAAGGGGTGCAGAGCATTGTGCCCTCATGGACCCTGCTGCCAACAAAGCAAGAGCTAGAGGTGCTTCAACTCCAAAAAGAAGCACAGAAATGAAGGTATTTGCCAACACTCAAGACCAACCAGGCAGGCATCATCTCCAAAACCCCCCAAAATTGAGTGTAGTCTATAGACTTGTCCTAAAGGTGGGAATTGGGATGAACGTGGTGTTACAGGGAAAGGTGTCAGGCCACCAGCTTGTCTCCAGGTCTGTATTAGTAAAACTGTCCAGGGTAGGTCTTTACCCTCCCTCTTCCAACCTGATTTGATCTGGATGAGGCCAGCAGGTTCCAGACAACCCCAACTGTGAAGGCTGGGATGGGGTCAGGACAAGCTGTGTCACACAGAATCACAGGATGTTAGGACTTGGAAGGGACCTTGAAAGATCATCTAGTCCAACCCTCCCTGCCAGAGCAGGATCACTCAGACTAAATCCCACAGGAACACATCCAGGTGGGGTTTGGATGTCTCCAGAGAAGGAGACTCCACAGCCTCTCTGGGCAGCCTGTCCTAGTGCTCCAGCACCCTCACAGTGACAAAGTTTCTCCTTATGTTCACATGGAACTTCCTCTGCTCCAGCTTGCACCCATTGTCCCTTGTCCCATCACTGAGAAGAGCCTGGCTCCGTCCTCCTGACTCTCACCCTTCACATATTTATGGACATTAATGAGGTCACCCCTCAGGCTCCTCTTCTCCAAGCTAAAGAGGCCCAGCTCCCTCAGCCTCTCCTCATAAGGAAGGGGTTCCACTCCCTTCATCATCTTGGTGGCCCTGTGCTGGACTCTTTCAAGGAGTTCTGTGTCCTTCTGGAGCTGAGGGGCCCAGAACTGGACACAATATTCCACAAAAGACAGAGGTGGTTGTTTGGTCTACCACCCAAAATCCTTATCCAAGCAACAAAAAGCTCCTATCTCTCTTACCAACAGACCCTGAAAGGCAGTTGGACCCACAAACTGGAAGAGATGCCTTCATTTCTCAGGAGGCTTCTCCACCTCTGTGGAGGTGGCCCAGTAAATCAGCCAGGCTTGCTGTGGAGATGGATTAAATCCAAACACATGCAAATTTGATGTAGAAATCACAGACTCACAGAACCGTAGGGGTTGGAAGGGACCTCCAGAGATCACCAGGTCCAACCCCCCTGCCAAAGCAGGGTCCCTAGGACAGGGCACACAGGGAGGCATCCAGATGGGGCTGGAATCTCTCCAGAGAAGGAGACTCCACACCCCCTGGGCAGCCTGGCCCAGGGCTCCCTCACCCTCACTGGCAAGAAGTTCTTCCCCACATTGGGGTGGAACTCCCTGTGCTCCAACTTGAGGCCATCACCCCTTGTCCTGTCCCCACAGACACTGAGAAGAGGCTGCCCATGTCCCCCTGTGTCCCACCCTTCAGCTATTGAGAACCATGGATCAGATCCCCTCTCAGGCTGCTTCTCTCCAGGCTGAACAGCCCCAGCTCCCTCAGCCTTTCCTCCCAGGGGAGATGCTCCAGGCCCTCCAGCATCTCCAGAGCCTCCTCTGGACTCTCTCCAGGAGATCCCTGTCTTTTCTCTCCCAGGGAGCCCAGCACTGGACACAACACTCCAGGTGGGGGCCTGAGCAGGGCAGGGTTAGAGTGGGAGGATCCCCTCCTGTGACCTAGAAGAGATTCTAGAGAGCAGTTCCAGTGTGGAGAGGTGTTGAAGCCACCACTCTGCTGTGATGGCAGGCATTGGAGCAGACCAGCAGAACCAGGTGAGACCTTCCCCTTCCCAATAAAACCCCACAAGACCAGAAGCTCACCCTGAGGTGTTAACCCATCACCAGACAGTCCTGGTGGTCCTCCTGTCCTGCTCCAGTTTCTGGTTATGGGTTGGAGCCACTCAAATGAGATCCACTGCATAAAGAGGATGGATGGTCCCTGCTCCACAGACCCACCAACATATATCTTAAGGTTTATTTAAGGGTGGTTGTAAAGCTAAAAAACCCAACACAAGAAGGGAAGGGGACAGGAAGGAGGATCAGAAGGGCACAAAGAAACCACCAGTGCTACTGCCCTGTCCCCATGGGACAGCCAACAGGCTACTGGTTATCCCATACCCCAACCTCACCACCGTGGTGGTGGCCACATTGCAGACCCCAATCCCAGTACCAGAGGGAAATTTTGGGCTACCTGTAGTGGAGGAGTTGACTTTCAGCGCTGTAATCCCGATAAATGTCATATTCCTTCTCAAACACTCCGGAAGGCGACGAACTGCAATACAGGAAGAGGGAAGAAGGAGTTACCAAAGGTGACCATGATGTGCCCTCATTAAAGTCTCCTGCCCTTGAGGATTAATGAAGATGCATCCATAGAGATGAGATCCTGGTCCCCATCAGCCTGGATTCTGCCCTTGGGACCTGCACCCACCTCCTTGCATCATGTTTTGTGTCATTAATCAGTTGTTTGGAAGATGATGACCAAGCCCTCCATGAGTGTGGTCTCCAACTTCATTTCAAACCCTGTTGAACACCTCATTTGCCTTAGAACTGAGCTTATTGGTGAAGATGTGCCTGGACAGATGCTAAACACGTCCCACTTCACAGAATCACAGAATCACAAGATTGGAAAAGACCTTTAAAATCATCAAGTCCAACCGTTCCTGTCCTGTGCTAAACCAGATCCCTGAGCACCTCATCTCCCTGTCTGTTAAACACATCCAGGGGTGGGGACTCAACCCCCTCCCTGGGCAGCCTGTGCCAGGCCCTGACCCTGTCTCAGGCCCTGACCCTGTTCTAGGCCCCTATTCCAGGCCCAGACCCTGTTCCAGATCTGTTCCCAGGCCTTGACCCATTTCTAGGCCCCTATTCCAGGCCCTGACCCTGCTCCAGGCCCTGACCCTGCTCCAGGCCCATCCCAGGCCCTGACCCTGTTCCACAGCCCCACAACTCTGCCAGGTAAGAACTTTGCCCTCCCAGCTGAGCTGACCCTGCCCTGGGGCAGCTTGAACCCATTGCCCCTTGTCTCATCTCCTGTCCCCTGGCTGAAGAGACCAGCGCCCACCTCTCTGCACCCTCCTGGCAGGGCAGGGGAGGTGGGCAGAAGGTCTCCCCTCAGCCTCCTCTTCTCCAGCCTCAACACCCCCAGCTCCCTCAGCTGCTCCTCAGAGGATTTGCCCTCCAGCCCCTTCCCCAGCCTGCTTGCCCATCTCTGGATAACCAGGGCATATCGAGGAGAAGACCTGGAGCCACAGATCTGGCTGCAGCACCAGGCATCAGAGCTGATACTTTCCTCCTGAGAAGACACTGAGCGTCGTGGGGGAGGAGGAGCGCTCATTCACGTGCACTCAAGAGGAAAAAAGGGATTAAGCAATTCAACAGTCATAATTTCAGGGCTCAGAAGCCTCATTAAAATTAACTTTGAAAGAGGTTTAATTTTATTGCCTCTTGCTTGAATAACATTTTTTTTGAGGTCTGGCCCATTAAGAAGATTTGTTTCTTTTTCTTCTTCTTCTTCTTCTTCTTCCCAAGCCAACATCTGATCTCAATTTTATGAACATAAGCCACTTAGTTTCTACATCTAGGGGGGTTTAGCACTATTTCTTCCAAAAACCACTCCAAATGAAGCTGTTTCTCCAGATGTTTGCTGTTAAGTTTTGATGTGGAGCAAATGTCTGGTGATTTGCTCAGCGCCCTGTGTTCCCTGACTGAGACTGATCGTTTGCACGTTCCCACAGGGAAGGATTGTTAAGGCCAAAAAAAAAGGACCTTTCCTCCACAAATAGGAAATAACCACAAATCTGAGCTCCTCAGCATCAGAAGGACATGGAGGTCCTGGAGCAAGTGCAGAGAAGGGCAAGCAGGCTGGGGAAGGGGCTGGAGGACAAATCCTCTGAGGAGCAGCTGAGGGAGCTGGGGGTGTTGAGGCTGGAGAAGAGGAGGCTGAGGGGAGACCTTCTTCCCACCTGCCCTGCCCTGCCAGGAGGGTGCAGAGAGGTGGGCGCTGGTCTCTTCAGCCAGGGGCCAGGAGCTGGGACAAGGGGCAATGGGCTCAAGCTGCCCCAGGGCAGGGTCAGCTCAGCTGGGAGGGAAAAGTTCTTCCCTGGCAGAGTTGTGGGGCTGTGGAACAGGGTCAGGGCCTGGAGCAGGGTCAGGGCCTGGAACAGGCCTGGAGCAGGGTCAGGGCCTGGAACAGGGTCAGGGCCTGGAACAGGGCCTGGAGCAGGGTCAGGGCCTGGAACAGGCCTGGAGCAGGGTCAGGGCCTGGAACAGGCCTGGAGCAGGGTCAGGGCCTGGAGCAGGGTCAGGGCCTGGAACGGGCCTGGAGCAGGGTCAGGGCCTGGGATGGGCCTGGAATAGGGGCCTAGAACAGGGTCAGGGCCTGAGACAGGGTCAGGGCCTGGAACAGGCTGCCCAGGGAGGGGGCTGAGTCCCCACCCCTGGGTGTGTTTAACAGACAGGGAGATGAGGTGCTCAGGGATCTGGTTAAGCACAGGACAGGGATGGTTGGACTTGATGATCTTAAAGGTCTTTTCCCACCTTGTGTGATTCTGATTCTGATTCTGATCTAAGGAAGGGGATTCTCCTCCCAATTCATTGTTTCATTCATCACTGCAGTACAGTCCAACCCCTGTCTCAGAACATCTCCTTCTGTGCTTTCTATCCCAGTGTGAATTTGAAATTAGAGCTACAAAAGATGCCCAGGAGCTGGGGAAGCCCATGAGCCTGGTGGGATGAGACAGCTTAACAGGGTTTGCTCTCCAATACATATGCTGACTTGAGATACATCAACACCGCCTAACCTTTGAAGAAAAGTTTCCTTAGGCTGCTAACTCCTCCTCTCTGTAGAGATAAATGGATTAAAACCTCAGGTCTCATTGAAACATGATCCAAGCATGGTCCAGGCAAAGTGGTAAGATCAAGATCAAGATTGACTGAAGAGCTTCAAAAGAGCTGAGCCAAGATCAGGAGCAAAATCGCTGCAGGCATGCTGTGGGTGGCAGGGCTCCTCAATCAGGTACTGATGAGTCAGACTTGGCTTCCTTATCCTGGCAATCAGCTCTTCCCAGTGAAGCTGCAAATGAGGTTGATGAGAAGAATCGCATCCATCTGCAACACCAGGAGCTAGGAGCTTCAAGGTCAGGATGAACACAGCCAAGGTAACACCTGGGATAGCCCCTCTGCTCTTCCATATCTTGCAGGAGATTAATTCACCTTTCCACTGTGAAGGTCCCTACTCATTGTTTTTGGAGGGATTTTAGCAAGTTCTGAGCAAAAGAGATGCCATGAGGTCACAGCACATACTACTGCCAAGGCTAAAAAAGACCTGGCCAGCTGACCTGTGTTCCTGGAGCTGGAGGTCTGGCTCAACATTGAAATTAAATACTGCATCACAAGCAGGAGTAAATCAGGGGGGCTGGTGGCAATCTTCCCCAGATAACCTGTTCTGGAGGAGTAAGGTGCTGAGGGATGCTGAAGTTCACTGACATCAAATGAAGACCTTTTGTTTCATCACTGGTAACTGGGAGATGTTTTGCAGACCCAGTTCTGGCTCTGAAGGTTACTGATGTTTGAGGTGTGGAGATCATGGAATCACAGAACGATTGGGATTGGCAGGGACCTCTGGAGATCATCCAGTCCAATATCCTACCAAAGCAGGATCCCCTCAAGCAGGCTGCACAGGACAGTGTCCAGGATCACAGGGTTTGAATGTCTCCAGAGATGGAGGCTCCACAACCTCACTGAGCAGTGCTACTCGTAGCCATGGTCAGGATGGGCCAGGCACCCCCACACCTGCAGGCAGGTAGGGTCCTTTCACCTTTAAGGGGAGATTTTGGGGGTAAGTGGGCACTTAAAAGATGCTCTCCAGAACCAAAAGCCATCTCCAATACAGCATGCACCATACTAGTTTGTCTTGAAGCCAGGATGTGAAGTACCTGGTGCCCAGACTAGACCCTGTCTGGAAACATGGATGCTCAATGTGATGGTGGTTAGGGAGCTGCCAAAGGCTATGCCAGAGTTAACTGTGGAGATGATGAAGCATGAAGGTGAGCACGACGTGTGTGTTGTCATCAAGAGCTCAGAGACAACAGGCTGTGACACTGCATGTCATTTTATGTTTGCTGAAGGTGCCTCTCCCTGAAGCTGGGATGTCTCCATGGAGACAAGGGTCAAAGATACCACCAACCTGCCTGGGACAAGGTGAGGGAAGGGAATTGCTTCTGCAGCAAGGGTCCTGTGTCCAGGAGGTGGAAGAGGGACAGATGAAGGAGCAGCTCCCCATCCTGGTTGGACTCAAGACGTTGAGCATCGGATTGTAGAGCCAAGATTTAATCCTTCGCTTTGCCAATAAATAAAACTGGTCTCCTTTTCCTTTCCCTGAGGAAAGATGGAGCCTGGTGTGAAGCAGGACCCCTATGAGAAGCTGAGGGTGCTGTCAGGAGCAGGCTGGAGTGCTGCAACATCTGTTCAGCATACAAAGCCAAAAGGAGCTTGAGACTTGCCCTGTTTCCCTGTCAGGCCAGGGGTTGGTTATCTGGGGAGAGTAGGCTCAGATTTAGGTAACAGCTTAACTCCAGGCAGCTAATCCTCTCTAGGACCTCTCTAGGTGGTCCAGGTCTCTCTGGATGACATCCTGTCCTTCTGGATGACATCCCATCCCTCTGGCATGCTGACCCACCACGCAGCAAACTTGTACAGGGTACACTCCATCCCTCAGCAAGCTTGAAGATCCAAGGAGGAGGCAGGGTGACAAGAAACCAAGTGACGGCTCTGCCTGGAGCACACCTCCAGGCACCTCACCTCCCCTGTGAAGAGAGGCTGAGGGAGCTGGGCTGGGTCAGCCTGGAGAAGAGAAGGCTGTGGGGGGACCTCATTGCAGCCTGCCAGTCCCTGAAGGGAGCAGAGGAACAGGAGGGGAATCAGCTTGTTCAAGGGCAGAGCCTGGCAGGACAAGGGGGCTGGAGTGAAGCTGGAGGAGGGAAGGGTTAGAGGAGATCTTAGGGGGAAGTTCTTTGCAGAGAGAGTGGTGAGGGGCTGGAAGGGGCTGCCCAGAGAGGGGTGGGTGCCCCGTGTCTGGAGGTGTTGAAGGCCAGGTTGGCTGGGGCCCTGGGCAACCTTGTGTAGCTCCAGGCCTGGAGGTTGGTGTCCCTGCCTGTGGCAGGGGGTTGGAGCTCTCTGATCCTTGGGGTCCCTTCCAACCCAGACCAGTCTGTGATTCTCTGATTCCATATGTGGTGGGATGAGGAGGAAGGTTGGAAATAGCACATGTGCTTTGGGAAAGACTGAAGGACACAATGAGCTGCACAAGGGCCGCGAACGCGCTGTTCCCAGCAGGATGGAACGCTGGGTTTTTATGGGCAAAGCTGGCAACTGGTTATCATTTCACCAGCTCCCCAGGCTCTGAGCAGAGCTCAGCATCAGACCGGTGGTAGAAGCTGATTGGTGGCTGTTTTTGGCAAGATCTCTATAGCAACAGCTCCATCAGCTGTGGCTGCAGCACAGCTCTCTGGGTGGGGTTTTTTTTGCCTGGTGCGTTGTCCTCTGAGACCAGTGGGATGAGGTTTAACAAGGCCAAGTGCAGAGTGCTGCACATGGGACAGAACAACCCCATGCAGCGCTCCAGGCTGGGGGGAGACTGGCTGGAGAGCTGTCAGGCAGAGAAGGACCTGGGGGTGTTGGGTGACTGCAGGCTGAGCATGAGCCAGCAGTGTGCCCAGGGGGCCAGGAAGGCCAAGGGCATCCTGGCTTGTGTCAGCCACAGTGTGGCCAGGAGGTGTGGGGAGGGGATTGTGCCCCTGGACTGGGCACTGGTGAGGCTGCAGCTGGAGTGCTGGGTCCAGTTCTGGGCTCCTCAGCATCAGAAGGACATGGAGGTCCTGGAGCGAGTGCAGAGAAGGGCAACCAGGCTGGGGAAGGGGCTGGAGGGCAAATGCTCTGAGGAGCAGCTGAGGGAGCTGGGGGTGTTGAGGCTGGAGAAGAGGAGGCTGAGGGGAGACCTTCTGCCCACCTGCCCTGCCCTGCCAGGAGGGTGCAGAGAGGTGGGCGCTGGTCTCTTCAGCCAGGGGCCAGGAGCTGGGACAAGGGGCAATGGGCTCAAGCTGCCCCAGGGCAGGGTCAGCTCAGCTGGGAGGGCAAAGTTCTTCCCTGGCAGAGTTGTGGGGCTGTGGCACAGGGGCCTGGAGCAGGGTCAGGGCTTGAGACAGGGTCAGGGCCTGGCACAGGCTGCCCAGGGAGGGGGTTGAGTCCCCACCCCTGGGTGTGTTTCACAAATGTGTAGATGAGGTGCTCAGGGATATGGTTTAGCATAGGATGGGTATGGTTTGACTTGATGATCTCAAAGGTCTTTTCCAACCTTGTGATTCTGTGAAAACCTTCTGTTCTCCAGGCAGAGTCAGCTCAGCTCCATTAATAAGGAGGGGAACAAAATAAATCCAATTCTAATACCCCAAGATGAGCAGCTCCCATCCTCCTGCTCCCATCCTCCTGCTCCCCTCCTCTTGATCTCATCCTCCTGCTCCCACATCACCTGCCCAAACGCAGTCAGGATCCAGGACCCTGGGCTAATCCCTTATTTGACTAATGAGATTTTGTACAAGCCTAATTATGTGGGAGGCAGAATTCCCAAACCCACTGCCAAAATGTCTTTCATGACAATCACCAAGTCAGATGCCTGGGTGAGGCTTTCAATGTGCTACCAAGATACAACAGATGATGGTAGAAGCCTTCTGGTGAGGATGCACCGGTGAGGATGCACGTAGGCTGCATGGTCTGGTGGCCCTGGTACTTGCAACACCCATGTTTCCTCAGCCTGATGCTGATGAAAGCCTTGTTGGGCACAAAAAGGAGCAGTGAACCTCATAACCACAGCGAGCATCAGAAGCAGGAGCAGGGATCTCCTGGGGACTAAGAGCCCATGGGATCCTGGGGGGCATCAGGAGGAGTGTGGGCAGCAGGTCCCAGGAGGGGATCCTCCCCCTCTGCTCTGCCCTGCTCAGGCCCCACCTGGAGTGTTGTGTCCAGTGCTGGGCTCCCTGGGAGAGAAAAGACAGGGATCTCCTGGAGAGAGTCCAGAGGAGGCTCTGGAGATGCTGAAGGGCCTGGAGCATCTCCCCTGGGAGGAAAGGCTGAGGGAGCTGGGGCTGTTCAGCCTGGAGAGAAGCAGCCTGAGAGGGGATCTGATCCATGGTTCTCAATAGCTGAAGGGTGGGACACAGGGGGACATGGGCAGCCTCTTCTCAGTGTCTGTGGGGACAGGACAAGGGGTGATGGCCTCAAGTTGGAGCACAGGGGGTTCCACCCCAATCTGGGGAAGAACTTCTTCCCAGTGAGGGTGAGGGAGCCCTGGGCCAGGCTGCCCAGGGGGTGTGGAGCCTCCTTCTCTGGAGATATTCCAGCCCCATCTGGATGCCTCCCTGTGTGCCCTGTCCTAGGGACCCTGCTTTGGCAGGGGGTTGGACCCCATGATCTCTGGAGGTCCCTTCCAACCCCTGTGATCCTGTGATTCTGTGACACCGACCCTGGAGCATGAAACACCAGGAGCTGCTTTCCCTACTGCAGTGATGTATGAAAGGGAGCAGCACATCTGGAGCAGCGGCACATCTGGAGCTGCTTCTCACCTGCAGCCTCGCTCAGAGCCAGCAGTGTTTGCAAAAGGCAGCTCTGCACTTCTTTTTCCCCAGTGGGAGCTGTCTCCCAGCGTTGACCTTCACCCAGTTGGGTGTGGAGGATGCTTGGAATCATAGAATCATCCTGAGCTGGAAGGGACCCATAAGGACCATGGAGTCCAACTCCTGGCTCCACACAGACCAGCCAAGGCAGAGCAGGGCACTGAGGGCATCACCCAGATGCTTCTTGCCCTCAGCCCAGCTCAGGGCTGGGACCCCTTCCCTGGGGAGCCTGTGCCAGTGCCTGACCCCCTCTCAGCACAGAACCTCTTCCTCACACCCAGCCTAACCCTCCCCTGGTGCAGCTTCATGCTGTTCTCTCAGGTTCCATCCCTGGTCCCCAAAGAGAGGACAGAGATCAGCCCCTGCCCCTTCACTCCCCCTCATCAGGAAGCCACAGACCCCATGAGGTCTCTCCTCAGCCTCCTCTTCTCCAGAGTGAGCAAACCCAGGGCCTTCAGCCTCCTCCTAATCCTTCCTCTCCAGACCCTTCCTCACCCTCTTTGCCCTCCTTCAGACACTCTCCAACAGTTTGGTGCCTCTCTTGTCCTGTGGCAGCCAAACCTGCACCCAGAACTCAAGGTGAAGCCTCACCAGCTCAGTGTAGAGTGGGACAATCCCCTCCTTGGACCAGCTTGATGCACCCCAGGAGATGGTTGGTGAAGGTGATTGTCCATTTAGTCCCTAAAACCCTGGCTTACAAAAGCTCCCCAGTATAGACACAACTTTCCTCCTGCAAGGGAACCTCACCAACCATCTAAGAAATGAAAAATAAAGCAATTTCAAATGAAATAAATTAAAAGGAAGCTGTCATCCCCCCCACCACCCCCTCCCTCCATGGAATAGGAGGTGGCACCGTTTCACAGCATCTCAGAGCACCACAACCCTTTTTATTTCTCAAAGAAGGGAAAGGGACTGGACTGAAATAGCTCAATGGCCAAGCCAGGAATAGAACTGAAATCCCAGTGCCTAATCCTCTACTCTAATCATTGGCCTGTGAGGCTTCATACTCTTAATTACAGCCCCAGCTTCTAATAAAAGTTAAAAGATGGTGGGTTTTTTTGGTTGGGTGGGTTTTTTTGCTTGGCAGTTATGTAAAGTGTCTTTTGGGTCTTGGCGATGGACGTCAGCGCTCGGCGGCGTGAGATAAGTATCTGTCTAATCCCAAACTGGGGAGGGGGAGTAGGGAATTCAAGGAGAGAGGGGATTAAAAAGAAATGGGAGGGAGTGGTTTGTCCCCTGACTTCATCTTCCAGCCCTTTCATCTTCTTAGAGCAACCCTAATCATAGAATCACAGAATGGTCTGAGTTGGAAGGGACCCTAAGGATCACAGAGCTCCAACCCCACTGACACAGGCAGGGACACCAACCTCCAGGCCTGGAGCTACACAAGGTTGCCCAGGGCCCCAGCCAACCTGGCCTTCAACACCTCCAGACACGGGGCACCCACCCCCTCTCTGGGCAGCCCCTTCCAGCCCCTCACCACTCTCTCTGCAAAGAACTTCCCCCTAAGATCTCCTCTAACCCTTCCCTCCTCCAGCTTCACTCCAGCCCCCTTGTCCTGCCAGGCTCTGCCCTTGAACAAGCTGATTCCCCTCCTGTTCCTCTGCTCCCTTCAGGGACTGGCAGGCTGCAATGAGGTCCCCCCACAGCCTTCTCTTCTCCAGGCTGACCCAGCCCAGCTCCCTCAGCCTCTCTTCATAGGGGAGCTGCTCCAGCCCTTCTGAGCATCTCCATGGCCTCCTCTGACCCCTCTCCAACAGTTCCCCATCTTTCTTGTACTGGGGCCCCAGTTCTGGACACAGGACTCCAGCTGGGGCCTCCTGAGGGCAGAGTAGAGGGGGACAATCCCCTCCCTGTCCCTGCTGCCACCCCTCTGCTGATGGAGCTCAGGATACCATTGGCCTTCCATGCAAGGCTCCAGGCTGGGGGAGACTGGCTGGAGAGCTGTCAGGCAGAGAAGGACCTGGGGGTGTTGGGTGACTGCAGGCTGAGCATGAGCCAGCAGTGTGCCCAGGGGGCCAGGAAGGCCAAGGGCATCCTGGCTTGTGTCAGACACAGTGTGGCCAGTAGGTCTGGGGAGGGGACTTTGTCTGCATTCATGTTTTGACCACAGTAGGTGTGGAGAAGCAGAGCACAGTGAGCAAATAGAAAACTAATCATAGTATCATAGATAGAGTTGGGTTGGAAGAGACCTTCAAGAACATTGAGTCCAACCACAGCCAAACCCTGTCTAATTCACCTCCAGATTATGTCCTCAAACACCCTAAAGAAGGAGTCTGTGACATCAATTGAGCCTGGAGGGTAGGTTTCTGAACAGCATGGTGTTAAACATTTCCTCTGGTGCCAAACCCACCCAGACAGGTGGGGTGAGACCTGACATGGTCAGCATGCAAGCAGGGAACGGAAATCACTGCTGGAGAAGGGGTACAACCATCTGCAAAGGAAGACATCATCCTCCAGCAGACTGAGGGTGTTGCTGCTCCATGCTGGGCAACACCCCATCCCTGGAAACATTCAAGGTCAGGTTTGACTGGGCTTTGAGCAACCTGATCTGGTTGAAGATGTCCCTGCTCACTGCAGGGTGTTTGCACCAGATGACCTTTAGAGGTGCCTTCTGAACCAAACCATGGATGATTAAATCTTCTAAGAGAAGGTGGCAATGGTTGGTGCCCTACAGTAGGTGATCACAAGAGGTCACTCACTTACAGGGACTCAAGACCCAACATCCACACAGATAACCAGCAGCAGAAGCACAGGTTGACCCAATTGCCTTCCAAGATCCTCATGACCTGCTCAGTAGCACTGTGAGAAAGGTAAATGAAGTCATGAATAGAATTAGAATATTTATGTTGGAAGGGTCCTAGAACAATCAGATCCCAGAATCCCAGAGTCCCAGAGCATTAGGAGCTGGAAGGGACCTTGAAAGATCATCTAGTCCAACCCCCCTGCCAGAGAAGGATCACCTAGATTAGGTCACACAGGAATGCATCCAGGTGGGTTTGGATGTCTCCAGAGAAGGAGACTCCACAACCTCTTTGGGCAGCCTGTTCCAGGGCTCTGTCACCCTCACAGGGAAGAAGTTCCTCCTTATGTTCACATGGAGCTTCCTCTGCTCCAGCTTGCACCCCTTGTCCCTTGTCCCGTCACTGGGACATCATCCTGGCCTCATCCTCCTGACTCTCCCCCTTTACATATTGACAAACATTAATGAGATAGTCCAACTGAGTTGCTCTTTGACCAATTATGCTCATTAGGAGAAACCCACAGTGATGCCAAGCATCAGTAGATGAGAACCTCACTTGGAGAGCAAGAGTGCCGGGCTTCTGTCATGGTATGGGTGGGAATGACCCTGGATGAGTCTATAACAGGGATAAATCAAGACAAAAAAGGACTTGGAAGAGAGTGAACTTGGGAGGTTGGCTTTGTGTGCAGCCTCCATGAGACGTGCAATCTGCTGGCAGCATGTGAAAGCAACGGAGAAAGACACATGACCTGGAAAGTGTTCTCCTGCTGAGAGCTCTTGGCTTTAATTACAGCACAGAACCCATTCCCACCCTGCCTCCCAAGCTGCAGATGAAGCTGCTTGTCTTCCTCCCAACCCTGATGGTTTCAATTAGGATCCTCCCCAACAGCATGCCTGATGAGGTTTGGGAGGCTGAGGATCTCATGGAACCAGCAGAAGCTGATGGCAGGGGGGTTGAGTGGTAATCATTAAACCAACAACCTTCAGAGTAACCCAGTGGTGATGGATCCAGCTGTTTGAAATGGGTGGCCTGAACCATCCTCACCTGGATGCTGGTCTAGCCCATGTGCTGAGCACATGCATCCTTTTATGAATGGGAGGTGATTGTGCCCCTGGACTGGGCACTGGGGAGGCTGCAGCTGGAGTGCTGGGTCCAGTTCTGGGCTCCTCAGCATCAGAAGGACATGGAGGTCCTGGAGCGAGTGCAGAGAAGGGCAACCAGGCTGGGGAAGGGGCTGGAGGGCAAATCCTCTGAGGAGCAGCTGAGGGAGCTGGGGGTGTTGAGGCTGGAGAAGAGGAGGCTGAGGGGAGACCTTCTCCCCACCTGCCCTGCCCTGCCAGGAGGGTGCAGAGAGGTGGGCGCTGGTCTCTTCAGCCAGGGGCCAGGAGATGGGACAAGGGGCAATGGGCTCAAGCTGCCCCAGGGCAGGGTCAGCTCAGCTGGGAGGGCAAAGTTCTTCCCTGGCAGAGTTGTGGGGCTGTGGAACTGGCCTGAGAGGGGATCTGATCCATGGGTATCAATAGCTGAAGGGTGGGACACAGGGGGACATGGGCAGCCTCTTGTCAGTGTCTGTGGGGACAGGACAAGGGGTGATGGCCTCAAGTTGGAGCACAGGGAGTTCCACACCAATCTGGGGAAGAACTTCTTCCCAGTGAGGGTGAGGGAGCCCTGGGCCAGGCTGCCCAGGGGGTGTGGAGTCTCCTTCTCTGGAGAGATTCCAGCCCCATCTGGATGCCTCCCTGTGTGCCCTGTCCTAGGGACCCTGCTTTGGCAGGGGGTTGGACCTGATGATCTCTGGAGATCCCTTCCAACCTCTGTGATCCTGTGATTTGATCTTCTCCCATATCACACCAGGCTTTGGAATCAGGGAAGGGAGACCTGAGAGGAAAGCACAAGCCTTGGGGGATTCACTGGGCACCATGTCACAGCAGGTGGGATTTGGGTAAAGACCCCCCTGATTCTCAAAGTGTCTGAGGAAAGCTCTTGTGATGGTCAGAGAAGGTCCACCTTGTCCTTCAAGCCTCTACTTGCCACCCTGCCCTGGTGAAGTAGAGCAGAAATGCTCTGTGGGTGACAGCGTTGAGCTCTGAGGAGGAGATCCTCCCTGCAGCCCCCACCAGCCTTCTCCAAGGATTTCAAGTAACAAGAAGACTCTGCACGGGCCAGTAACCACAGGACACTTTCAGACAGTGTAGAAAAACCCAGTGACCTGATATAAAACCCAGCAGACCTGCTGCCTGCAGCCAGCTTGGAGATTATGAGGCTGATGTGTTATGTTTTGTAGACAAGTTCTTATTTTAAGCCAAGTGAGACAAAGTCTTGGGCAAGATCAAGATATTCCTGCTGGGGAGTCCTTCACCTTTGCTGACCACCAGGACAAAAACCTGCTATTGAGAGCCTGAAGATGAGCAGATGCCAGCTCAGAGCATTGAGATAACACAGCTGTGGTCTCCAGAGTTGGATCTATCAGCTATTTATAGCTATGTGCAAACCCCATCTCACTGCAGCAGCATAGGTCAAGCCCATTGAGACCCCACCAACTCCTGGGGTGCACTGAGCATGGCCTGGCCAGCCCATCCATGGGGATGCAGGGGGCTGATGGCATCCCTGACCTGCAGACATGTGATGGAACCAGCCCCAACTCCACTGCTACACCAAAGACATGAAGAACCAACTTGGAGCAGCCTCCACCATCTCTTACCAAACCAGATGCTCTGGTTCCTGTAGGGTGTGGGGCACCTCTGAGTGCTAACTCCAATGAGATCAGTTGCTCAAGACTTGCCCTCTTCCCCTGACCTCCCTCTTAAGACCAGACTAGTCCAGATGAAGTTGGTTGGGGCTTTGGCCGACCTGGGCTAGTGGAGAGTGTCCCTGCCCATGGCAGGGGGTTGGAACTAGATGATCTCTGAGATCCCTTCCCACCCAAACCATTCTATGATTCAGGAAGAGAAAGCTTGGCCAGAAACCCTGAAGTGACTACAAGATTTAAATGTTATGAAGCTTGGAGCTGCAGGTTCAACCAGATGACCTCCAAAGCTCCCTTCCAAGTCCTGGTTCTTCTACAAAAAAACAAAAGCCAAGAACTGGAAAGCCACCCTTTTAAACTGTCCTACCAAGAAGACTTCAACCATGTCTCTGGGTTGATGGTGAAAATCAACCTGTTTTCTGGATCCATCCCCTCCCCGGCCTCACAAATAATTCCCTTCTCCTTCCTCCTTCATCTCCAACATAGCATGTGATGCCCAGACTCATCCTCTTCTCAAGGTTGTTAGGGTTGAGGTTCAGAAACAGCAACCACCCCCATGCAGAGGTGACACCAAATAATCCCCTCCCCCAATATTGCACATATTGGACCCATCTCTGGGTGCTTCCTTGGCTGCCCATGGACAGCAGGGCTCAGATGCAGGTGGTCCCAGGAGGGATCTTCAACACCCTGGAGACCCATAAGTGCTGAAGCATCAACCAGAAGGTCCAGCCTTGCCAAAATCAGCTCTCTAAGATCATCCCAATGTTGGATTTCCTAATCCCTGGAAAGATTCAAGGACAGGTTGGATGGGGTTCTGAGCAACCTGATCTGGTTGAAAAGTCCGTGCTCATTGTAGGGAGGATGCATGAAATGACCTTTAAAGGTCCTTTCCAACCCAAACTATGTGATGACATTTTTGGTTCTATAATCCCTACAGCAGTGTTCTTCATGGAGGAAGACTGAAATAAAGCAGGTTGACCCTCAGGTCAAAGCCATCATTTTGGTGGGCAGCCAGCCATGAAGCACCAGAGATGTCATCAAAAGCAGGGCTGGAGATCACCTAAGCTCAAGATCTGCCTTGTTATCAGTCACAATTTCACCTCTGCTCAGCCAGGGCATCCGTGGCAGTGTGCATTTTAATGCTTCCAAGGAAAAGATGAAGGTAAACCAAAGGAGGCTTTATCTACAGGGTCACCAAGAGCCAGCAGCTCTTGAGTGTGAGCAACGTCCAGTGCCTTCCTCAGGGATAAAGAAGCATGGTATTTACTGCCTTCTTCTACAGAAGTTCTCATGGCTTCATAGAATCATAGAATCCCAGACTGGGCTGGGTTGGAAGGGACCCCAAGGATCACAGAGCTCCAACCCCCTGACACAGGCAGGGACACCAACCTCCAGGCCTGGAGATACACAAGCTTGCCCAGGGCCCCAGCCAACCTGGCCTTCAACACCTCCAGACACGGGGCACCCACCCCCTCTCTGGGCAGCCCCTTCCAGCCCCTCACCACTCTCTCTGCAAAGAACTTCCCCCTAAGATCTCCTCTAACCCTTCCCTCCTCCAGCTTCACTCCAGCCCCCTTGTCCTGCCAGGCTCTGCCCTTTGAACAAGCTGATTCCCCTCCTGTTCCTCTGCTCCCTTCAGGGACTGGCAGGCTGCAATGAGGTCCCCCCACAGCCTTCTCTTCTCCAGGCTGGCCCAGCCCAGCTCCCTCAGCCTCTCTTCATAGGGGAGCTGCTCCAGCCCTCTGATCATCTCCGTGGCTCCTCTGACCCCTCTCCAACAGTTCCCCATCTTTCTTGTCTTGGGGCCCCAGCTCTGGACACAGGACTCCAGCTGGGGCCTCCTGAGGGCAGAGTAGAGAGGGACAATCCCCTCCCTGTCCCTGCTGCCACCCCTCTTCTCATGGCTTCAGCTATTAAAAGACCACAAGAAACCCAGGGCTGGTCTGGTGGGTGTGGAAACATTCTGTATAGACACCTGTATTTTTCTGGCTCAGGTCTGGAAGTTGCTCATCACCAGAAGGTGACGTTGAACCACAGAGATACCCTTGAAGGCCCAGAAGCTCCAAGCACAAACAGGCTCTGCCCTTTGCAGCCTCTGTTGCTCCCATCAAAAATCAATTGTTCATTTGCACAGCTCATGTTCAGCTTATCTATCCCAAGCCTGAGAGCATCAACCACTTCTGGAAGTGGAAATCTCTGTATCCCTGGATGATTTCCTGCAGAGCAGAACAAGCAAGTCCTCCTTCTTCATCTCTGCTTTGCTCCAGCATTCCAAGATGGACAAAACTTCCTCTGGTTGTCCAGCTATGGGCTATCCCTGAAGCTGTGGAGCAACCAGCCCATCACAGCATCACTGGCTGTTGCCTCTGGCTGTGTGTGGAGCCTGAACACCAGCCTGAGCTTTACCCACTTCCACAGCTATTCCACATGGATTTCATCACTTGGCTGCCTGTGATTTGCTGGTGCTACATCGATTTGCTGGCTGTACCTGGAGTGCTGGGTCCAGTTCTGGGCTCCTCAGCATCAGAAGGACATGGAGGTCCTGGAGCGAGTGCAGAGAAGGGCAACCAGGCTGGGGAAGGGGCTGGAGGACAAATCCTCTGAGGAGCAGCTGAGGGAGCTGGGGGTGTTGAGGCTGGAGAAGAGGAGGCTGAGGGGAGACCTTCTCCCCACCTCCCCTGCCCTGCCAGGAGGGTGCAGAGAGGTGGGCGCTGGTCTCTTCAGCCAGGGGCCAGGAGCTGGGACAAGGGGCAATGGGCTCAAGCTGCCCCAGGGCAGGGTCAGCTCAGCTGGGAGGGCAAAGTTCTTCCCTGGCAGAGTTGTGGGGCTGTGGAACAGGGGCCTGGAGCAGGGTCAGGGCCTGGAACGGGCCTGGAGCAGAGTCAGTGGCCCCATGCAGGGTCAAGGCCTGGGACAGGCCTGGAGCGGGGCCGGGGCCTGGAGCAGACCTGGAATAGGGGCGTAGAACAGGCCTTGAGACAGGGTCAGGGCCTGGGACAGACCTGGAATACGGGCCTGGAGCAGGGTCAGGGCCTGAGACAGCCTGGAACAGGCTGCCCAGGGAGGGGCTGAGTCCCCACCCCTGGGTGTGTTTAACAGACAGGGAGATGAGGTGCTCAGGGATGTGGTTTAGCACAGGACAGGGATGGTTGGACTTGATGATCCTAAAGGTCTTTTCCAACCTTGTGACTCTGTGATTCTCCAACCCAGCCACCATGGGCAGCTCTGCCTCACTGCTGGGAACAGCCAGCTTCCCCAGCATCCTTGTGAGTGAACATCAAAACTATCTTCTTCTCTGAACACCACCTGCCTGGGGAGGAAAGATACCATCCCCACACGCAGCGATTTTATCAGAAGATCCTCCAAAAGCTCAGGGAGATCAAGCCTACCCTCACGGGCCAGAGGCGTGGAGGCAAGGCTGTGTCTGAGGTTCCACATGAAAGCACTGGCTGAACTGGGAGTTCCTGTTCCTGTCTGTGGGGCTGTGAGATCACCCAGCCACAGTTTCTGTTTGCCAGCTGGAAAGAAGTAGAATTAGTTGGGAGAAGAAATGGAGCTGTTGATTGCTCGTTAGTGACGCTCTTGGGTTATTAATGTCGTGTGGGGCAACGTGGAAGAGAAGATAAATGTGTGAAGTAATGAACAGACTGGACCAATGGGCTGAGACCAGTGGGATGAGGTTTAACAAAGCCAAGTGCAGAGTGCTGCACATGGGACAGAACAACCCCATGCAGAGCTCCAGGCTGGGGGAGACTGGCTGGAGAGCTGTCAGGCAGAGAAGGACCTGGGGGTGTTGGGTGACTGCAGGCTGACCATGAGCCAGCAGTGTGCCCAGGGGCCAGGAAGGCCAAGGGCATCCTGGCTTGTGTCAGACACAGTGTGGCCAGGAGGTGTGGGGAGGGGATTGTGCCCCTGGACTGGGCACTGGTGAGGCTGCAGCTGGAGTGCTGGGTCCAGTTGTGGGCTCCTCAGCATCAGAAGGACATGGAGGTCCTGGAGCGAGTGCAGAGAAGGGCAACCAGGCTGGGGAAGGGGCTGGAGGGCAAATCCTCTGAGGAGCAGCTGAGGGAGCTGGGGGTGTTGAGGCTGGAGAAGAGGAGGCTGAGGGGAGACCTTCTCCCCACCTCCCCTGCCCTGCCAGGAGGGTGCAGAGAGGTGGGCGCTGGTCTCTTCAGCCAGGAGACAGGAGCTGGGACAAGGGGCAATGGGCTCAAGCTGCCCCAGGGCAGGGTCAGCTCAGCTGGGAGGGCAAAGTTCTTCCCTGGCAGAGTTGTGGGGCTGTGGAAGAGGGGCCTGGAGCAGGGTCAGGGCCTGGAACGGGCCTGGAGCAGGGTCAGGGCCTGGAATTGGGGCCTAGAACAGGGTCAGGGCCTGAGACAGGGTCAGGGCCTGGAACAGGCTGCCCAGGGAGGGGTCTGAGTCCCCACCCCTGGGTGTGTTTAACAGACAGGGAGATGAGGTGCTCAGGGATCTGGTTTAGCTTAGGATAGGAATGGTTGGACTTGATGATCTTTAAAGGTCTTTTCCAACCTGGTGATTCTGTGATTCTGTTGGCAGCTTCCAAGCCATAAAAGGATGCATGTGGAGCAGCAACACAGATGTTGCTGTATCTTGTCTGTAGGCAGCTGGAGACCTTAGAAGCTGAAGCACTAACTCATGGCAGGGTTTGAAGCTTCTCCTTTGCAAGAGAAATCAGCTGTTGGGAGCTCCAGAGACCAGTGGGAGGACCTGTGGTTGCAGGGTGAATCATGCTCCCTTATTTTGGGAGACCTTATCCAGGGAAGTAATTTAAAACCACGTCACACCCCGTGGATATCTAGAGGACAAGAAATGATTTCTCTGATGGACCTTTCTTTCCAGGGGGAAACATCTAAGTTGTCCCTTAACAAGGAGAAACACCTTCCTCCTACAATCATTTCATGGAGGACCATGCCTGCTCTCTAAGACTTGGCGTGCAGGGCAACCCAGCTAGAGGAACCATCCATAAGATAACCTCTCCACAACAGAAGGAAAGAGCTGCAGGATGAAGGCTCTGCTCTTTGCTCTTCCACAGCTCTGGGAGACCATCAGGGTGCCCTGACCTTGGGATTTCATTGCACCAACCCATCACCACCCTTGTGATGCGCCGGCACCAGCCAGCCTTGCTTTTACCTTTCCGTTTCTTCTTTAACCACCGCATACTGCGTGGACTGCCGGCTTGACCTCTGCTCCTGCACCTTCTCACTGCTCTCCAGCTCCTGCTCCAGGGAGGAACTGGTGCTTCCCTCCCTGCTCACATTGCTGCTCCTCCCAGGACTGTTCTCCGTGGAAGCCCTTGGTGACTCCGTGTTCTGCTTTAGGGTCTGCAGCTTGGCCAGAGGGATGATATCGCAGTTCTGCGGCCGGTGCCACACTGTCCTCTGAGTGGTGGCATTGTAGTAGTAGAAACGGGATGTGTTGGGGTCAAAGAGCTCCCACCACTGGTTTTCATTGGTGCGTTTGATCCGCACGCCGGCGGGAGGGTCCCACACGCACTCCCCCGTGATGAGGTTGGCGTACATGCGCTCCCGGGTTCGAGGCTCGATGATTTCCACCCATTCCAGCCTGGAGGAGAACCAGAGAGAGGAAGAGAGAGAGAGAAAGACTTCAGCCAGGTGATCTTTGAAGGTATCTTCCAACCCAACCCGATTTATGATTCAACTCTTTCCCCAAGCAGCATCTGGGGAGGCAGGATGGAGAAGAAGAGTGGCTTGGGTGAGGACGGCGACTCTTTTCTTCCCTCCCCCATCGACACCAGGTCCCACAGCTCTGTTTACACTAAACAGAGAAGATGCAAAGGGCTTCAAACCAATCCCTGATGTTCAGGTCCCAGGGGAGTTCAGCAAACCCAAAAGCTGGGTAACCCCTTTCCTTCGTCTCGATTTCAACACCGGGCAAAGGCGCCAGCTCTCCGTCGGGCGCGTCCCACCTTCAGCACCTTCCCCAAACCACCTGCCTCCACCACCCATCTCAACTCAACCATAACTACAGGCTTCATGGACACCAAAACGCAATAGTGGGAGGGATGGAGCCAGCCAGGAGTGAATCATCCCAAATTTAAGGTTGGAAAAGACCTCTACGAACATCAAGTCCAACCACCTGTTCAGTACCACCATGTGAACCAAACCATGTCCCTAAGTGCCACGTCTACACGTTTTTTGGAATACCATCAGGGATGGGGCACCCACCCCCTCTCTGGGCTGCCCCTTCCAGCCCCTCACCACTCTCTCTGCAAAGAACTTCCCCCTAAGATCTCCTCTCCCCCTTCCCTCCTCCAGCTTCACTCCAGCCTCTTTGCAATGAGGTCCCCCCACAGCCTTCTCTTCTCCAGGCTGAACCAGCCCAGCTCTCTCAGCCTCTCTCCACAGTGGAGCTGCTCCAGCCCTCTGATCATCTCCGTGGCTCCTCTGACCCCTCTCCAACAGTTCCCCATCTTTCTTGTCTTGGGGCCCCAGCTCTGGACACAGGACTCCAGCTGGGGCCTCCTGAGGGCAGAGCAGAGAGGGACAATCCCCTCCCTGTCCCTGCTGCCACCTCTCTGCTGATGGAGCCCAGGATACTATTGGTCATCTGAGCTGCAAGAGCCACTGCTGGCTCATGTGAAGTTTCTCATCTACCAGAATCCCCCTGTTGTAGGATAAAGTCTGGCACAAACCAGACTTCCTCCAGGCCTGGAGCTACACAAGGTTGCCCAGGGCCCCAGCCAACCTGGCCTTCAACACCTCCAGGGGCGGGGCACCCACCCCCTCTCTGGGCAGCCCCTTCCAGCCCCTCACCACTCTCTCTGCAAAGAACTTCCCCCTAAGATCTCCTCTAACCCTTCCCTCCTCCAGCTTCACTCCAGCCCCCTTGTCCTGCCAGGCTCTGCCCTTTGAACAAGCTGATTCCCCTCCTGTTCCTCTGCTCCCTTCAGGGACTGGCAGGCTGCAATGAGGTCCCCCCACAGCCTTCTCTTCTCCAGGCTGACCCAGCCCAGCTCCCTCAGCCTCTCTTCATAGGGGAGCTGCTCCAGCCCTCTGAGCATCTTTGTGGCTCTTCTGAACCCTCTCCAACAGTTCTACATCGTTCTTGTATTCTCTGCATAGACTATAGAGTTCACCATAAAAATATGGAGCAGAAAATCTGGTTAATCTTCCTCCCACCACCCCAAACCCTCCTGAGTTAAGGTCCAGGTACCACCACCAGCCCAACGCAGCGACCCAGCTCACTCTGAAACGCGGCAAACGGGGTTACTGAAATCCTGAAGCAGTAAACGGAGCTTAGGGACACAAAAGAGGATCCCAAGAAGTTCCTAATCCCAAAGAGCAGACAATTTAACCCATTTTTGTTCAAATGACCCCAAACATGGTGGGTGTGAATCAAGGGGTTATGTGAAGCTTTGGGGCTGCTGCATCTTATTCGTATTCTTCAGTTTTGGGGGGCTTAAGTAAAGACTGAGACCAACAGGATGAAGTTTAACAAGGCCAAGTGGAGAGTGCTGCACATGGGACAGAACAACCCCATGCAGCGCTCCAGGCTGGGGGGAGACTGGCTGGAGAGCTGTCAGGCAGAGAAGGACCTGGGGGTGTTGGGTGACTGCAGGCTGAGCATGAGCCAGCAGTGTGCCCAGGGGGCCAGGAAGGCCAAGGGCATCCTGGCTTGTGTCAGACACAGTGTGGCCAGGAGGTTTGGGGAGGGGATTGTGCCCCTGGACTAGGCACTGGGGAGGCTGCAGCTGGAGTGCTGGGTCCAGTTGTGGGCTCCTCAGCATCAGAAGGACATGGAGGTCCTGGAGCGAGTGCAGAGAAGGGCAACCAGGCTGGGGAAGGGGCTGGAGGGCAAATCCTCTGAGGAGCAGCTGAGGGAGCTGGGGGTGTTGAGGCTGGAGAAGAGGAGGCTGAGGGGAGACCTTCTCCCCACCTGCCCTGCCCTGCCAGGAGGGTGCAGAGAGGTGGGCGCTGGTCTCTTCAGCCAGGGGACAGGAGCTGGGACAAGGGGCAATGGGCTGAAGCTGCCCCAGGGCAGGGTCAGCTCAGCTGGGAGGGCAAAGTTCTTCCCTGGCAGAGTTGTGGGGCTGTGGAACAGGGGCCTGGAGCAGTGTCAGGGCCTGGGATGGGCCTGGAATAGGGGCCTAGAACAGGGTCAGGGCCTGAGACAGGGTCAGGGCCTGGAACAGGCTGCCCAGGGAAGGGGCAGAGTCACTGCCCCTGTGTGTGTTTAACAGATGTATAGATCAGGTCCTTAGAGATCTGGTTTAGCACAGGACAGGAAGGGTTGGACTTGATGATCTCAAAAGTCTTTTCCAACCTGGTCATTCTGTGATTCTGTAAAGAGAGACAAGGGATGGGCCCATGAAATATGATTTCTTCCTTTGAATTTGTCCTCATCTGTGTTTCTAAGTCTGTTAAGAAAGGTCTGGAAATAGAGAAGGGGAAAAAAAAGGAGGGGAGGAGGGAGAAAAGCCCCCAGTGTGCCAGGAGAACCTTATCAAACCAGGAGGCATTGAAACCTGACACATTCAGAGAGTCAGACGAGTGAGCGATGGCATCTCTCTGCCTTTCACCATGAGCCCTGTGGGCTTTATAGAAATGCCCAATTTCCTCAAGCACTCACATGAAAGAAAAGGCCTCAGTGGGCAAGCAGGGTGGGGGGAGGCATTTACCTGCCCCCACCCCAACCCTGGCAGTTGGAGATGCTGGCAGCCTGGTTCTAAACTCTCTTTTGGGTCCAGCTCATCTTCCAACTTGGTTTAAACTGGTGGATTGAAACAAAAGAAGGTTTTTTTTTTTTCAGGTCTCAGAGGTTCCCCAGCTTCAAATAAATACACTCCAGTGATGAAAACGTCTCCAACTCTTGGCCCAGAGAGAAAAAAGCTGCAGTGAAAGTTTTCCTTGCAGAACAGAGACTAAAAAACCCTCAGGGAAGTGGAAATCCTTGACCATGCCCTGTCTCATTCTGCAAAACTCTGCCCTAACAGGCAGCCTTAATGTAACACGACAGTACAGCTGGAGGCCAGCTCAACCTTTGCAGAGTCAAACATTTTCTCCAGGTCCTCCAAACATGTTCTCCAGGTTTCCACTCAAGGCTTTAAAATTCAAGTCTGAGTGTGATGCAGCCACCCAGCATCTTCCATTGAAATTCTTTTGGCCCTCAGTCAACACCAGTGCTCAGCTCCCAGTTTCAATGCTTCTCTCTGACCAGTTTGGTTTAAAATAACCTCTGTGGGGTTGAGGGAAGCTGTTTCTGTAGGGCTTCCTACTTCCTTCTTCTTCCCACCAAGAAGACATTGGGCTATCTGCATTGGGGTGGAATAAAAAGTCCTTTACTACTCTAGGGTGGAAGAAGAGCTCAAGCACCCCATGGTTATCACAGGGAAGGAAGAATAGACTAGGCTGGACTTAGAGAGTATGCTAGACTAAAGATAGCCCTGGGAAGCTTGAAAAAGATTAAATTCTTACCCTGTGCAGCGCTCCAGGCTGGGGGGAGACTGGCTGGAGAGCTGTCAGGCAGAGAAGGACCTGGGGGTGTTGGGTGACTGCAGGCTGAGCATGAGCCAGCAGTGTGCCCAGGGGGCCAGGAAGGCCAAGGGCATCCTGGCTTGTGTCAGACACAGTGTGGCCAGGAGGTGTGGGGAGGGGATTGTGCCCCTGGACTGGGCACTGGGGAGGCTGCAGCTGGAGTGCTGGGTCCAGTTCTGGGCTCCTCAGCATCAGAAGGACATGGAGGTCCTGGAGCGAGTGCAGAGAAGGGCAACCAGGCTGGGGAAGGGGCTGGAGGGCAAATGCTCTGAGGAGCAGCTGAGGGAGCTGGGGGTGTTGAGGCTGGAGAAGAGGAGGCTGAGGGGAGACCTTCTCCCCACCTGCCCTGCCCTGCCAGGAGGGTGCAGAGAGGTGGGCGCTGGTCTCTTCAGCCAGGGGCCAGGAGCTGGGACAAGGGGCAATGGGCTCAAGCTGTGCCAGGGCAGGGTCAGCTCAGCTGGGAGGGCAAAGTTCTTCCCTGGCAGAGTTGTGGGGCTGTGGAACAGGGGCCTGGAGCAGTGTCAGGGCCTGGGACGGGCCTGGAATAGGGGCCTAGAACAGGGTCAGGGCCTGAGACAGGCTCAGGGCCTGGAACAGGCTGCCCAGTGAGGGTTAAGTCCCCTCCCTTGGGGGTGTTTAACAGACGGGGAGATGAGGTGCTCAGGGAAATGGTTTAGTAGAGGACAGGAGCAGTTGGACTTGATGATCTTAAAGGCCTTTTCCAACCTTGTGATTCTGTGATTCTATTTTGACCCAACAGAACCAGATCATTATGGGCTATAAACCAGCCAGGGTAAAAACAGAAGCACATTCAGGATGTGTGAGGACCTTTTGTCCTAGAGCCCTTAATTTCCTCTTAGTTTTCACTGTGAATGATCAGCTTAATAACACTGAGCAGTGTCTGGGCTACCAGTCCTCCTTCTCTGTGTCATTATTTCCCTGCTGTTGGAGAAGAAGGAATGTAATGTTGGGTTCTCCTTCCTCCCCAGTCTTGTAGTTTACTGGGGTAATTCATCAACTCAAGTGGCTCAGTACGCCACACCTTCACAAAGCAGAGCATCAGTAGCCAAGGGCCACCATCCTCAGCCCCACGCTGGGCAGAAGAAAGGGAGAACAATGCAAAACTTCCACCAGATGAACAAATCTGAGATTCATCTGCCTGAAAGTCAATCAAAATCCATGGGGCTGGAGCTGTGGCACAGACAGGGAAGCTGATGTACCTCTACAATAGACAAGTTGGAGACAAAACCCCCGTGGCACTAGGAGATCCAATAACAACATCTCTTATTCCAGATCCTGCTTTAAGTTCTGCAAAAATACCCCCCATGTTGAAGTTTTGCTGCCAGAAACACAAACTTCAAGGCTAAAATTCTTGAATATTTGCCCAAAATAGAGCCCACATGTAGTAATTCCAGGCTAGGATGCAATGAGACAGCAGTAGGGCTAAGAAGTAGGTGGGCAAGGTGCTGCTGGTGGCTAGTAGGTACAGCATAACTAATTTGGGCACCAGCTGCAGTCTTGGCCCCAAAATTACCATCATTATTTACTACTTCAGCCAAAAAAACCCTCCTTGATGAGTAGTAGAGAAGCCTGCTGCAATCTCTCATAGCCAAATAGAGTGAAACCTATCTCACCAGAGCACTGTGCAGGGCAATAATCTAAATTTAAATAGCCCATTGAGTATGGTCCAAGACATTGCAGACCTTATTGCTGCTGGGTGAAAGGGATTTATAACTGACACAGGAGTGTGGAAGGTGCCAGGAAGCCTCAGATTCACTGTGCTGCCTAGAAAACCTCTGCCTCATCCTAAAGGAAAGGCTCTCAAAAGCCCAGAGACTCACCCAAGACCTGGTTTTTTTTTCCCCTGCATTGTCCAGAAAAGGAGCTCAGCTGATGCTTGGAGAAAACTTCTGAAAACACAAAGCCAGTTGAAATGAAGCCTGGATTGAGGAAAACTCCAGAACTTTATTCAAAAGGCCACAAGAATCAACTGAACTTCAAGGTCCAGGCACCTTATTTTGCTATTTAAGGAGGAGATCATCACCCTGAGCTTCCTAGGAAGGAAATTTGGTCCTACAGAGATGATGCTACGTATTGACTCCTCCACCCCCAGATCATTCCAAGACTGCTGATGCATGGAGAAAGCTGTGAGAGAACCAATACCTGCCTCACCCCGTTGCTGTAGAAACCCTACGAGGCCTCCCCACTGCTCAGGTCCTTCAACTCAATGTTTTCAGTTGTAACCATCACACTCCCCTGGGGCAGCTTGAGCCCATTGCCCCTTGTCCCATCTCCTGTCCCCTGGCTGAAGAGACCAGCGCCCACCTCTCTGCACCCTCCTGGCAGGGCAGGGCAGGTGGGCAGAAGGTCTCCCCTCAGCCTCCTCTTCTCCAGCCTCAACACCCCCACCTCCCTCAGCTGCTCCTCAGAGGATTTGCCCTCCAGCCCCTTCCCCAGCCTGGTTGCCCTTCTCTGCACTCGCTCCAGGACCTCCATGTCCTTCTGATGCTGAGGAGCCCAGAACTGGACCCAGCACTCCAGCTGCAGCCTCACCAATGCCCAGTCCAGGGGCACAATCCCCTCCCCACACCTCCTGGCCACACTACCCTTGATACAATCCAGGATGTCCACACTCCCAAAACCCTTTGTATCCCTCCTGACCTCAGAGCAATTAATACCATGAGCCAGCTTGACTAGGAGAAGCTTAAATTCCATAGTATTTTCTACTTAAAATGACTTGGAAGTTATTGATAACTGCAGTTAGGATGGGAAAAAAAAGCTGAGCAAGCATCTTTCTGTGTCACAGTGTAATGGGGTCAGAGGACAGCATTGATTTGGCGCGTGTCTCAGTCAGAAGAAAACGTTTCAGAGCCAAGATTTGTGTAGCCAGAGGAGGAAGAAACTGGAGGAGATAGATAGATAGATATATTTAAGTCTTGAAAGCTCTAAAAAGAAGCAGACAATGCCCAGAAGGACCAAGAAGCACCAGAAGAAGCTCTACGTCATTTGGGGTGCTCTGCTCCCCAGATTTCTCACCCCCACGTCATTGTGTTGGCATGTTGGTATTCCACAAGGACAAGGGTGTTCAGCAGCTCCTCAGGGAGAGCAGGGTCTCAGATACAACTTCAGACTACCTGTAACATCCATAATCATGGCCAAGTTTTGTCCCAACCGTACTGTCACTGCTCTATCTCCAGTGGTCCCCCTGGTCATAGAATCATAGACTGGTCTGGGTTGGGAGGGACCCCAAGGATCAGAGAGCTCCAACCCCCTGACACAGGCAGGGACACCAACCTCCAGGTCTGGAGCTACACAAGGTTGCCCAGGGCCCCAGCCAACCTGGCCTTCAACACCTCCAGACACGGGGCACCCACCCCCTCTCTGGGCAGCCCCTTCCAGCCCCTCACCACTCTCTCTGCAAAGAACTTCCCCCTAAGATCTCCTCTCCCCCTTCCCTCCTCCAGCTTCACTCCAGCCCCCTTGTCCTGCCAGGCTCTGCCCTTTGAACAAGCTGATTCCCCTCCTGTTCCTCTGCTCCCTTCAGGGACTGGCAGGCTGCAATGAGGTCCCCCCACAGCCTTCTCTTCTCCAGGCTGACCCAGCCCAGCTCCCTCAGCCTCTCCTCATAGGGGAGCTGCTCCAGCCCTCTGATCATCTCTGTGGCTCCTCTGACCCCTCTCCAACAGTTCCCCATCTTTCTTGTACTGGGACCCCAGCTCTGGACACAGGACTCCAGCTGGGGCCTCCTGAGGGCAGAGGAGAGAGGGACAATCCCTCCCTGTCCCTGCTGCCACCCCTCTGCTGATGGAGCCCAGGATCCCATCACCCTTCCCAGCTGCAGGAGCCACTGCTGGCTCATGTGAAGTTTCTCATCTACCAGAATCCCCCTGTTGTAGGATAAAGTCTGGCACAAACCAGACTTCCCCAAGGCAAGTCTCTCCCATCCTCTCAGCAGACAGGATTTTGACCACTCTCCTCCTTACCACTTACCATCCCTGTCCAGACTAGATGACACACTTGAGGAGGACATGCTAAGGAAGCCTTTTGTAGGAGTGTCAGAGCCTATTCCACTCAACACCATCCCCAGGTGATCCTTAGGTTGGAAGTCAGATTGGTTTTAGGTTCTTCTTAGACATGAGCTCCACTGGGCACATGGACATGCCACAAAGCATTTCATCACTGCATCCTCCGACAGTTTTGGGCTCTGCAGGGCATCACACCCTCCCATTGGAGCTGTCATCTTCATTCTCCCAGTCACCATGCCCAAACCACCCCAAATTGCCTTTGGGAAGAGCTCCAGGATTCACACCAAGACCCTCAACCGAGAAGCGTGTCCCCCTCACTCCATCCACACACCCCCTTCATCTTCAGAGGAAGCTTCCAAACAATTAGTGCCACAACAGAGGCTCATTAATGAGTCCTGATCCTGCCTACAGGTTTTTGGGACTGTCTGTACGTGGGAAAGGCGTTCCTCAAGCAGTGGGACACTGTGGATATTACCACTTCATGTGCCAACCTCTACAAACCCCAGGTCTCCTACATCTCCAGCAGACTGCACACCCCTGCTGAAAACTTACCACCCTAGAAGATATTTTTGGGTCCAAAGCCAGAACGATGGTTTAAATTAGATATTAGGTTTAAATTAGATATTAGGTTTAAATTAGATATTAGGTTTAAATTAGATCTTAGGGTGAAGGTTTCTTTACAGAGAGAGTGGTGAGGGGCTGGAACAGGCTGCCCAGAGAGGGGGTGGATGCCCCATCCCTGGAGGTGTTCAAGGCCAGGTTGGATGGGGCAACCTTGTGTAGATCCAGGCCTGGAGTTTGGTGGGCCTGGCTGTGGCAGTGGGGTTGGAACTGTGTGATCCTTGGGGTCCCATCCAACCCAGACCAGTCTATGATTCTATGATGGGGCCTTGGGCAACCTTGTGTAGCTCCAGGTCTGGAGGTTGGTGTCCCTGCCTGTGTCAGGGGGGTTGGAGCTCTCTGATCCTTGGGGTCCATCCCAACCCAGACCAGTCTATGATTCTATGATGGGGCCCTGGGCAACCTTGTGTATCTCCAGGCCTGGAGGTTGGTGTCCCTGCCTGTGTCAGGGGGTTTGGATCTCTGATCCTTGGGGTCCCTTCCAACTCAGACCAATCTATGATTCTATTCTATAATGGATGTCTTGGAAAGATGTGGAAAAAAAGAAGATGAAACTCTTGCCCCCAGGCTTCTAAGTCTTAACTCCAGCACCTCCAGCTTTTGTTTCTGGTAATAAAATGAACAAAAAAGGACGTTCCAAGAAGAAAGGGAGCTGCAGTTCTCCACCCACGGCCATGCTGGAGGTGGAAAGCACACTGCAAGCTAGGGACAAGAGTACAGAAACGTATAAATAACTTCTGGGAGTTGCACAACAACCACCTACCCTGTTCTGAAATGGCAAAAAAAAAAAAAAAAGAAGAAGAAAAAAAAGAAAAATAACTCATATTTCCCTCTCTGGTAGCACAGTTCAAATGGTGGTGGAAAAAAAGAACAGGGTAAAAAAGTGATTGCCTGCAAATATGGACCTTTGGTTCTTTCTGCTCCCCCACCCTAGAGAAGGAGGGTAGCTCCAGAGCTGGGGAGCCCAAGTGATTTGGTTGGGAAAAGATGAAATGCCACCTAGCAAGCAAGCCTGGGAAAAAGTGATTTATCAGTTTAATGGCACTGAATCACCAGGAATCACTGAATCATCCAGTCAGAGTATGGTTTGGGGAGGAAGGGACCTTCAAAGGTCATCTAGTCCCACACCCCTGCCATGGGCAGGAACATCTTTCATAGAATCATGGGCTGGTTCATGGATCATAAAGGTGCAATCCCCTGCCACAGGCAGGGCCACCAACCTCCAGGCCTGGAGCTACACAAGGTTGCCCAGGGCCCCATCATAGAATCACAAAATGGTCTGGGTTGGAAGGGACCCCAAGGATCAGAGAGCTCCAACCCCCTGACACAAGCAGGGACACCAACCTCCAGGCCTGGAGCTACACAAGGTTGCCCAGGGCCCCAGCCAACCTGGCCTTCAACACCTCCGGGGTTTGGGGCACCCACCACCTCTCTGAGCAGGCTGTTCCAGCTCTGAGCAGCCTGTTCCAGGACTAGACCAGGTTGCTCAGAGCCACGTCCAACCTGACCTTGAATGTTTCTGGGGATGGGGCATCTCCCACATCTCTGGGATACTTGTGCCAGTGTTTCACCCTCATCATAAAAACATTCATCCTAACATCCAGGTTGGACCTATCATAGAATCACAGGGGTTGGAAGGGACCTCCAGAGATCATGGGGTCCAACCCCCTGCCAAAGCAGGGTCCCTAGGACAGGTCACACAGGGAGACATCCAGATGGGGCTGGGATATCTCCAGAGAAGGAGACTCCACACCCCCTGGGCAGCCTGCCCCAGGGCTCCCTCACCCTCACTGGGAAGAAGTTCTTCCACTTCAAAGTTCAAACCTTTAAACAAGCAGGATCTTTCCCCTTTCAACACCAGCCTGCCACACCATATGTACGAAGAGCTTAAAGGGTCCTTCTTCCTGCTGTGCAGAAGGTTCTTAAAGGCATCTCTAACGCTTTTCTGCTCAGTGCTGCATCATCCTGGCTGTCCCAAGGCAGAGTGGCCTGATGACAGCAATTGCATGGAAAACTCTCTTGTGTTTTAGTTGTCTGGAGGGAATTTGGCAGCTGAAACCCAACGTTGGGTGTATCACTTGCACTCTGCAGACCTCAGCAAACCAGGTTTGAGAGATGCTGCTATGGACGCCCCTGCTCTGGAAGGGGTCTGTCCACAGAGTCACCAGGTTGGAAAAGACCTTTGAGATCATCAAGTCCAACCATTCCTGGCCTGTGCTAAACCAGATCCCTGAGCACCTCATCTCCCTGTCTGTTAAACACACCCAGGGATGGGGACTCAGCCCCCTCCCTGGGCAGCCTGTGCCAGGCCCTGACCCTGTCTCAGGCCCTGACCCTGGACTAGGCCCCTATTCCAGGCCCATCCCAGGCCCTGACCCTGCTCCAGGCCCGTTCCAGGCCCTGACCCTGCTCCAGGCCCCTCTTCCACAGCCCCACAACTCTGCCAGGGAAGAACTTTTCCCTCCCAGCTGAGCTGACCCTGCCCTGGGGCAGCTTGAGCCCAGTGCCCCTTGTCCCATCTCCTGTCCCCTGGCTGAAGAGACCAGTGCCCACCTCTCTGCACCCTCCTGGCAGGGCAGGGCAGGTGGGGAGAAGGTCTCCCCTCAGCCTCCTCTTCTCCAGCCTCAACACCCCCAGCTCCCTCAGCTGCTCCTCAGAGGATTTGCCCTCCAGCCCCTTCCCCAGCCTGGTTGCCCTTCTCTGCACTCGCTCCAGGACCTCCATGTCCTTCTGATGCTGAGGAGCCCAGAACTGGACCCAGCACTCCCGCTGCAGCCTCACCAGTGCCCAGTCCAGGGGCACAATCCCCTCCCCACACCTCCTGGCCACACTGTGTCTGACACAAGCCAGGATGCCCTTGGCCTTCCTGGCCCCCTGGGCACACTGCTGGCTCATGGTCAGTCCATACATAGGGGCAACATGGCACAGCAGAACCAACAGTGTCTGCACTGAACTTCCCTGAAGTCATCCAGAGCCTTTTATCTGCTGGAGATATGAACATGAGATTTGCAACTCAGGAGTAATGTGCAATCAAAATTACAGGTGCTGAGGAATTCCTGGCCCCAGTTAAACTGGGGCAACGTGTCTTTAGATACGTCATTGCCGCGGGCGCTTCGCTTGAAATGCTTTCTGAGAAAGTTCCTGAGCTACTTGCTCCTGGCTAGCCAGGTTCTTCTTCAGCACTTCTGGAAGCCAAACCATGGAGGAGTGTTTTTGCACAGGGTTTAAGCCTCCCAGCTCTCTCTGCCAGCTTTGACCCTGGGAACTAAAGCTTGAACTACAGCTTTTGCCAGTTCCTTCCTTTTCTGAAGAAATAGATTATCCCAGATATCTATACAGACTGGGAGAGGAGCTCCTGGAGAGCAGCCCTGCTGAGAAGGACCTGGGTGTCATGGGGGGTGAGAAACTTCCCCTGAGCCAGCAGTGGCTCTGGCAGCTGGGAAGGGTGATGGTATCCTGGGCTCCATCAGCAGAGGGGTGGCAGCAGGGACAGGGAGGGGATTGTCCCTCTCTACTCTGGCCTCAGGAGGCCCCAGCTGGAGTCCTGTGTCCAGAGCTGGGGCCCCAAGACAAGAAAGATGGGGAACTGTTGGAGAGGGGTCAGAGGAGCCACGGAGATGCTCAGAAGGGCTGGAGCAGCTCCCCTATGAAGAGAGGCTGAGGGAGCTGGGCTGGGTCAGCCTGGAGAAGAGAAGGCTGTGGGGGGACCTCATTGCAGCCTGCCAGTCCCTGAAGGGAGCAGAGGAACAGGAGGGGAATCAGCTTGTTCAAAGGGCAGAGACTGGCAGGACAAGGGGGCTGGAGTGAAGCTGGAGGAGGGAAGGGGGAGAGGAGATCTTAGGGGGAAGTTCTTTGCAGAGAGAGTGGTGAGGGGCTGGAACAGGCTGCCCAGAGAGGGGTTGAATCCCCTATTCCTAGAGGTGTTCAGGGCCAGGTTGGATGGAGCCCTGGGCAACCTTGTGTATCTCCAGGCCTGGAGGTTGGTGTCCCTGCCTGTGTCAGGGGGGTGGAGCTCTGTGATCCTTGGGGTCTCTTCCAACTCAGCCCAGTCTGGGATTCTATGATTCTGGATAATCTGGAAAACCGCATTAAAATCTTAATATCACCATCACTGTGGGAACTGCAGGGACCTTTCCCAAGCCTTCTCTTCTTTGCAAAGGTCCGCTGAGGCAAGAAAGGGGGAGTACAAAGGAAATTAGTCTTCCCTAATCATGGGTGAGCTGTGAGAACAACCTTGTGGAACGAGGAAGGAACAAAGCAAAGCGTTGTCATTCGTTTAGGATTTGCTTCGTGCGCAGAGGCCGCCTTGCCCACGCTGGGCAGGGTAACGTGCTTCTCCCTCTGATCAAGGAAGTGTATAATTTTGAGGTGCCACCTCCTCCCTGCCTTGAGCTGACTCCACTACAAACTCAGGAGCTGAGACCCAAGTAGGATGTCTGATGTTCTCCAGCGTTGGACCGAGCACCATCTCGGAGCTCCCAAAGCAGAATCATAGAATTGTCTTGGTTGGAAGGGATCTTTCAGATCATCAAGTCCAACCATCAACCTAACTTGCACCACTGAACCATGTCCCTGAGCACCACATCTACTCCTCTCTTAAATACCACCAGGGATGGTGACTCCACCACCTCCCAAGTGCCTAACAACCCTCCCTGTGAGGTACACCTCATCTACCTGTCTGTTAAACACACCCAGGGATGGGGACTCAACCCCCTCCCTGGGCAGCCTGTTCCACAACCCCACAACTCTGCCAGGGAAGAACTTTTCCCTCCCAGCTGAGCTGACCCTGCCCTGGGGCAGCTTGAGCCCATTGCCCCTTGTCCCAGCTCCTGGCCCCTGGCTGAAGAGACCAGCGCCCACCTCTCTGCACCCTCCTGGCAGGGCAGGGGAGGTGGGGAGAAGGTCTCCCCTCACCCTCCTCTTCTCCAGCCTCAACACCCTCAGCTGCTCCTCAGAGCATTTGCCCTCCAGCCCCTTCCCCAGCCTGGTTGCCCTTCTCTGGACACGCTCCAGGACCTCCATGTCCTTCTGATGCTGAGGAGCCCAGAACTGGACACAGTAACATTACATCCCTTCATTATGTCCCTTCTGACCTAGAGGACACAGGAATAAGACACCAGCTTCCACACAAGGAAAAAAAAAAAACCAACCTCAACCTCTGAGCTTCAAAGGACAGCTTCAGAAAGAAGATAGGATGGATCTGATTTCTCTCCCTCTTATCAGAGCAAGTCTGACCGCTTTCTGGTGAGTACCCATGCTCCCAATCCCAACTTCACAGCGCCCGAGTGTTAGCTTATGTATTATCTATCTCCTTTAAACTCCAAAACATAAAAAGAGTCTAGAAAGCTGCCAGAAAGCAGATAACACAAACCAGAGGAGATGAATCAAGCAGTAAATTCGCTGGGTTGACCTCAGGCTTCTCAAAGTAGCTCCAGCGTTCGCGCCGGAGGCTTACGTGATCCCATACACCCTCCATACACTGACTAATCACTTTTTTAGCTTCTCAGCTTGTTTCAACCAAGTTGGAGAGGTCAAGGTCTTGAGAATATTGGTCTCTAAGAAGTTTTGTTTCAAAGGAGAGAGGGTGGCCGAGGAGAGAAAGAGCTAAATTGTCTCTTTGCTGAGGACTGAAGAGCTCGGCCCGCACGGCGTGGGAGAGGCAGTGGTGTTGGGCTGAGCTGGCTGAGTCTTTTGCTGCTGTTGGCTGTTCAAAAAGGGGGACAGAGAGAGCTGAAGGGTACCATGGGATGAGATGGAGAAGGAAAGAGCAGGCACAGTTCCCAGAAAAAGGGGCCAGGACACACAGGATAGTGATCTGTGCACCCCAGTAAGAAGCCAGCATCCTCTCCAGCATGCTGAGGTTGCACCCCAAAACCAACTGTGCATTGCTTTCTAAAAACTTTTCACCTACTGAAAGCATTCCCTTTCATAGAATCATAGAATCACAGACTGGTCTGGGTTGGAAGGCACCCCAAGGATCACAGAATTCTCACCCCCCTACCACAGGCAGGGCCACCAACCTCCAGGCCTGCATCTACACAAGGTTGCCCCATCCAACCTGGCCTTGAACACCTCCAGGGATGAGGCATTTCATCAGAGACCTCTGCTGAACACCCAAATGATCCATGAACCCAACAGAAGAACTTTATCAAGTATCTAAGTTTTGGGCTTTTGAAAAAAAAAATCTCAAGGACCACAAAGACTTCCAGCCAAACCAGCTCCAAACCAGTAGATCCAAACCACCTCTTTCCAACCAGACCAACCAGTATGACGCCTTACACTGACCTAAGTTTTAAGTCACTCAGCAATACCCCGATGCTGGCGTTTGTGGGGCAGTTTTGGGACAGGCAGAGATGGTTTTCCAGGGTGGCTCTTGCCAAACCTCTGAGTTGGGACCAAGGTGGGTGCTGGGTGAAGCTGCATCTCCTCAAACCAACATAGCAGATGGTTTCCCACCTTGAAGATGGATCATTTTGGATGGTGGCTTCATCTGTGCTGGCACTGTAAGAACATGCCATATGTGTCTCCCCAAATCAGGTCTAGACATTGGTACAACTTTGGTGTCAGTGTTGTATTCACAAACCCAAATTTTCAGGGCTGGAGTTTCTAAAAATCAGACTGAAGATTACCCAAGTGCTGGGACTTGCCAAGACTGACTCTAAAGCTTCTTAAAAAATAATCTTGTTCTGCTTTGCCAATCAAAATCTTCAGAAGGGAGATGATTAATAAGTTATTAATAGGAATAATCTCCCTGCGATATTGGAAGTGTGAAATCACAGGATCACAAGGTTGGAAAAGACCTTGAAGATCATTGAGTCCAACTGTCCCTGTCCTGTGCTGAACCAGATCCCTGAGCACCTCATCTCCCTGTCTGTTAAACACACCCAGGGGTGGGGACTCAGACCCTCCCTGGGCAGCCTGTTCCAGGCCCTGACCCCGTCTCTGGCGCTGACCCTGTTCTAGGCCTCTATTCCAGGCCCGTCCCAGGCCTTGACCCTGCTCCAGGCCTGTCCCAGGCTCTGACCTTGCTCCAGGCCCATTCCAGGCCCTGACCCTGCTCCAGGCCTGTCCCAGGCCCTGACCCTGCTCCAGGCCCATCCCAGGCCCTGACCCTGCTCCAGGCCTCTTCCAGGCCCTGACCCTGCTCCAGGCCCCTGTGCCACAGCCCCACAACTCTGCCAGGGAAGAACTTTTCCCTCCCAGCTGAGCTGACCCTGCCCTGGGGCAGCTTGAGCCCATTGCCCCTTGTCCCAGCTCCTGGCCCCTGGCTGAAGAGACCAGCGCCCACCTCTCTGCACCCTCCTGGCAGGGCAGGGCAGGTGGGGAGAAGGTCTCCCCTCAGCCTCCTCTGCTCCAGCCTCAACACCCCCAGCTCCCTCAGCTGCTCCTCAGAGGATTTGCCCTCCAGCCCCTTCCCCAGCCTGGTTGCCCTTCTCTGCACTCGCTCCAGGACCTCCATGTCCTTCTGATGCTGAGGAGCCCAGAACTGGACCCAGTATTCCAGCTGCAGCCTCACTAATGCTTGAAATACCCAAGCCGAACACTTTGAAATTGAAGCCTGTTGCCAAACAGCCCCTGAACAAGCAACGACCTGTAGCAACTAAAGAAAAATCATGAGGGCTCAGAATTAAAGGCAGAAATTGACCCACATCCCCTCCCCCTTCCAACCCCCTCTAATTTCTGCAAAAAAAAAAGAAAGAAAGAGGAAAAAGAAAGGAAAAAAAAAGGAGTTCTGCAAATCTCCAGAGCTCCTGTTTCCATTCTGAGATTGTGAAAACAAGCACATCAGGGGCCATATATCAAACACCAGAGAGCTGAGCTTCCAGACAGCAAAGTCTATAAAACTATTGGCAGGCACGTTATTTCCTGCTCCCCCTCCTTCCCCCCACCCCCTCCAAATTCCCCATGGCTCTGCGCCCAGCTGTGCTGTGCAGGCAGTGCTGGTGCAGAGATGGGTCCTTGCTGAGGCTCAGCTAAGCTGGGTTTTATTTTCTTGCTGTTGTATTCCTTTCTGGTGTTTTCTATGTGGGATGTTCTTTGGACAAGTTTTGTCCAAAGGAGGGGATTGTGCCCCTGGACTGGGCACTGGTGAGGCTGCAGCTGGAGTGCTGGGTCCAGTTCTGGGCTCCTCAGCATCAGAAGGACATGGAGGTCCTGGAGCGAGTGCAGAGAAGGGCAACCAGGCTGGGGAAGGGGCTGGAGGGCAAATCCTCTGAGGAGCAGCTGAGGGAGCTGGGGGTGTTGAGGCTGGAGCAGAGGAGGCTGAGGGGAGACCTTCTCCCCACCTGCCCTGCCCTGCCAGGAGGGTGCAGAGAGGTGGGCGCTGGTCTCTTCAGCCAGGGGACAGGAGCTGGGACAAGGGGCAATGGGCTCAAGCTGCCCCAGGGCAGGGTCAGCTCAGCTGGGAGGGAGAAGTTCTTCCTTGGCAGAGTTGTGGGGCTGTGGAACAGGGGCCTGGAGCAGGGTCAGGGCCTGGGACGGGCCTGGAGCAGGGTCAGGGCCTGGGATGGGCCTGGAATAGGGGCCTAGAACAGGGTCAGGGCCTGGAACAGGCTGCCCAGGGAGAGGGCTGAGTCCCCAACCCTGGATGTGTTGAAAAGAAGGGTAGATGAAGTACTTACTGCTATGATTTAGCACAGGACAGGAATGGTTGGACTTGCTGATCTTAAAGGTCTTTTCCAACCCTGTGATTCTGTGATTCTGTGTCCTGGTGGACACCAGGTTGAGCACAAGGCAGCAATGTGCCCTTGGGCCAAGAAAACAAATGGCCTCCTGGGGGGTATCAAGAGAAGTGTGGGCAGCAGGTTGAGAGAGGTTCTCCTACCCTTTCTCTGCTCTGCCCTGGGGAGGCCTCATTGGGAATAGTGTGTGTGATGCTGGGCTGTCTGGGTCAGGAAGGACAGGGAGCTCCTGGAGAGGGGACAACAAAGGGCTACAGAGATGATGAGGGGACCAGAACATCTCTCTGATGGAGGGAGACAGAGAGACTTGGGACTTTTTAGCTGAGAGAAGACTGAAGGGGATCTTCTCAATGCTGATAAATCCTTGAGGGGTGGGCTCAGGAGGATGGGTCAGTCTGTGTTCAGTGGCTCCCAGGGACAGGACAAGGGGCTGTGGGCACAAACTGGAGCAGAGGAAGGTTTCCCATAACCCTGAGGAGAAACTTCTTTGCTGGGAGGGTGGCAGAGCCCTGGGCCAGGCTGCCCAGAGAGGTTGTGGAGTCTCCATCTCTGGAGACATCCAAAACCCTGTGATCCTGGATGTTGTCCTGTGCATCCTGCTCAAGGTGATCCTGCTTGGGCAAGGAATTGGACTGGGTGATCTCCAGACATCCCTGCCAAACCTCATCCTTCTGTGATTCTGTGATACTGCAGTGAGTTGTGCCCAGGGTGCAGTGTGTATTTGGGGGGGGACACCCAACACCCTAAAACCTGCTTTGAGGCAAAGAGAAGGGGACAAGCTCCAAGATACACAATGTGGATGGAGGACTGGTAATGAAGAGATTTTACTATGATGAGGGTGGTGAGACACTGGCACAAGTTGCCCAGAGAGGTGGGAGATGCCCCATCCCCAGAAACATTCAAGGTCAGGTTGGATGGGGCTCTGAGCAACCTGATCTGGTTGAAGATGTCCCAGCTTATTGCAGAGGGCCTGGACTGGGTGACCTTTCAAGGTCCCTTCCAACCCAAACCATGTCATGACTTGGTGATTGTATGACTGATATCCTTGAGTTCTGGAGAGAGGAGGATCAGCATTTCTAAGGATGGGGGTTGATCATATTTGGGGGAGGTGGGGAGAAAGCTGAGGTAGTGGTAGACCCCTCTCCTGGCAGCAACAGGGCAGTGAGGGAGAGGAGCAGGCATGCATTCCAGCACGGACGGTCGCAGCTGCTGAATCCTGACCCTCCTCACGTGTGGTGAGAGACTTTTTGCTTCAACTGCTGGGCTTATTTAACTCCTTGGTTAAGAAGAACTTCACTGTGATGGAGCTGTCATTTCAATCCCACCTGATCCTGAAGGACAAAGCCTTAATTTACCTCTTCCAAACTAATTAAGTCTCATCGCTGTGATGCTTGTACACAGGTGATAATGTGGTGGACCTTAAACAAGCAGGAAACTGATGACCATGAGCGTGCTGTGTCTACAAGGAGGAGTCATCACCACAAGCAAGAACAGGGTCTCCAAAGTCATCAGGGGCTGAAGGCAGCAGGAAAAGGAGAAAAATGCCACCAAAGCTGTGAAACATGGCACTTTCTCTTTGCTAATTCAAGTGGTAGTGGAGCACAAGAGGTTAAGATCATTTTATGGGTTTAAAGTGGGGAAATTAAGGCAGCTTCCAGCACAGGATGGTAAATAAACACCCATCAACTTTAACTTGTAGCTCTGATAAACCACCTTGGCCCCTGTGGTGCTAAGTTTGTCCCTTCATGAGAGCTTCAGTGACCAAACAGCACTAGGAGGAAAAGGAGAATATTTGAATAATGCTGGAAAAAATGAGGAATAATCCACCAGAAACTAATTTTATCCCTAGTGCTAATTAGCATTGTAGGAAAGGGAGGTGGGGGAGGGGATGGAAAAGATTGTCTTGATGGATTTGCTAACTGTAACCATGAGCTGGGGAAGGGAAACCTGAATGCACACCCCGTGCTTCTGAGCTTGGAAACATGTGAGGAGCTGGAGGACTGAGAAAGAACAAGTTAGGGGAAGGACAAAGACCAGATCTGACAGAATCACAAGGTTGGAAAAGACCTTGAAGATCATCAAGTCCAACCAATCCTGTCCTGTGCCAAACCAGATCCCTGAGCACCTCATCTCCCTGTCTGTTAAACACACCCAGGGGTGGGGACTCAGCCCCCTCCCTGGGCAGCCTGTTCCAGGCCCTGACCCTGTCTCAGGCCCTGACCCTGTTCTAGGCCCCTATTCCAGGCCCATCCCAGGCCCTGATCCTGTCTCAGGCCCTGACCCTGTTCTAGGCCCCTATTCCAGGCACATCCCAGGCCCTGATCCTGTCTCAGGCCCTGACCCTGGACTAGGCCCCTATTCTAGGCCCCTATTCCAGGCCCGTCCCAGGCCCTGACCCTGTTCCAGGCCCATCCCAGGCCCTGACCCTGTTCTAGGCCCCTATTCCAGGCCCTGACCCTGCTCCAGGCCCCTGTTCCACAGCCCCACAACTCTGCCAGGGAAGAACTTTGCCCTCCCAGCTGAGCTGACCCTGCCCTGGGGCAGCTTCAGCCCATTGCCCCTTGTCCCAGCTCCTGGCCCCTGGCTGAAGAGACCAGCGCCCACCTCTCTGCACCCTCCTGGCAGGGCAGGGCAGGTGGGGAGAAGGTCTCCCCTCAGCCTCCTCTTCTCCAGCCTCAACACCCCCAGCTCCCTCAGCTGCTCCTCAGAGGATTTGCCCTCCAGCCCCTTCCCCAGCCTGGTTGCCCTTCTCTGCACTCGCTCCAGGACCTCCATGTCCTTCTGATGCTGAGGAGCCCACAACTGGACCCAGCACTCCAGCTGCAGCCTCACCAGTGCCCAGTCCAGGGGCACAATCCCCTCCCCACACCTCCTGGCCACACTGTGTCTGACACAAGCCAGGATGCCCTTGGCCTTCCTGGCCCCCTGGGCACACTGCTGGCTCATGCTCAGCCTGCAGTCACCCAACACCCCCAGGTCCTTCTCTGCCTGACAGCTCTCCAGCCAGTCTCCCCCAGCCTGGAGCGCTGCAGGGGGTTGTTCTGTCCCATGTGCAGCACTCCACACTTGACACTACTATGGCATCTGACATACAGAGAAAAGTATTCCTCCTCCCTGTGGGTTTGCCAAAGCCAGATTAAACCTTGGCAGGGCTCCAGTGGGGTCAAGTGCCTGCCTTGCAAATACCAAGCACAGTCTTGGATGGGGGTGGGGTTTAATTCTTCTCAGAGCAAGAAGGCCCTTGTCCTAACTCAGGCACGATCCCAGGCGGTCGCAGAGCAAGGCTGGAAGAAGCAGCAGCTGCTCAGGAGCAGGTGATTTGCCTGGATTTGGAGGCCAAAAAAGGGCCACCTGTCATGGTCCTGACATCATTTGATTTCCCCTTGGGGCTGGGCTCAGGACAAGGGGAGGGAGGAGGAGGAGGAGGAGGGAGGGAGGGTGACTTGGGATGACTCACTTCCAAGCCAGGGGATGAAAACAAGCAATCCTTGTTTCCCCCCCTTCCCCCCCCCCCACACACTCCTTCCCCAGGACATCAGATCATTTTTAACAGTTGCTGCATCCTGCAAACCTGGAGTTTGACCCTTAAAACTTAATATATAAATAAATCCCTGTGAGATGATTGGAGTAATTAAGAGCCTGTAAGACAAGATGACCTTTCTGAACGAGGAGCAGAGATTACCAGCAAGAGCCTGCTCCCCCTCCTAAATATCAGATAACCTCTCAGCCCTACTCTGATAGGAAGAAAACATCAGGAAGCAGCACTCCCCCTCTTCCTGACAGCGACGCGGTGATATTTATAGGACTAGGAGATAACAGCCTAAAACATGAAGTGCTCATTGCTTCAAAGCACTGAGACTGTAGCCTGAGACAGCAAATCTCATTTAGGAAAAGAAAACTATCCCCCCTTACACCCTCCCTGCCACCTTCCCTGGAGCTGAGCAGCAGGGAGAAGCTGCTGGTGCAAAAATCCTTCCGTCCTTTGGAGAAACGTGGGAGGAAATTCACAGCCATGCATAGGGTCATAGAATCATAGAATGGCATGGGTTGGAAAGGGACCCCAAGGAGCAGAGAGCTCCAACCTCCCTGACACAGGCAGGGACACCAACCTCCAGGCCTGGAGCTACACAAGGGCCCCAGCCAACCTGGCCTTCAACACCTCCAGGGATGGGGCATCCACCACCTCTCTGGGCAGCCTGTTCCAGCCCCTCCCCACTCTCTCTGTAAAAAACTTCCCCCTAAGATCTAATTTAAACCTTCCTTCCTTTAGTTTTAATCCATCCCCCTTGTCCTGCCACTATCTACCCTTTTAAAAAAGTTGATTCCCCTCCTGTTTCCCTGCTCCCTTCTGGATCCACCTTCCAGATGGAGTTTCACCTCCTCACCAACTTAAGCCCATTCCTTACCCTCTGTGCATCGTGGAACAAGAGTGGGGGGAACCCAACCAACCAACTAAATAAAAAAATGCCTCCATCCCTCCTCTAAATGCAAACAGGATAAAAAACCAGAGGAAAACCAGAGGGGAAATGCCTGCTACCCACACTGAAACCTGACCATATGTTCTGCTATTATAAATCACTCCGCTAGCGTGCCTGGTGCCCGGGCTCAGAATCCAATCGCTCGGCACAGTTGGTGTGAAATCTGTCATTCAGGCTGCCAGGATGATTTAGAAGTGACTTAGGGAAAAAAAAAAAAAAAAAAGCAGCTTGTCCCCCCAACTCCCCCTTCTCCTGAATGCTTTTCTTCAAGGAGAAAGAATGGTCTCTGCACCTTCTTGGCGGGGATGTGAGCATCCAGCCTTCATTCCTCACATTACCTCTTTCCCTGCCCTCCCCCAGGACTGTTTTTGCTTCTGAAGGGATGCAAAGCCTTCAGGAGTTAAGTTTAAACCTCTCCTGGTGGTTGCACACACTTGGTGACCACCTGAAGGAGACAGCTTGTGACAATGGTTCCTCCTCCATTCCATCATCGCACTAGCTGGATTTAATGCAGTGGAAGAAGGACACCCCCAAACTAAGAGCATCTGTGCTTTGCAAGTCAGAAAAGCCTGGAGAGGGAGAAGAAAGCCATCTCTGGTGGTCACTGACACAGAAGCATGGAGAGAAACACACAAAAAACCCAATGTGCTCATGGGAACCTCAGGAGGTTCAACAAGGACAAGGGAAAGGTCCTGTACTGGGGTTTGGTTAACCTCCAGTATCAATATGTACAGAGGGATGGATGGATGGATGGATGGATGGATGGATGGATAGGTGCATGGATGGGTGGATGGCTGGCTGGCTGGCTAGATTGATAGATAGATAGATAGATGCATGGATGGGTGGGTAGGTGGATGGATGGATGGATGGATGGATGGATGGATGGATGGATGGATGGATGGATGGATGGAGAGCAGCTCTGTGGAAAAGAACTTAGTGGATAAGAAGCTGAACATGACCCAGAAACGTGTGTTTTCCAAGCTTCTCCCCTTTTTCTACCATCCCCATGAGCAATCAAGGTGCTTTTAGATGACGTAAACTACCCTCAAAACAAGAGCCAGAGCAAAGCAGAGCAGACATTTTCAGAGACTTCCCCCATGAGTGCTCTTGGGTGAGGGGACCAAAGTCAATTTTTATGAAGGATACACAGCAAAGCCTATGAGTAAACTGCATTCTCCATTCTCCTTTCTCTTTCTTGGAGGGGGGTGGGTGAGCATGAAAAACCTGCTGACCTTAAGGATAAACTGAAAAAATGCTTTAGAAGCTGAAATAATCACAGAATCACAAGATGGGAAAAGACCTTTAGGATCATCAAGTCCAACCATCCCTGTCCTGTGCTAAACCAGATCCCTGAGCACCTCATCTCACCAGCTGTTAAACACACCCAGGGGTGGGGACTCAACCCCCTACCTGGGCAGCCTGTTCCAGGCCCTGACCCTGTTCTAGGCCCCTGTTCCAGGCCCATCCCAGGCCCTGATCCTGTCTCAGACTCTGACCCTGGACTAGGCCCCTATTCCAGGCCCCTATTCCAGGCCCATCCCAGGCCCTGACCCTGCTCCAGGCCCGTCCCAGGCCCTGACCCTGCTCCAGGCCCCTGTTCCACAGCCCCACAACTCTGCCAGGGAAGAACTTTGCCCTCCCAGCTGAGCTGACCCTGCCCTGGGGCAGCTTGAGCCCATTGCCCCTTGTCCCAGCTCCTGGCCCCTGGCTGAAGAGACCAGCGCCCACCTCTCTGCACCCTCCTGGCAGGGCAGGGGAGGTGGGGAGAAGGTCTCCCCTCAGCCTCCTCTTCTCCAGCCTCAACACCCCCAGCTCCCTCAGCTGCTCCTCAGAGCATTTGCCCTCCAGCCCCTTCCCCAGCCTGGTTGCCCTTCTCTGCACTCGCTCCAGGACCTCCATGTCCTTCTGATGCTGAGGAGCCCACAACTGGACCCAGCACTCCAGCTGCAGCCTCACCAATGCCCAGTCCAGGGGCACAATCCCCTCCCCACACCTCCTGGCCACACTGTGTCTGACACAAGCCAGGATGCCCTTGGCCTTCCTGGCCCCCTGGGCACACTGCTGGCTCATGCTCAGCCTGCAGTCACCCAACACCCCCAGGTCCTTCTCTGCCTGACAGGCAATCTGACAAGTAATCTGAAACTTTAAAAGAAAATAGAATACCAGAAATAAAAATAAGGTTTGTGGGGTGTTTTTCTTTCCTTGTTGTTGCCATTCTGTGGATTAAAACTCAGAGATTCGGGTTGGAGAAATAATTCAGGGATGTCAATAAACAACATTTCACCAAAAAAAAGCAAGTGGAGAGTCTGGCACCTGGGAAGGAAGAACTGCTGGAATCAGGACAGGCTGGGGGTGAGCTGCTGGAGAGGAGCTCTGTGGAGAAGGAGCTGGGGGTCCTGGTGGGTGACAGGGTGACCATGAGCCAGCAGTGTGACCTGGGGGCTGAGAGAGCCCATGGGATCCTGGGGGGCATCAGGAGGAGTGTGGGCAGCAGGTCCCAGGAGGGGATCCTCCCCTCTGCTCTGCCCTGCTCAGGCCCCACCTGGAGTGTTGTGTCCAGTGCTGGGCTCCCTGGGAGAGAAAAGACAGGGATCTCCTGGAGAGAGTCCAGAGGAGGCTCTGGAGATGCTGAAGGGCCTGGAGCATCTCCCCTGGGAGGAAAGGCTGAGGGAGCTGGGGCTGTTCAGCCTGGAGAGAAGCAGCCTGAGAGGGGATCTGATCCATGGTTCTCAATAGCTGAAGGGTGGGACACAGGGGGACATGGGCAGCCTCTGCTCAGTGTCTGTGGGGACAGGACAAGGGGTGATGGCCTCAAGTTGGAGCACAGGGAGTTCCCCCCAATGTGGGGAAGAACTTCTTCCCAGTGAGGGTGAGGGAGCCCTGGGCCAGGCTGCCCAGGGGGGTGTGGAGTCTCCTTCTCTGGAGAGATTCCAGCCCCATCTGGATGCCTCCCTGTGTGCCCTGTCCTAGGGACCCTGCTTTGGCAGGGGGTTGGACCTGATGACTTCTGGAGGTCCCTTCCAACCCCTGTGATCCTGTGATTCTGTGAAAACTGCTATTTTTATACACAAACCACCTTAAAATCACTGTGACACAACAACACACTTTCATATTTCCCCTTGGAAGAACTTTTATAAAAGAAAAACCTGCCCAAAGAACAAAACCCCATCTCAAAACCCAAATAACCCACCACAAGAGAGTGACTTGGCAGGTGCAAGAGCATTTGCTGTTTCCAGAGAGTCCTCTGGCAGAAGTGGTGGATTCCTGAGGCTCACACCCTTCAGCAGGCAAATGTGACAACTATGGGATAGTCCTCAAAACTTGGCCTGGATGGTCAGCTAGGATGAGGAAGGCTGCTCCTTGTTTAAAAGCTCTGATATTTATATTACAGGAGCTTTCCAGAGGTCCCTAAACCCAACCAGAGTGAAGCTCTGGGGAGAAAAAGAGGAATAAATTTAGGACAGTGCAGCAAGTTGTCTGTAACTAGGGAAAATTGAGTGCATCTTCCCAAAAAACCTCCAAAATTAATCCCCCCAGAGAGCAAGAACACCCTCCTCCCCTTCTCAAGGTCTCAGTCCTTGTTCTAGACAAGAGATGGAGAAGCTGCAGGATGGGAGTTACAACCCATCCCTGTTACTATTTCATAGAATCACAGGCTGGTTTGGGTTGGAAGGGACCTCAAAGATCATCTAGTTCTAACCCCCCTGACATGGGCAAGGACAACCTCCACCAGCACAGGTTGCCCAAAGCTCCATCCAACCTGGCCTTGAGTCCTGCTAGGGAGGGGACACCTACAACTTCTTCTGTACTTGGCCACCAAGTACAGGTAACTTTGAAGTTATCCTATTTGGGGCCTTTTTCAGGCAAATTCTGAAATGTTCAAGGAGAGACATCTCCCAACCTCTCCAGGTGACCAATCTCAGGTAAAGATCTTGCAAATTGAGACCAGATTGAGAGCCCTCCATGCTGCAGCTGGGCATGGCTTCTCACCCTTCCCCTGTTCACCATAAGACCCTGGTTCTGTCATCACTACCATCCCCATTAGGTAGGTGAAGGTGACAGTTGGACCCACTCAGCCTTCTCTTCTCCAGGCTGAAGAAGCCCAGCTCTCATTAAATGCTCACATTAACATGATGCCCTCTAAGAAGACGCAGCAAGCCCATCTGGTCCTCAGCGAGGAAGAGTGAATTTCTCTCTCTCTCTCTCTCTCTCCCCCACACCAATTATTCAACGGCTGGGATGACATTCTTGGAATGATCAGGCTGCAGGACCATCTGTTCAGCTACTCTGGGCTGTCTGGTGGCAGGGGGAAAGCTTTGCTTGTGCATGGCAGCTCTTTCCAGAGCTGGGTCTGACGCTCCACGCGGAAGCCGGGAGATCCAGGCCTGGAGGTTGGTGTCCCTGCCTGTGGCAGGGGGGTTGGAGCTCTCTGATCCTTGGGGTCCCTTCCAACCCAGACCAGTCTGGGATTCTGTGATCTCAAAGATCTCATTGCTTTTCTGTTCCAAGAGCTGCAGGTCCTTTTCCATGTTGTATTTGGGAGAAACCAGTGGTACCACGTAGACCTCTGATATCCATAAGATATCTCTATGTAGTTACGTGGTCACCAGGTCCCCACCAGCCCAGGGTGCCCAAAGCCCTGTACAACCCGGCCTTGAACCCTGCCAGGGATCCAGGGGCAGCCCCAGCTTCTCTGGGCACCCTGTGCCAGGGCCTCCCCACCCTCTCCAGGAGCCTCCCAGCTCCTCTCCATCAGCTGAAGGCCATTCCCCTGGGCCTGGCCCTCCCTGCCCTCTGCACCAGCCCCTCTCCAGCTCTCCTAGAGCCCCTCAAGGGGCTGGATGGGGCTTGGAGATCTCCCCACAACCTAGGTTGAGCCACCCCAAGTCTCTCAGCCTGTCTTCATAGCTGAGGTGCTCCAGCCCTCGGATCATCTCCGTGGCCTCCTCTGGACTCTCTCCAACAGTTCAGTGTCCTTCTTGTCCTGGAGACCCCCAAGCTGGAGACAGCACTGCAGAGAGGGTCTCCCCAGAGTGAAGCAGAGGGGCAGAATCCCCCTTTCCCAGTCCCACCAGTCCTGCTGCTGGGGATGCAGCCCAGGACACGGTTGGCTTTCCAGGCTGTGAACGCACCTTGCTGGCTCATGATGAGATTCTCATCCACCAAACCTCCCACATCCTTCTCTTCAGGGCTGCTCTCAATCCACCCATTGCCCAACCTCTATCCAGGAAGGAGAGGAACAGCTCCTACAGCAGCAACCATTCAGACTCTTCCATGCATCCCTATGTCTTTACTCCATGGAGGACTTGGGAACATCTTCTCAAACATCAAGTCTCCAGCTATGGAGAAGAAATAAAATAATCTTCCCTTCTTAGATGTTCTACAGCTTCAGGAGCAAGGCAGGAGGAGAGGTTAGTATGTTCCAGTTCATAGAATCACAGGGGTTGGAAGGGACCTTGAGAGATCATCAGGTCCAATTCTGACTGGGTTGAGACTTGTGCATTGATGGAGTCTGAAGAACCAAGAAGGTGGCTGCAACCTCCTTGGATGAGAATCATAGAACAGTCTGGGTTGGAAGGGACCCCAAGGATCAGAGAGTTCCAACCCACCTGCCACAGGCAGGGACACCAACCTCCAGGCCTGGAGCTACACAAGGTTGCCCAGGGCCCCATCGTAGAATCCCAGCCTGGTCTGGGTTGGAAGGGACCCCAAGGGTCCCAGAGCTCCAACCCCCTGACACAGGCAGGGACACCAACCTCCAGGCCTGGAGCTACACAAGCTTGCCCAGGGCCCCAGCCAACTTGGCCTTGAACACCTCCAGGGACGTGGAAGTAGGTGTTGTGTAAGAGCTGCACCCTAAATCCCATCCATTTATGGAGATTTTTCTCTTCATCCTATTCAAAAGCCTCACCCTGCATCAAGAGGGCACCTAAAATATGTAGTGATTGACAGCTCTAAGGATCAAAATTCTCCAGAGGGGTTAAAAAATAGCAGAAACCTGCCATTAAATCCTGTTCCACAGGGTTTGAAGGTGGGCTGAGCATCACCAGAGCTCCATGCCTATTTGTCAACAGCTACATGCTGCTTTCAAAATGATATACTGCTAGCAGCTCCCTTTTGTTCCTCCTCCTCCTCCCCCAAATTCTAGGAGAGCTACAGCAGTGTGGAGAAATCAAAGGGCGCCGGTTGCTAATTTGGTCCTAAAACAAAAGGCCCCCCAAAAATATATAATAATAATAATAATGCAGAGGCTTCAAAACTCCCTTTTTATTTCATTCAGCTTCAGTTATTCAAGGTTTTCAGTGTGCTGCCAGCTCTGCCCACTGTTGGGCACCCTGAGAGTGAAGCATTTCTCATATGCTACTGAGTAAAACTGATTCCTACATTAATAAAGTCCCAAAAATTACTGTTGCAGCTGCCTGTGTGTGGATTGATGGTGTGTCCTCCAACTGAGCTGGGAGGAAGCCTTGATCTGCCTGAGGGTAGGGAAGCTCTTCAGAGGGATCTGGACAGGCTGGACCCATGGGCTGAGACCAATGGGATGAGGTTTAACAAGGCCAAGTGTAGAGTGCTGCACATGGGACAGAACAACCCCATGCAGCGCTCCAGGCTGGGGGAGACTGGCTGGAGAGCTGTCAGGCAGAGAAGGACCTGGGGGTGTTGGGTGACTGCAGGCTGAGCATGAGCCAGCAGTGTGCCCAGGGGGCCAGGAAGGCCAAGGGCATCCTGGCTTGTGTCAGACACAGTGTGGCCAGGAGGTGTGGGGAGGGGATTGTGCCCCTGGACTGGGCACTGGTGAGGCTGCAGCTGGAGTGCTGGGTCCAGTTCTGGGCTCCTCAGCATCAGAAGGCCATGGAGGTCCTGGAGCGAGTGCAGAGAAGGGCAACCAGGCTGGGGAAGGGGCTGGAGGGCAAATGCTCTGAGGAGCAGCTGAGGGAGCTGGGGGTGTTGAGGCTGGAGAAGAGGAGGCTGAGGGGAGACCTTCTCCCCACCTGCCCTGCCCTGCCAGGAGGGTGCAGAGAGGTGGGCGCTGGTCTCTTCAGCCAGGGGCCAGGAGCTGGGACAAGGGGCAATGGGCTGAAGCTGCCCCAGGGCAGGGTCAGCTCAGCTGGGAGGGCAAAGTTCTTCCCTGGCAGAGTTGTGGGGCTGTGGAACAGGGGCCTGGAGCAGGGTCAGGGCCTGGAATTGGGGCCTGGGCCATGGTCAGGGCCTGGGATGGGCCTGGAATAGGGGCCTAGAACAGGGTCAGGGCCTGAGACAGGGTCAGGGCCTGGAACAGGCTGCCCAGGGAGGGGGTTGAGTCCCCACCCCTGGGTGTGTTTAACAGACAGGTTGATGAGGTGCTCAGGGATCTGGTTTAGCACAGGACAGGAATGGTTGGACTCGATGATCCTAAAGGTCTTTTCCAACCCTGGGATTCTGTGATTCCTCCCTTGCTACCACATCTCCTGGGGTAACTCATGTTCCCTCTGGAGCCACACAAGAAAAGCTCTTGGTTTTCTTGTTCATGAGGTGGATGATAACCCCATTTCCTTTCAACACCAGATTGGTGGTGCTTGGTGAATTGCATTGACCCTAAAGGTGAAGAAAACCCTACAAGGTCTTGATTCCACCCCATGGCATTGGAGACTAACGCTTCTCAAATGTAAAACCCCAGGGTGTTGATCCTACTGTAGAACTACAGGGCTAAACCCACCTCCCTCCTGATGTCACGCTGCTTCCACGGCCATAATAATCATCTCTGGTGGGCCCTGATTTGTTACAGTGAGGTGGCAGATAAGAAGGGCCCTGGGGCAGGGCATGTTATCACATAAAGCATTAATGATAACAGTGTTTAATTACCTTAATCCATTTAATAAGGCATTTGACTAAAATTAGCCAGATAAATTGGCCTGATAGCATAATTTCAGCTGAATCATGCTTGGATCCCTGGTACTTCACACACTTCTCCGGGTATCTGAATAGAATCACAGAATCCCAGACTGGGCTGGGTTGGAAGGGACCCCAAGGCTCCCGGAGTTCCAACCCCCCTGACACAGGCAGGGACACCAACCTCCAGGCCTGGAGATACACAAGGTTGCCCAGGGACCCAGCCAACCTGGCCTTCAACACCTCCAGACACGGGGCACCCACCCCCTCTCTGGGCAGCCTGTTCCAGCCCCTCACCACTCTCTCTGCAAAGAACTTCCCCCTAAGATCTCCTCTCCCCCTTCCCTCCTCCAGCTTCACTCCAGCCCCCTTGTCCTGCCAGGCTCTGCCCTTGGAACAAGCTGATTCCCCTCCTGTTCCTCTGCTCCCTTCAGGGACTGGCAGGCTGCAATGAGGTCCCCCCACAGCCTGCTCTTCTCCAGGCTGACCCAGCCCAGCTCCCTCAGCCTCTCTCCATAGGGGACCTGCTCCAGCCCTCTGATCATCTCCGTGGCTCCTCTGACCCCTCTCCAACAGTTCCCCATCTTTCTTGTGTTGGGGCCCCAGCTCTGGACACAGGACTCCAGCTGGGGCCTCCTGAGGGCAGAGCAGAGAGGGACAATCCCCTCCCTGTCTCTGCTGCCACCCCTCTGCTGATGGAGCCCAGGATCCCATCACCCTTCCCAGCTGCCAGAGCCACTGCTGGCTCATGTTCAGTTTCTCACCCCCCATGACACCCAGGTCCTTCTCAGCAGAGCTGCTCCCCAGGAGCTCTTCTCCCAGTCTCTAAATATCTCTGGGATTCCTCCAGCCCAAGTGCAACACCTCACACTTCCCAGTGTTGACCCTCATTAGGTTCACCCAGGCCCACCTTTCCAGCCTGTCAAGATCCCTCTGGATGGCTTCCTTTCCTTCTCTGGTGTCAACCACACCACTCAGCTTGGTGTCATCCACAAACTTGCTGAGGGTGCAATAGAAGTTAGTGATGGGAATGTGGAGGAACACTTCTTCCACTGCATCCATAGATCAGCAACTCTTCTAATCTCCTAAAAACTTTTCCAAACATTCCCTGGTCACTGAGAACTGGTTTATTCTTTGGAAAGAGAAGAGGAGAAGATTAAGGCCATGCTAAGTTTCATTTGCTGGGGACTAGGAGCTCAACAAGCCTTGATGAAGTGCCACACAACAACAGTTCCTGCTTTTGTTTACACAGCACATACTAGCCAGTCCACAGTAAGAGCTGGAGTGTCTGTGCTTGGTTTCCAGCAGGAACAGATTGGTCTGGAAAACACTCCAGCACTGAGTTTTCATCTGCCAGTGAAGGATCTTGAAGCACATGGTGTGGAGGTTAGCCAGCTCCCCCAGACAGACGACTTGGGCAGCTGCCAGAGCATCTCTCAACACCCCATTGCTAGTATTCTATTTCCCCCCTCACACACACACACACACACACCCAGGTCATTCCCCAAAAGCTGTTCTGCACCTTGTTGAGGGTCAATTTATGGGTTTACCCAGGTTGCATCCAAAGAGAGACACACAGACATCTGCAGCAAGATAAAAACCATCAATCCCAGTTTCCTTTGCTGCTGCACAGATGGGGAGTGACTAAAAACAAGCCAGAAAAACCTAGCTTGAAACAAAAAAGATCTTTGTAGCTTCATGACATTTCCATATCTCATCAGGATCAGGTGAGGTCCTAGCAGCAAGGGCTCAGCCATGTAGGAGAACCTGGTTTCATCACCTGGAAGATGGAGCAAAGAGGGAATGGAGCTCTTAAACAGATCTCACATCACTGTGAGTCTGTTTTCTTGGCCAGAAGGCAGAGATTTGAGGATGCTAAGCGAGGAAGTAACCCAGAAGATGATCAGCATGACAAGATCTGGCTGAATACCCACTCTTGGCCACTGTGAGAAGAGCCAGAGCTGTTGAAGCCCAGGATGTTTTCAACCTCCGGAGCTATTCTCAGGCAGGCACTGCTCCCAGCTTGAACTCAGCCCATGCCCAGCAGGCAGGCAGTCCAAAATGCTGAAACACGGTGTCCTACTGCCTGTTCCCAGCATCTTGTACTGACTTGTAAGACTTCCCCCACAATTTATGCATGCTCTTTGCCATCACTTCAAAGCTGCAGCCTTCCAGTTCATATTTAACTCCTTAGGAAGCCTTTGGTGGAGGATGGAAATGGGAATACAGCTCCATTTCTGAAGGATCTTTCTATCAAAGCTGAACTTCTATCACTCCAAGATACAGTTTTCCATCAGATTCTTCACTTGGAAATAAAGTCCCTGTACCCCTGTCACATCATTCCTTCCTTCAGGTTGGGGGATGACCTGTTGGAGAGGAGCTCTGTGGAGAAGGAGCTGGGGGTCCTGGTGGGTGACAGGGTGGCCATGAGCCAGCAGTGTGCCCTGGGGGCTGAGAGAGCCCATGGGATCCTGGGGGGCATCAGGAGTGTGGGCAGCAGGTCCCAGGAGGGGATCCTCCCCCTCTGCTCTGCCCTGCTCAGGCCCCACCTGGAGTGTTGTGTCCAGTGCTGGGCTCCCTGGGAGAGAAAAGACAGGGATCTCCTGGAGAGAGTCCAGAGGAGGCTCTGGAGATGCTGAAGGGCCTGGAGCATCTCCCCTGGGAGGAAAGGCTGAGGGAGCTGGGGCTGTTCAGCCTGGAGAGAAGCAGCCTGAGAGGGGATCTGATCCATGGTTCTCAATAGCTGAAGGGTGGGACACAGGGGGACATGGGCAGCCTCTTCTCAGTGTCTGTGGGGACAGGACAAGGGGTGATGGCCTCAAGTTGGAGCACAGGGAGTTCCACACCAACATGGGGAAGAACTTCTTCCCAGTGAGGGTGAGGGAGCCCTGGGCCAGGCTGCCCAGGGGGTGTGGAGTCTCCTTCTCTGGAGAGATTCCAGCCCCATCTGGATGCCTCCCTGTGTGCCCTGTCCTAGGGACCCTGCTTTGGCAGGGGGTTGGACCTGATGCTCTCTGGAGGTCCCTTCCACCCCCTATGATTCTCTGATTCTCTGATCTTTTTCAGATGTGATGCCTTCATCTTTTCCAGCAGCTTTTCCCACGCTGGGGGAAGGCAGCATGGCTCTGACAAAGGTCTTGCTGGGAATGCACACTTCCCTGCTCCATTTCCCCCACATCTTGTTGTTACTTTGCCCATTTTTTTCAGCTAGAACCATCTTTTCTTGTGCATCTCTTGTAGCCAAGCAGCGGTCACAAATCTGTGGCCAAGTGGTCAAGGTCACAGCATCACAGACTGGTTTGGGTGGGAAGAGACCTTCACAGATCTTTTAGTTCCAACTCCTCCTGCCGTGGGTAAGGACATCTTCCACTAGCCCAGGTTGCCCAAAGCCCCATCCAACCTGGCCTTGAACCCTGCCAAGGATCCAGGGGCAGCCCCAGCTTCTCTAGGCAGCCTGGTCCAGGGTCTTCTCACCCTCCCCTGGAAGAACTTTTCCCTAATACCTCATCTCATCATCAAGTTTGTCGATGACACCAAGTTGTGTGGGGAGGTCGACGCGCTGGAGGGAAGGGATGCCATCCAGAGGGACCTTAACAGGCTGGAGAGATGGGCCCATGTGAACTGCATGAAGTTCACCAAGGCCAAGTGCAAGGTCCTGCATGTGGGTCAGCGCAATCCCAAGCACAGCTCCAGGCTGGGTGGAGAATGGATGGAGAGCAGCCCTGAGGAGAAGGACTTGGGGGTGCTGATCCATCACAAGCTCAGCATGGACTGGCAGTGTGTGCTAGCAGCTCAGAAGGCCAACTGTGCCCTGGGCTGCATCAAAACCAGCGTGGTCAGTAGATCAAGGGAGGTGATTCTGCCCCTACTCTGCTCTCATGGAACCCCCATTTTCAGTGCTGCATCCAGCTCTGGGGTCCCCAGCACAGAAAACACATGGAGCTGTTGGGGTGAGTCCAGAGGAGGCCATGAATATGATTAGGAGCTGGAACACCTCTGCTATGAAGAGAGGCTGAGAGAGTTGGGCTTGTTCAGCCTGGAGAAGAGAAGGCTCTGGGGAGACCTAATTGTGGCCTATCAATACTTAAAGGGGTCCTACAGGAACCTGGGAGAGGGGCTGGTCACCAGGGAGGGCAGTGACAGGACAAGGGGTGATGGCTTCAAGCTGGAAGAGGGCAGGGTTAGGTTAGATGGTAGGAAGAAGTTCTTTACCATGAGGGTGGTGAGGCCCTGGCACAGGGTGCCCAGAGAAGCTCACCTGGACACCTGGAGGTGTTCAAGGCCAGGTTGGATGGGGCTTTGGGCAACCTGGGCTAGTGGAGGGTGTCCCTGCCCATGGCAGGGGGGTGGAACTAGATGATCTTTTAGGTCCCTTCCAACCCAAAGCATCCTGTGATTCTATGATTCTATGGTCTCAACTTGGTCTCCTTTAGCTTAAGGCCAATCTATCTCCTTCTCCTGTCCCTCCAAACCCTTGTAGCCAGTTCCTCTCCAGGATTCCTGGATCCCCTGGAAGGTCTGAAAGGTTAGGGCTAGCAAAGGGTGTCCCTTCCCATGGCAGGGGGCTGGAAGTAGATGACTTTTAAGGTTCCTTCCAACCCAAATCAGTTTGTGATCCTAAATGCTAAACCAGATTTTACACACTTTTTCCTGGAGAATTCCAACACAAGGAGGAAAACCAGGTGAAGATGGCATGCAAGGAGAACAGGAATGGTAGCTGAAGGTGTTCTAGTTTAATTAGATTAGAAAACTAACTCCATCCAACCACCACAACTGCCACTAAACAGAAACACAGAAGATGGAGGATTAGTGATTTGTCCAAATGCTGAGAAAACACCCCAACCCACCACGAAGGAATGGAAACTGATACAGAGCACAACTGTCCCACTTACATGAGGAGCTGTTTCTCCCTGGCAGAATGAGAATGGAAAAACACTTTCATATTTCAGAAGGAAATATTTTTCATTCAAACAGGCAAGCATTGCACCAGGGGCCCCCTGAGGCTGCAGGAGCTGTTCTTGGAGGGGTTTTGGAGACCTGTTCTACGAAGGTCTGTGGGATCCCATCTGAATTCAAGACTGACCCTCCTTTAAGAAGAGGTTCAGACTGTCCCACCTGAGGAATTTTGAGTCATAGAATCATAGAATCACAGACTGGTCTGGGTTGGAAGGCACTTGGAAGGCACCCCAAGGACCAGAGAACTCCAACCCCCTGCCACAGGCAGGGCCAGGCCTGGAGCTACACAAGGTTGCCTCATCCAACCTGGCCTTGAGTCCACAACACATAGACAGTCTTGGGAAGGAGAAATGAGCTTGGGATAATAGGAGAGCACAGCAGCTGCTTCAAGTGAAGATATTCAAGATGGAAGGGTTGAGGGTGAGGAACTACAGAACCATAGAAGGGGTTGGACTGGAAGGGACCTTGAAAGATCATTCAGCCCACCTCCACTAGTCCAGGCTGCCCAAAGCCCCATCCAACCTGCCCTTGAACACTTCCAGGGACCTGGGGGCATCCACAACTTCTCTGGTCAACCTGGTCCAGCAAGAGGTCATGATCTGTTTCTGGGGAGGAACATCTGAACTGGCAGTGCCAAGTGCTACAGCATGCTAGGAAGTGGTGTGGTATTCTGAAGAATTTCTGGAGCCTTTGAATCATGGGAGCTCTCATACCCTGGTAAACTTCCAGGTCTCTGAGTGTTGTTTTAATCCCTAATCTTCTGCAGCTTCATTATGCAACCACATGCAAAACACTTCCCTTTGGTCTCTGCTTCTCTCTCCGCTCTTTGTGGTTTAGCTATTCCAGAGAAAGGCAGGAAACATAATGAAGACCTCACCAGGCTCATGCCCTGGTGTCTGTCAGCTATGTGGCCAAGAAAAGCCTGTTCACCTCTGTGTCAAGCCCAGACATGAAAGACACCCTCCCAAATTAATTTGGAATGCCCATGGACTTAGACTTGGCACCTGTACATGGTTCATTATAATAAACTCCTGAATTCTTTCTAGTAATCATAGAATCATAGAATCCCAGACTGGTCTGGGTTGGAAGGGACCCCAAGGATCACAGAGCTCCAACCCCCCTGACACAGGCAGGGACACCAACCTCCAGGCCTGGAGCTACACAAGGTTGACTCCATCCAACCTGGCCTTCAACACCCCCAGGGATGGGGCACCCACCCCTCTCTGGGCAGCCCCTTGCAGCCCCTCACCACTCTCTCTGCAAAGAACTTCCCCCTAAGATCCAATTTAACCCTTCCCTCCTCCAGCTTCACTCCAGCCCCCTTGTCCTGCCAGGCTCTGCCCTTGGAACAAGCTGATTCCCCTCCTGTTCCTCTGCTCCCTTCAGGGACTGGAAGGCTGCAAGGAGGTCCCCCCACAGCCTTCTCTTCTCCAGGCTGACCCAGCCCAGCTCCCTCAGCCTCTCTTCATAGGGGAGCTGCTCCAGCCCTCTGATCATCTCCGTGGCTCCTCTGACCCCTCTCCAACAGTTCCCCATCTTTCTTGTCTTGGGGCCCCAGCTCTGGACACAGGACTCCAGCTGGGGCCTCCTGAGGGCAGAGCAGAGAGGGACAATCCCCTCCCTGTCCCTGCTGCCACCCCTCTGCTGATGGAGCCCAGGATCCCATCACCCTTCCCAGCTGCCAGAGCCACTGCTGGCTCAGGGGAAGTTTCTCACCCCCCATGACACCCAGGTCCTTCTCAGCAGGGCTGCTCTCCAGGAGCTCCTCTCCCAGCCTGTGATGTCAGGTGGCAGCAAGTGTGTGAAATCCTCAGAAACCAGAGTGAGTCTGGGTGTGCTCCTGACCCTGTTTTATTCACCGCCGCTTCTTCTGGAGGTGAAGTAACGTGCTTAGAAGCAGCCAAAGAAAACTCAAGTCCAAAAACAAGTGTTTTAACCATGGTTTCCTGCCAGGAAAGGCAACATGAAGCCAGAATCCTTCCCACAATGGTTCTTCAGCTGCCCAGATGCAAAACAGCCAAGCCAAGGAGTCTTGAAAAGCCTTTGAAAGAAAAAAGAAGCCTCTCACTAGGTAACCAACTGCAGAGCAGCATTTTTATGGAGATGCAGCAGTACATGGGAACAAACCAGTCTCCCAGTAGCAGCAAGCCTTTCCAGTTGTCCTTCAGGGGTTTTTAGGTTCACACATCCCCATAAGACCCATGTTCTGGTTGGGCACTGCATGTGTAAAGAGGACCGGTGTAAACTGGGAACTTGTGGAGAAGATGACAGCAGAGAACAGATGGGAGTTGGCTAGATGTGACCATTTATTCCTGTGATCCCAAAGCTGGAATCAGGGGTGGGGAAGAAGCACCTAAAGGGACAATGTAGAGAGTCCTTACTGCAGCTGGGAGGAACCAGTTCCTGTTCTTCACCTCTCCCCATTAGACTGGAACTAACTACTTCAGAATAGACCTATGAAGGGATCTCAGCATGTCTTAAGGCAGTACAACACCTCTTCCCATTCCCACGGAGCTTTCCTGACACAGTGAATTGTGTCTGATGCTGCTTTTACATCCCCAGAGGTTCTCCAGGCCCTCTGGCCCACCTATGCAAAGCCAAATTAGCCCCCAAAACTCTTCAGCAAGCCAAAATACCCAGAGAGAGAGAGAGACCACCCCATGACTGGGGTTTGCCACATCACTTAAGTCATGTCAGCCCTGACAGAACCTACTCTGCCTTGTCTATATGAACCAAAGCCCCTACGTCTGCATGGGGTCAACCATGGCAGATGTCCAGGCTCAAGGCGTGCGCCCCAGATGCTGTCAAGCAGGAGATGCTGCCACCAAATTTAGATCTAGCACAGCAAATAGAGGAGGGACACAGTGGCAGCAGCAGGTATATCTCATGTCCCCCAGTTCCTTTCCATCAGCCCTTGTTGGTCCTACAACGAAGCCACAACATCCCATGTCGCAGCGACTGACGTCTATCTGCAGTTGGAGATATCCCCAGGTGGAGTCCTGTGTCCAGAGCTGGGGCCCCAAGACAAGAAAGATGGGGAACTGTTGGAGAGGGGTCAGAGGAGCCACGGAGATGATCAGAGGGCTGGAGCAGCTCCCCTATGAAGAGAGGCTGAGGGAGCTGGGCTGGGTCAGCCTGGAGAAGAGAAGGCTGTGGGGGGACCTCATTGCAGCCTGCCAGTCCCTGAAGGGAGCAGAGGAACAGGAGGGGAATCAGCTTGTTCAAAGGGCAGAGCCTGGCAGGACAAGGGGGCTGGAGTGAAGCTGGAGGAGGGAAGGGTTAGAGGAGATCTTAGGGGGAAGTTCTTTGCAGAGAGAGTGGTGAGGGGCTGGAAGGGGCTGCCCAGAGAGGGGGTGGGTGCCCCGTGTCTGGAGGTGTTGAAGGCCAGGTTGGCTGGGGCCCTGGGCAACCTTGTGTAGCTCCAGGCCTGGAGGTTGGTGTCCCTGCCTGTGTCAGGGGGGTTGGAGCTCTGTGATCCTTGGGGTCCCTTCCAACCCAGACCAGTCTGGGATTCTATGATTCTATCTCATTACTGCAGATACTGTGGGAGGAGAAACTGGGTTAGCCAGATCTCAGAGGAAAACAGCCAGCAGCTGCTGGTGGAATGAATATTTTAAAAAAAAAAAAAAAGGAAAAAATGTTCTCATGTGCTGCCACCAAAAAGTTAAACCTTATCTTAAGAGTGACCGCAGCTGGAGTGCTGGGTCGAGTTCTGGGCTCCTCAGCATCAGAAGGACATGGAGGTCCTGGAGCGAGTGCAGAGAAGGGCAACCAGGCTGGGGAAGGGGCTGGAGGGCAAATCCTCTGAGGAGCAGCTGAGGGAGCTGGGGGTGTTGAGGCTGGAGCAGAGGAGGCTGAGGGGAGACCTTCTCCCCACCTGCCCTGCCCTGCCAGGAGGGTGCAGAGAGGTGGGCGCTGGTCTCTTCAGCCAGGGGCCAGGAGCTGGGACAAGGGGCAATGGGCTCAAGCTGCCCCAGGGCAGGGTCAGCTCAGCTGGGAGGGCAAAGTTCTTCCCTGGCAGAGTTGTGGGGCTGTGGAACAGGGGCCTGGAGCAGGGTCAGGGCCTGGGATGGGCCTGGAGCAGGGTCAAGGCCTGGGATGGGCCTGGAATAGGGGCCTAGTCCAGGGTCAGGGCCTGGAAGAGTGTCAGGGCCTGGAACAGCGTCAGGGCCTGGGATGGGCCTGACATAGGGGCCTAGAACAGGGTCAGGGCCTGAGACAGGGTCAGGGCCTGGAACAGGCTGCCCAGGGAGGGGGCTGAGTCCCCACCTCTGGGTGTGTTTAACAGAGAGGAGATGAGGTGCTCAGGGATCTGGTTAAGCACAGGACAGGGACGGTTGGACTCGATGATCCTAAAGGTCTTTTCCAACCTTGTGATCCTGTGATTCTGTGTCCATGGGCACTGGACAATCAGCAGCTGTGCCTATCTGGATGCCATCAAGCACCGAACCCTGATTTGAAGCACAAGGCACAGAAAGTCATGAGAAAAACCAGCCCTCAGAAGAGAAACCAACTTCTCCATGTGCCCAAGTGCTGCCAGCACCACCAGCAGGTCACCATGTAATCCAGGTCCCATTTGACCCAGCGATTATTTACCATTTACCTTCAGTCCTCACAGCATTAACCCAAGAGCAGGTCAGCTTTCCCCACGTCTGCCAAAACCCAAGGTCAAGGCAACCCATAATCCACACGCTCATGTGAATGGACCCCACATCATCATCATTAAATCTTTACTAATTGTTTTCTACCAGCAACACATTGTTTTTCCCTAAGCACCAGTTTGTTGGGACACTTAGCTGGATCTTTCTGTTTGCTATTCTAATATATCTTCCTCTTGTAGCTCAGAAGGGTGATGGGATCCTGGGCTCCATCAGCAGAGGGGTGGCAGCAGGGAAAGGGAGGGGATTGTCCCTCTCTACTCTGCCCTCAGGAGGCCCCAGCTGGAGTCCTGTGTCCAGAGCTGGGGCCCCAATACAAGAAAGATGGGGAACTGTTGGAGAGGGGTCAGAGGAGCCATGGAGATGCTCAGAGGGCTGGAGCAGCTCCCCTACGAAGAGAGGCTGAGGGAGCTGGGCTGGGTCAGCCTGGAGAAGAGAAGGCTGTGGGGGGACCTCATTGCAGCCTGCCAGTCCCTGAAGGGAGCAGAGGAACAGGAGGGGAATCAGCTTGTTCAAAGGGCAGAGCCTGGCAGGACAAGGGGCTGGAGTGAAGCTGGAGGAGGGAAGGGTTAGAGGAGATCTTAGGGGGAAGTTCTTTGCAGAGAGAGTGGTGAGGGGCTGGAACAGGCTGCCCAGAGAGGGGGTGGGTGCCCCGTGTCTGGAGGTGTTGAAGGCCAGGTTGGCTGGGGCCCTGGGCAACCTTGTGTAGCTCCAGGCCTGGAGGTTGGTGTCCCTGCCTATGTCAGGGGGGTTGGAGCTCTCTGACCCTTGGGGTCCCTTCCAACCCAGGCCAGTCTGGGATTCTATGATTCTATGATATTGGTGCAATGTCAGCTTTTATCTAAACCTTCTGTTTTCTCAGTTTCCAAGACTCACTGAAAAAAATGATGGTCTGAAGAGCTATTCCTTCAGTTATCTGGTCCTACAAAAGCTTGGGCCAGATGGTCTTTTGAGGTTGCTTCCAACCTGGGTTATTCTGTGATTCCATTTGGCATGTGGTCCACAGCAAGTTACCCAGGAGCCAGCAGTGTGCCCAGGCAGCCAGGAGGGCCAACTACATCCTGGGGTGCATCAAGCAGAGTATGGCCAGCTGGTCCAGGGAGGGGATTGTCCCACACTGCACTGGTGCAGCCTCACCTCAAGTCCTGGGTGCAGGTTTGGTGTCACAGAACAAGAGGGACACGAAGCTATTGGAGAGTGTCTGGAGGAGGGCAATGAGGATGAGGAAGGGTCTGGAGGGAAAGACTTAGGAGGACAGGCTGAAAGCCCTGGGTTTGTTCAGCCTGGAGAAGAGGAGGCTGAGGGGAGACCTCATGGGGTCTGTGGCTTCCTGATGAGGGGAGTGAAGGGGCAGTGCTGATCTCTGTCCTCTCTTTGGGGACCAGGGATAGAACCTGAGGGAACAGCATGAAGCTGCACCAGGGGAGGGTTAGGCTGGGTGTGAGGAAGAGGTTCTGTGCTGAGAGGGGGGTCGGGCACTGGCACAGGCTCCCCAGGGAAGGGGTCCCAGCCCTGAGCTGGGCTGAGGGCAAGAAGCATCTGGATGATGCCCTCAGTGCCCTGCTCTGCCTTGGCTGGTCTGTGTGGAGCCAGGAGATGGACTCCATGGTCCTTACAGATCCCTTCCAACTCAGGAGATTCTATAATTCTACAAATCCTCCACAACTTTTAAAAAATACATCAAAAGCTCACCCTCCACCTCCATTTCTCAAACTACCCTGGGTTAAATCACATCAGAAGGAGGCCGAGCTCTCCTGCATCACCCCCAAGTACACCCCTTACATCAAATAACAGGCCCATCCCCTGGCTGGCCACAGCACTAGCTCCTCAACTCTAATTTCTCCCTCTGCCATTTTGATCTCCTGAGTCAGTATCTAATTGATAATTCTGCCCTATCATTTTTCTCTTCTTCCTCATCACTGCATTCGCCACCGTAATTACCTCTAGCAATTTTCCCTCCTCTGTCAGCCTGATTTAATTGGTGTGGTTGTCTCTTTTAAAGCTTGAAAACCCTTCCCCCCCCCCCCCCAGTTCAAACCATCAGGAGTCACCAGACTGAAAGGAAACCTTGTACCCAGTTGGGTTTCTTCACCAAATACCTGAGCTGCTCTTGATCACCTTCACCCAACCGCTCGTTAACTGATTGGTTCCTGTCTCATTATCCATCCAGAGGAAGCCTTACAAGATTCCCAGGGACTAACAGGGTAATTTAGGTCTAATTCAGATATTCAAAGGATAAGAAGATGCCTTTGGCCTGTCCTCAGGGATGTGGCAACAGAGGCTCTTTGCCTGTGCGCCCCGCAGGTAGAACAAGCATCTTCTGAGGCACCAAATCTCAGGTCTAGGAGATCTCACGTCTAGCAGACAACCAAATGCTCTGCTGGGACACCTACCTGTCTCTAGATGCCAACCACCACAGTCAGATGAACCATCCACCCCCTTCCTTTTCCATAATTAGCTACAGAGTCACCTGAATTTTGCTCCTGCACTTGAGGCAGCGATGGCTACCCCCATGGAGAACCCATGGAGGTGATGGAAACTCACCTGGCAAAGCCACCTCCTGAAGCAAGCTGCACCCAACTCCTGCAAGTGGTTGGGTTGATTTTTGTTTGTTTATTTGTTTGGAAAGGGAGGAGGATGGGTGGGGGGTGGGGTGGAGGGAGATACCCTTCTTCCCCCAACAAACTTTGCTCTCAGCTGCTTGTTGTCTCCCATGCTTAGCTCAGCAGGCAGCTCCTACTCTCACCATCCCTCAACTCCCACTGGGGAATAGAGGTGGAGGCAGCATTTTTCTGGCTCCCCAGCCTCACCCATGGGGCTAATTAATATTCCTTAAGCACCACACCCCTAATTACAATAGAGTAAGAGAGCACAAAAGTGCTTTAGTCTCAAAAGTTTGACTTGTGTATTTCCCTGTGAATTTACATTCTGGAGAATACCCATTAAGTGCATGTTTTTAATTACAGCATCAAAACCTCTTGATTAGAGTACAAAAAGCCCTCAACTCTGAAATTAAGAGCACAAAAAGCTCATTCCCTTCGTCCTGCCATGGAGGAGCAGCTCACCAAGCAAACAATTCTATCCCAAGCAGAGGATGCAACGTCCCAGACAGTGACACACACACTCAGCCCCCACAGTGAGAAGAGCTTGGCCACGAGATGAAAGCTGGCCTTATTAGAATAAATTAGGATAGAGCAGATTTAGCAGGGTTTAGGGAAGACCTGGGGCTGCTTCTTGATGTTACAGGCTGCAAAAGAATGGCTGGCTGGAGCTGTATAGCTCTTTTGAGAAGATCACTTGTGCTGAATCATAGAATCATAGAATGGCATAGGTTGGAAGGGATCCCAAGGATCAGAATGTTCCACCCCCTGACACAGGCAGGGACACCAACCTCCAGGCCTGGAGCTACACAAGGTTGCCCAGGGCCACAGCCAACCTGGCCTTCAACACCTCCAGACACGGGGCACCCACCCCCTCTCTGGGCAGCCTGTTCCAGCCCCTCCCCACTCTCTCTGCAAAGAACTTCCCCCTAAGATCTCCTCTAACCCTTCCCTCCTCCAGCTTCACTCCAGCCCCCTTGTCCTGCCAGGCTCTGCCCTTTGAACAAGCTGATTCCCCTCCTGGTCCTCTGCTCCCTTCAGGGACTGGCAGGCTGCAATGAGGTCCCCCCACAGCCTTCTCTTCTCCAGGCTGACCCAGCCCAGCTCCCTCAGCCTCTCTTCATAGGGGATATTGGGGCCCCAGCTCTGGACACAGGACTCCAGCTGGGGCCTCCTGAGGGCAGAGCAGAGAGGGACAATCCCCTCCCTGTCCCTGTGATGATGGGCTTCCACAGCACAATGCCTCCAGGACCGTCCCGCGTGCCCTACGCTCGCACAGCCCGTGGCCCTTGACCGCATCCGCCGTCTACGCAGGACATGGGATGGGAACAGAGGCGGCAGTGTTTCTCCAAGCCCTGTTTGAGTGCTGCCATGCAGTAGCAGCAAGTAAGGATGGAAAAGAGGAATAAAGGGTGAGGTTGTCCCCCTGCCAGGGAATGCTGGCTCTCAATAGTCCTTAATGACTTCTTAAGACGGCTTGTTGCCGTCGGTAGTCGCGGGATAGAGGAGCTGGCCGCGGGAAGGCGAGCGTTTCATAGGGAGCAAGGCATAAGAAAGGAGGATTTGACATTCTCTTACTTCACTTGCAAGCACAAAACCCCAAACTGTGAACCTAATCAAAAGACTGGAACCCCCTCCCTGCTCCCCCCCACCCCACCTCAACCAACCCAACCCACAGAAACCAGATAATCAGCAACAGCAGGCAACTTTTGCTCTCTGCAAGAGTTTAAGCACGGGAAGGAAGCTGAATCCAGAAGCCCATCAAGCTTCTGCTGTCAAAACTGCTGACAGATCTCCATCTGCCCAGGAAAAGAGACTCTGGATGTCCCCCTCCATCATCCCTGCTCTCCTCCCCCCAAAAAAAGCTTTACAACTCGGTTGTTGACAGCTTCAAAGAGGGAAGCCTGTGAATGACAAGCCTGCTCTTTTGCTCCGAGCCTCACGGCACCGAGTAGCCTTTGGGGCAGCACAAAACCAAGAAGACAAGGAGTATCCATGGCATCTTTTATTATCTAAAGGATTATCACATCCAGGAGCGTGACTGAACCCCAGAGAAGCAAAAGAAAAGTCCCATTCACAAGACTCATTCGTTTCAAACCTGCTCTTAGCGCCGTCAGCGACGTAAAGCTGTTGTAGCTACAAGCCTGATGCCCACCTCCTTCCATAGAGACGTCCAGTCATCCCCTCATCTGCCATCTCACAGCATCCCTCTAGGAGACAAGTCTTCAGGGTGATCTTCTACCTTGTAATTGGCAAGGCATCCACCCAAAGGGTCTATTTTGGGGTGCTTTGAGCAGCCAGCCCGCGTCAGCGAGTCGTTGCATGCCTCCCCGAGGAGAGCGAGTGGGCAGGCTATCTCCAGAGGGCCTGGCAGAGAGCCCTCCCCTCCCAAAGAAGCCGTGTGGGTGATGGCACTGCCCTCCCCAATCCAGCCTCCCCCAGGGGGTTTTGCAACAGAAAGAACCACAGAGAAGCTGTTTGCTGGAGCCAGACAGCTCTTTCAGAAGAGCTTAATTAGTTGGGTTCCTAACTAAGTGAGGCTTAGATGGGAAACAAGGGGTTGCCTTTTTGTTGTTGTTGGTTTTTTTCTGGCTGTTTATTTCTTTTTGGGGTTGTTTTTTGGGGTTTTTTTTTCAGAAACTTTGGGATCTACCCAACTTCAGAGCCCATTCACAATAATCTGCCTCCTACCAGAACCTGAACAGAGGAATTCTAAACAGGAGGAGACAGCCCAGCAGCCTCATGAGTTCTTTCTGATACGCTTACAGAGCCCTGATCCTGATGTTTTTAAGACACACAGGAGCTGCCTTATTTCAGAATTAAAAAGAAAGAAAGAAAAGGAAATGAAAAATAATTAAAGAAATTTAAAAAAAAAGGAAGCCTGACCTCCTCAGGGATCAGTGTTGAACACGTGGGTGCAGCAGATGGTTGGCAAAAGGGATGAAGAATCATGGAATCACAGAATCACAGGGGTTGGAAGGGATCTCCAGAGATCATCAGGTCCAACCCCCCTGCCAAAGCAGGGTCCCTAGGACAGGGCACACAGGGAGGCATCCAGATGGGGCTGGAATCTCTCCAGAGAAGCAGACTCCACACCCCCTGGGCAGCCTGGCCCAGGGCTCCCTCACCCTCACTGGCAAGAAGTTCTTCCCCATGTTGGTGTGGAACTCCCTGTGCTCCAACTTGAGGCCATCACCCCTTGTCCTGTCCCCACAGACACTGACAAGAGGCTGCCCATGTCCCCCTGTGTCCCACCCTTCAGCTATTGAGAACCATGGATCAGATCCCCTCTCAGGCTGCTTCTCTCCAGGCTGAACAGCCCCAGCTCCCTCAGCCTTTCCTCCCAGGGGAGATGCTCCAGGCCCTTCAGCATCTCCAGAGCCTCCTCTGGACTCTCTCCAGGAGATCCCTGTCTTTTCTCTCCCAGGGAGCCCAGCACTGGACACAACACTCCAGGTGGGGCCTGAGCAGGGCAGAGCAGAGGGGGAGGATCCCCTCCTGGGACCTGCTGCCCACACTCCTCCTGATGCCCCCCAGGATCCCATGGGCTCTCTCAGCCCCCAGGGCAAAGAATAGTCCCTGATCGTAAAGGGAAGATATAAAGAAACCTGACATAAGAAATCCTTCTGCCAAGTCAGAAGCTTAACTCCAGACAAGGCAAAACCCTGGTTTGATGAAGCAGAAGTAGTTTGGAAACCTGAACAGCCTCACATCAACACAAGATCAGGGTTTTGAATCTGACATATTTAATATCACAGGCAAGTCGTCCAGAAATGACACCGTATAATCCATTTTTAATGCTCCACATTCTTCTCAGCAATCATAGAATCAGACATAGACTGGTCTGGGTTGGAAGGAACCCCAAGGATCACACAGTTCTACCCCCTGCCACAGATCCAGGCCTGAATCTACACAAGGTTGCCCAGGGACCCAGCCAACCTGGCCTTCAACACCTCCAGACACGGGGCACCCACCCCCTCTCTGGGCAGCCTGTTCCAGCCCCTCACCACTCTCTGCAAAGAACTTCCCCCTAAGATCTCCTCTAACCCTTCCCTCCTCCAGCTTCACTCCAGCCCCCTTGTCCTGCCAGGCTCTGCCCTTTGAACAAGCTGATTCCCCTCCTGTTCCTCTGCTCCCTTCAGGGACTGGCAGGCTGCAATGAGGTCCCCCCACAGCCTGCTCTTCTCCAGGCTGACCCAGCCCAGCTCCCTCAGCCTCTCTTCATAAGGGAGCTGCTCCAGCCCTCTGATCATCTCTGTGGCTCCTCTGACCCCTCTCCAACAGTTCCCCATCTTTCTTGTCTTGGGGCCCCAGCTCTGGACACAGGACTCCAGCTGGGGCCTCCTGAGGGCAGAGTAGAGAGGGACAATCCCCTCCCTGTCCCTGCTGCCACCCCTCTGCTGATGGAGCCCAGGATCCCATCACCCTTCCCAGCTGCCAGAGCCACTGCTGGCTCATGTGGAGTTTCTCACCCACCATGACACCCAGGTCCTTCTCCACGATGTCACCTTCTCAGGTACCAATATACCCTGAGCAGTTTAATATTAAAGTAAAATTACAATAGAGGAGGGATTCTGAGTGCAATGATTCTCCCAGCTAGAAGTGCCCATTTCCTAACTGAGTTCTGTTCTCCTGATTGCTTCATCACTGCTGAAAGAGGCTCTTTTATTCTTTCAAGCCAGAGGCGTGCCAGGGTGTCCATACTGGGTTCTGCACCACAGCTCCTCTTGAAAAGCCAACACTATTTTTGTCCCCTCCCCACTCAAGAACATCTCTCCATCTTATCTCACCCCTGCTCTGTCCTCATTAGACTTCATGATGGCTGCCAACCTGTCATCATTCAAACCATTCCAACAGTTCCCCATCTTTCTTGTCTTGGGACAAGACAAGATGGAGCCCAGGATCCCATCACCCTTCCCAGCTGCCAGAGCCACTGCTGGCTCATGTGGAGTTTCTCACCCACCATCCTGTTTTCCTAAATTCAATCCTTTTTAACCAAAATTTCAGCAGTGATAGGACAAGGGGTGATGGTTTTAAACCAAAACATGGAAGATTCAGACTAATATAAGGAAGGATTTTTTATTTCCTGAGGATGGGGAAATACTGGATCAGGTTGTCCAGAAAATGGGAGATGCCCCATCCCTGGAAACATTCAAGGTCCAGTTGGATGGGGCTCTGAGTGACCTGATCTGGTTGGTGATGTCCCTGTTCTATGCAGTGGGGTTGGACTGGATGACCTTTAAAGGTCTCTTCCAACCCAAACCATTCAATGATCCTGGAACAGGCTGCCCAGAGAGGGGGTGGATGCCCCATCCCTGGGGGTGTTCAAGGCCAGGTTGGATGGGGCAACCTTGTGTAGCTCCAGGCCTGGAGGTTGGTGGCCCTGCCTGTGTCAGGGGGTTGGAACTCTCTGATCCTTGGGGTCTCTTCCAACCCAGAGCAGCCTATGATTCTACGATTCATGATCCTATTGCTTAACCCAAAGCAAGCAGCTCCCAGAGCCTGGATGAGGATGAATGTTCTTTCTGGACTTCCTCCCTTCCAACCCAAACCACTCTGTGACTCTATGATTATCCACACACACACAATCCCATAAATTAACTCCATAAAGAGAGGGTTATTAACTCTTCTGAGCTTAAAGTTTTGATATCATGGGGATACCATGATGATATTTCTGCCTCCACTGCCATCAGGCAAAAAACCCACCCCAACCCAAGGGCTGCAGCACAACCACTACCCCTTTTTGCCTTATTTCCTCCCATGGGAAGCATCAGGTGGCATTTTCCATAGCTTAGAATTCAAGGAAGTTAAGTTTGTCTCATTTTATGTAGCATTGATTGCTCACCCTTTACTTCTTTAGGACCACCTCCCCTATGAAGAGAGAGGCTGAGGGAGCTGGGCTGGGTCAGCCTGGAGAAGAGAAGGCTGTGGGGGGACCTCATTGCAGCCTGCCAGTCCCTGAAGGGAGCAGAGGAACAGGAGGGGAATCAGCTTGTTCCAAGGGCAGAGCCTGGCAGGACAAGGGGGCTGGAGTGAAGCTGGAGGAGGGAAGGGTTAGAGGAGATCTTAGGGGGAAGTTCTTTGCAGAGAGAGTGGGGAGGGGCTGGAACAGGCTGCCCAGAGAGGTGGAGGATGCCCCATCCCTGGAGGTGTTCAAGACCAGGTTGGATGGGGCAACCTTGTGTAGCTCCAGGCCTGGAGGTTGGTGTCCCTGCCTGTGTCAGGGGGTTGGAACTCTCTGATCCTTGGGGTCCCTTCCAACCCAGACCAGTCTATGATTCTATGACTGAAGAACACAGGAAGATGCCATTTATTATGGCAGGTTTTGCCAAGATTTATTTGAATCAGGCTCTGATTGGGCCAAATGATTCATTATCCCTTGAAAACAAGTCTTGAACTAACACATGAAACCAGTATTGTGCTTCCAGTTGCCTCAAACTCACCAAGTGACTTGGAGAAAGTCGCTCTGTGTAACGTCTCCGTTTCCCAAACCATCCAACTGGGAAAACACTGACCTACTTGGCAGGAGTGTGGAGAGCCTGTGCTCTTCTTTCATTTTTTTTTTTTCTAAAGAAAAAGGTTTTTAATGATTTAAGACAACGCAAATGCAAGGCATTGGAGAGATGGGAATTCCACAAAGTCATTAAAAGAAGACCAGAGGGACAGCTTGAAAGCTAGTTATCAGCATTTCTCCTGTAATCCAAATTCCCTCTATCAATAAAACCTAATCAAACAAACTCCAGGTCGTGCTTTGACAGGTGCCAAGATGAGGTTTGTAGACATGGAGAGGGCTCCAAATTGAAAAGGGATACTGCAACCAAAGGCAGGATAAATATTTACTACCCCCCAATGAAACCCACATAGAAGAAAGTGGCTGTCTTTTTGGATGAAGGTCACAGATCCTGAATTTAAACGTGCTGGGAAATGCAGATGGAACCTAAAGGAACTCCTCTCATCATGGACTTCCATATCCCAAACTCCCTGGAGTGTCCAAACACCTTAAAGTACAATAAATATAGATTTATGGAGCTACCACAAAAAATGCATGAGCAGAACAGACTGCCCCAGAGGATGAAGTAAGACAGACCTGGAGGCTGTTTCTTTTTGGTCCTTCCTAAAAAAAGGAGAAGAAAGGGAAAAAGGGATAGGAGAGGATAGGAGAGGATAGGATAGGATAGGATATTTTCAGTTGGAAGGGTCCTACAATGATCTACTAGGTTTGGACAATCCTGGCTACCAACACATGGATGTGGTGGAGAGCAGCCCTGCAGGAAAGGATTTGGGTTACTGATGGACAAAAAGCTGGACATGAGCCAACAATGGGCACTTGCAGCTCAGAAGGTCAATAGCATCCTGGGCTGTACCACCAGAAGTATGGCCAGCAGATTGAGAGAGGGGATTGTCCCCTCTGCTCTTCTTTGGGGAGATCCTTCTGCAGTGCTGCATCCAGCTCTGGAGCCCTCAGCACAGGAAGGACATGGACCTCTTGGAGTGGGTCCAGAGGAGGTCACAAGGATGATCCGAGGGCCCCTCCTATAAAGACAGGCTGAGAGAGCTGGGCTGGTATAGCCCAGAGAAGAAAGGGCTCAGGGAGACCTCTGAGCCCCTTCCAGTCCCTGAAAGGACCTACAGGAAAGCTGGGAAGGACTGTTTATAAGGGCATGGAGTGATAAGATGAGGGGTGATGGGATAAACTCGAGCAGGGCAGGGTTAGATGAGACCTTGAGAAGATGTCCTTCCCTCTGAGGGTGGTGAGACCCTGGCCCAGGTTGCCCAAAGAGGTGGTGGAGGCCCCATCCCTGGAGACATTCAAGCTCAGGCTTGATGAAGCTCTGAGCAACCTGCTCTACTTAAAGGTGCCCCTGCTTGCTGCATGGGTTGGACTAGATGGCCTTTAAAGGTCCCTTCCAACCCAACACATCCTATGAGTCTATGATCTAGTCCAAATAAATCCCAACTGAACAGCAGTGAATCTGTGCCAAGTGAAGCCTGTTCCTACCATAATGGAGAAGGGCTTCAGGAAGGTCTTCCGCTCTTCTATCAAAAGCAGAGCTAGGTCTGCTTGATCACTGCACTGAGATTTAGTTTTGCTCCATCTCACAGAATCACAGACTGGTCTGGGTTGGAAGGGACCCCAAGGATCAGAGTTCCAACCCCCTGACACAGGCAGGGACACCAACCTCCAGGCCTGGAGCTACACAAGGTTGCCAACCTGGCCTTGAACACCTCCAGACACGGGGCACCCACCCCCTCTCTGGGCAGCCCCTTCCAGCCCCTCACCACTCTCTCTGCAAAGAACTTCCCCCTAAGATCTCCTCTAACCCTTCCCTCCTCCAGCTTCACTCCAGCCCCCTTGTCCTGCCAGGCTCTGCCCTTTGAACAAGCTGATTCCCCTCCTGTTCCTCTGCTCCCTTCAGGGACTGGAAGGCTGCAATGAGGTCCCCCCACAGCCTTCTCTTCTCCAGGCTGACCCAGCCCAGCTCCCTCAGCCTCTCTTCATAGGGGAGCTGCTCCAGCCCTCTGATCATCTCCGTGGCTCCTCTGACCCCTCTCCAACAGTTCCCCATCTTTCTTGTCCTGGGGCCCCAGCTCTGGACACAGGACTCCAGCTGGGGCCTCCTGAGGGCAGAGTAGAGAGGGACAACCCCTCCCTGTCCCTGCTGCCACCCCTCTGCTGATGGGAGCCCAGGATCCCATCGCCCTTCTGAGCTACAAGAGCACACTGCTGGCTCATGTGAAGTTTCTCACCCACCATGACACCCAGGTCCTTCTCATCTGCCACCAAAGGCAGTGGCTGAGGCTCATGGCATGCTATTGCTACCTCTCCCCCTTGTCCCACACGCTGGATGCTTGGGTCCTCCGCCGGCCGCGTGAAAATGCTTCTCTCCCTTTGGAAAATAAAGGCTGCTTGTTCCCACATAGCGATGGCATTTGGCTTCAGGGTTGGAACCTCTCCATGGGGACAGGGGACAAAGACAAAGGCTGAGCCAAGGCTCCCAGCTCGTCGTTGATGCCCACGTAACGACATCACAGACCGACCTTGTTCTGGGGAACGGCAGCGAGTTCGTGCTCTCGTGACTTGGAAAGTTCACTGAGCTGAACATCTGCCTGATGGACACTGACACTTTCAGGGAGAACCCCCTCCCTCAAAATAAGTGGGAGGACTTCAGGCATCCAGTTCCAACTCACATTGAACCTTCTTCATCCAGAAGCAGAGACATCACTGGGATGTTCCCCTTCAAGGTGCTGATGGACATACAAGGAGGTTGTAGAGAGGTGGGTGCTGGTCTCTTCAGCCAGGGGACAGGAGCTGGGACAAGGGGCAATGGGCTCAAGCTGCCCCAGGGCAGGGTCAGCTCAGCTGGGAGGGCAAAGTTCTTCCCTGAAAGAGTTGTTGGGATGGGCCTGGAGCAGGGTCAGGGCCTGGGACGGGCCTGGAACAGGGTCAGGGCCTGGAATGGGCCTGGAGCAGGGTCAAGGCCTGGGATGGGCCTGGAATAGAGGCCTAGAACAGGGTCAGGGCCTGAGACAGGGTCAGGGCCTGGAACAGGCTGCCCAGGGAGGGGGCTGAGTCCCCATCCCAGGTAGATGAGGTGCTCAGGGATCTGGTTTAGCACAGGACAGGAACGGTTGGACTTGATGATCTTCAAGGTCTTTTCCAACCTGGTGATTCTGTGATTCCTCAGCCTTTTTGAGGATGGCAACAGTGGCATTTACAACCAACCAACCAATAAATAAATAAATAAGTTCAAATAAATAGATGTTTGGTGTTTTAAACTGGGATGTTTCATCACTGCATAAGAGGTAGAATATCATCGGTGGGATTAAGGTCTGAGATAACGTTTCCCCCCATCTCTTTCTAAGAGGCTTAGCAGTTGGGATGTTTATTTTGTTAAACAAGTAGAACAACACCTGAAATCAGCCACTGGGTTTAGGTTGTTGCACATTGTAGGGATTTAAAAGCATTCATAGGGATTTACAGGCATCCAGGACCTTGGAGCTCTCAAATCTGATTTTAAGAGACAAATTTGCATCAGGAGGAGGCAAAAACTAAAGGTCAATCAATCCATCACCTTCTATTAACCAGGTCTTGCTTAACAGCCTGAGCAAGATTTGAATCAATCTCCCCCTAATACAGATGGAGCCTTCTGGGCTCCATCAGCAGAGGGGTGACAGCAGGGACAGGGAGGGGATTGTCCCTCTCTACTCTGCCCTCAGGAGGCCCCAGCTGGAGTCCTGTGTCCAGAGCTGGGGCCCCAAGACAAGAAAGATGGGGAACTGTTGGAGAGGGGTCAGAGGAGCCACGGAGATGATCAGAGGGCTGGAGCAGCTCCCCTATGAAGAGAGGCTGAGGGAGCTGGGCTGGGTCAGCCTGGAGAAGAGAAGGCTGTGGGGGGACCTCATTGCAGCCTGCCAGTCCCTGAAGGGAGCAGAGGAACAGGAGGGGAATCAGCTTGTTCAAAGGGCAGAGCCTGGCAGGACAAGGGGGCTGGAGTGAAGCTGGAGGAGGGAAGGGTTAGAGGAGATCTTAGGGGGAAGTTCTTTGCAGAGAGAGTGGTGAGGGGCTGGAAGGGGCTGCCCAGAGAGGTGGTGGATGCCCCATCCCTGGAGGTGTTGAAGGCCAGGTTGGCTGGGGCCCTGGGCAAGCTTGTGTAGCTCCAGGCCTGGAGGCTGGTGTCCCTGCCTGTGTCAGGGGGTTGGAACTCTCTGATCCTTGGGGTCCCTTCCAACCCAGACCAGTCTATGATTCTATAATACAGACGTGGTTTCTGCAAGCCATGAGACCAGCACCACTCCCTGACAGCATCCTATGGCATCAGATGGAGGAACATCTAGGTTCACACTCCCAAGGACTTCTTTAAGTTTGAGATACTACAGACAGCATCCGCACAAGGCTAGAAAGAGAAGTCAGCTCTGAAGTCCCCCTGCAGCTTAGCTTCTGACAGTCCATACCTCATCCTTGGTGCTGTCACAGAGAAAAGTCATGCTGACTCTGAATGAGGAAGCCCACAGATGACACAGAATGAGGGTCTAAGGCTCAGAACAACCTGCCACAAAGCTGAAGCTTCCTTGGTCTTCTAGTCCAACCCCTGCCACGGATGAGCAGGGACATCTTCAACTAGATCAGGTTGCTCAAAGCCCCATCCAACCTGATCTTGAAAGTTTCCAGGTATGGGGCATCTCCCACCTCTCTAGGAAACGTGTGCCAGTGTCTCACCACCCTCAGTATAAAAGCATCTCTTCCTTAGATCTAGTCTGAACCTCTCCTCTTTCAGCTTGAAACGATTACTCCTTGTCCTATCACTACAGGCCCTAACTACAGGCCTATCGCTACAGGCCCTAACTACAGGCCTATCGCTACAGGCCCTAACTACAGGCCTATCGCTACAGGCCCTAACTACAGGCCTACCACTACAGGCCTATAGCTACAGGCCTATCGCTACAGGCCCTAACTACAGGCCCATCGCTACAGGCCCTAACTACAGGCCCATCGCTACAGGCCCTAACTACAGGCCTATCACTACAGGCTAAAAACTCTGCCCCCATCTTTCTCAGGAGCACAGTTCAAGTATTCAGATGCCACAGTAAGGCCTTCTCCAGGCTGAACCAGCCCAGCTCTCCCAGCCTGTGTCCAGAGAAGACGTGCTCCAGCCCTTGGATCATCTCCATGGCCTCCTCTGGACTCGCTCCAACAGCTCTATGTCCTGGGGACCCCTGAGCTGGATGCAGCACTGCTGGGGATTCTCCCCAGAGAGGAGCACAGGAGGAGAATCCCCTCCTTAGACCTGCTGGTCCTGCTGTTGGGGATGCAGATAGTCTACTCTACCATCTGGATGACAGCAAATAATAGCCAGACTTCCATCTACCCTGGATATATCGCTCAGGAAAATCAAACACTGGGAACCTCAGTGCTTGGAATTACTTGCAAAAGCAACATGAGCCCAAACCCAGCAATAAATCAAAAGTCTGGTGTTTTATTCCCATCAATATCTACCATCCAAACATTCAGAGTCATGATGTCAATCCACTTAACTGTGGACTAAAATATTTAAGCCCAGCTCAGTCTGCACCTGAATCCCAAGACATTCTCTCCATCTGGCCATTGATTTCGATCACTTAAAGAGTATTTCATACTTCTGCTTGATTGCCAGGGAAGGTATTTGCTGTGTAACCTCTGCTTTCAGATCAAAAGCAGCGAGCATAGAATCATAGAATCATAGAATCCCAGATTGGTCTGGGTTGGAAGGGACCCCAAGGATCACAGAGCTCCAACCCCCTGCCACAGGCAGGGACACCAACCTCCAGGCCTGGAGCTACACAAGGTTGCCCAGGGCCCCAGCCAACCTGGCCTTCAACACCTCCAGACACGGGCCACCCACCCCCTCTCTGGGCAGCCCCTTCCAGCCCCTCACCACTCTCTCTGCAAAGAACTTCCCCCTAAGATCTCCTCTAACCCTTCCCTCCTCCAGCTTCACTCCAGCCCCCTTGTCCTGCCAGGCTCTGCCCTTTGAACAAGCTGATTCCCCTCCTGTTCCTCTGCTCCCTTCAGGGACTGGCAGGCTGCAATGAGGTACCCCCACAGCCTGCTCTTCTCCAGGCTGACCCAGCCCAGCTCCCTCAGCCTCTCTTCATAGGGTAACTCCTCCAGCCCTCTGAGCATCTTCGCGGCTCTTCTGCCCCCCTCCAACAGTTCCCCATCTTTCTTGTCTTGGGGCCCCAGCTCTGGACACAGGACTCCAGCTGGGGCCTCATGAAGGCAGAGTAGAGAGGGACAATCCCCTCCCTGTCCCTGCTGCCACCCCTCTGCTGATGGAAGAAGAGATTTGGGTCAGAGATACACTAGACTTCCTTAAACTCTCCAGGTACAGCCAGAAGCCACATGAGTATCACGTTTTCTTCCCATACATAAATAGATGCTACTACTGGAAGAATCTCCCAGAAATCATGGATTAATAGAGAAAAAAACGAAATCCAGAAGAAACAGACAAACTTTTTGATATATGGGACACTGGGTATCACCAGAGACATTCCCCACACTTGTAAAATCCCAACTACAACAGGTTTGACTTGCTGGTGGCACAAGTTTTCCCAATCCAACTATGCCCCTCATAGATTCATAGGATGATTTGGGTTGGAAGGGACCTTTCAAGGTCATCTAGTCCAACCCCCTTGCAATAAGCAGGGATATCTTCAGATAACTAGATCAGGTTGCTCAGAGCTCCATCCAGCCTGACCTTGGATGTTTCCAGGGATGGGGCAACCTGCGCCAGTGTCTCACCACCCTGAGCATAAAAAACCTTCTTCCTCCATCCAACCTGTCCTTGAAATGTCTTCCTCCATCCAACTTGACCTTGAAATTTCTTCCTCTATCCAACCTGACCTTGAATGTTTCCAGGGAAGTGGGCATCTACCATCTCCCTGCCCCTCTTTAGACTTGCTGGATCAAAGCAAGGGTCAGAATTGCTTCCAAAACTTTTATATACTGATTTTAATGAAGGCAATAAACATTCTTGAGTATTCAAAGCCTTGATATATATTTTTAAGATCAGGATTTTTTTCCAAAAGCTTCAAGATCCTCCCTAGCAACAGAGCCCAGGAGTTTTCCTGATACATTCAGCATGCCTAAATTAACACACCTTAAAGGGATTTTATTCCTGAACCAGCTGATGTCCTTAGAGTAGCATGTTTGAACCCAACCATTAAAAAAAAAAAACCAATAAGAGCTGTTTTGAACAGTTTCTTCCTTTTTTACATCATATTTACAGTGCAGGCCTGGAAGTAGGAGAGGTCAGAAAGTTCTAGGCCACCCAAATGGAGAAGATTTTCTTCGTGCCCGTTACGTGACGCGCTTCAGACTGTGGTGGTTGTAGAACATCTTTCCTTGCACAGGTTTTTAGGGAAAAAAGGCTGTATTCACAGATGGCACAGCCCCTGAGGAAAACAATCTTTGATTAACACCCATAAGGGAGTCAGCAAGCCTGTCTTTTAAGCATTATTATGCAAAAAATGCATCATCCTCTAATACCACGGGGGTGAACTTCTCCATGGCAGGGTTTAATAATTTCATAATTTGATTTCTAGCTTAGCAACAGGAATTAAACACATCCTGTATGCTAAGGAAAGGAAGCCATCCAGAGGGATCTTGACATGCTGGAAAGGTGGGCCTGGGTGAACCTAATGAGGGTCAACACTGGGAAGTGTGAGGTGTTGCACTTGGGCTGGAGGAATCCCAGAGATATTTAGAGACTGGGAGAAGAGCTCCTGGAGAGCAGCCCTGCTGAGAAGGACCTGGGTGTCATGGTGGGTGAGAAACTGAACATGAGCCAGCAGTGGCTCTTGCAGCTGGGAAGGGTGATGGGATCCTGGGCTCCATCAGCAGAGGGGTGGCAGCAGGGACAGGGAGGGGATTGTCCCTCTCTACTCTGGCCTCAGGAGGCCCCAGCTGGAGTCCTGTGTCCAGAGCTGGGGCCCCAGGACAAGAGAGATGGGGAACTGTTGGAGAGGGGTCAGAGGAGCCACGGAGATGATCAGAGGGCTGGAGCAGCTCCCTTATGAAGAGAGGCTGAGGGAGCTGGGCTGGGTCAGCCTGGAGAAGAGAAGGCTGTGGGGGGACCTCATTGCAGCCTGCCAGTCCCTGAAGGGAGCAGAGGAACAGGAGGGGAATCAGCTTGTTCAAAGGGCAGAGCCTGGCAGGACAAGGGGGCTGGAGTGAAGCTGGAAGAGGGAAGGGTTAGAGGAGATCTTAGGGGGAAGTTCTTTGCAGAGAGAGTGGTGAGGGGCTGGAACAGGCTCTGTGAACCTTGTGGTCCCTTCCAACCCAGACCATTCTATGATTCTAAGTGTGAAGAATCAGAAGGATGAAGAGTTCAAAGAAATCAGGCTTTAGAGGTACCTAAGCACTAGGTTTGAGGAAAATCAAGCTTTATCTGCAAGTATGTTCTCCACACACAAGTGTTCTTTTGTTGTTGGGGTTTTTTTTCCCCTTAATTTGCTGTTTCTATCAATGAATGCATTAGGTTGGAAGGGACCTTTAAAGGCCATCTAGTCCAACCACCCTGCAGTGAGAAGGAAATCTTCACTAGATCTGGTTGCTCAGAGTCCCATCAAACCTGACCTTGAATATTTCCAGGGATGGTGACTCCACCATCTCCCTGGGCAACCTGTGCCAGTGACCCACCACCCTAAAAATTAAGAACCTTTTCCTAATATCCAACCTAAATCTCCCCTTTTCTAGTTTAAAACCATCACCCCTCGTCCTATTGCTCCATGCCCTTGGGAACAGTTCTTTCCCAGCTTTCTTATAGGCACCTTTCAGGGACTGGAGGCTGCCATAATGTTCCCCTGGAGCCTTCTCCAGGCTGAAAAAGCCCAACTCTCTCAGCCTGGCTTCACAGGAGAGGTCCTCCAGCCCTCTGATCATCTTTGTAGCCCTCCTCTGGACTTGCTCCAACAGTTCCATGTCCTTCTTGTGTTGAGGGCTCCAGAGCTGGACACGGTACTCCAGGTGAGGTCTCACCAGAGTAGAGCAGAGGGGTAGAACCCCCTCTCTCAATCTGCTGCAGGAGCAGAATCCCCTCTCTCAATCTGCTGGCCACAATTCTTGTGACACAGCCCAGGATGGGGTTGGCCTTGGGGGCTGCAGATGCATATTGGTGGCTCACGTTCTTAGCTGGACATGAGCCACCAATCTAGATCCTAAGGAAGCCCCAGGTTCATTGGATGATAAAAGAGGAAGGAAATAGCTCCTGCCAGGCTCCTGGCATGCTCTGGTTCCCTGTTGGTCCAAACCAGCATCTATCATAGAACAGCCATAGTGATATTGGGTTTAATACTGAGGTGAGATGGTTCCCCTTGTATCAGGGCCTGGAACAGGCTGCCCAGGGATTTGGTTGAGTCACCTTCCCTGGATGTGTTTAAAAAAAGGCTAGATGAGGTACTTAGGGATATGGTTTAGCTTAAGATGGGATTGGTTGGACTTGATGATCTTCAAAGATCTTTTCCAACCTTGTGACTCTGTGATTTATACCACCAGCACGTAGCTCAGACCCCAGGCTAGCTAAGCAAGCAGGAGATTTCCTAAAGAGAGGACTGTTTTGGGTAAAATTGGGTGATTTCAGTTGACAACTGAGGCATTGCCCTGCTAAAAGCAGGACAAACCTCCTTCATGGCACGTCTGCCCACGCACCTCCAGGAGCGAGCAGCAGCTCCCCTGCTATTCCAACAGGTCCTGATGCCACCAGGGATTCAAATCTATCCAGAGGGTTTGTTTTATCCTGATTTATTTCTCCAGCTTTGGTCTGGCAGGGCAATTACAGGCATCTTGCAAAGAGCTAATCCTTAAATGAACTCTACTCTGGTTTTAGTTTCCAGCAGAGCCTGGCTGGTGCCTCTCAAAGAAAGCTCCCTGCTACAGCAATCAGTGGAGGAGCCGGTTGGATCACAGCAGTGCCAGCAAGGAAAGAAATAAAAATCAAATAAAATAGAATCATAAAATCATAGAATGGCATGGGTTGGAAGGGACCCCAAGGATCAGAGAGCTCCAACCCCCCTGACACAGGCAGGGACACCAACCTCCAGGCCTGGAGATACACAAGGTTGCCCAGGGCCCCAGCCAACCTGGCCTTCAACACCTCCAGACACGGGGCACCCACCCCCTCTCTGGGCAGCCCCTTCCAGCCCCTCACCACTCTCTCTGCAAAGAACTTCCCCCTAAGATCTCCTCTAACCCTTCCCTCCTCCAGCTTCACTCCAGCCCCCTTGTCCTGCCAGGCTCTGCCCTTTGAACAAGCTGATTCCCCTCCTGTTCCTCTGCTCCCTTCAGGGACTGGCAGGCTGCAATGAGGTCCCCCCACAGCCTTCTCTTCTCCAGGCTGACCCAGCCCAGCTCCCTCAGCCTCTCTTCATAGGGGAGCTGCTCCAGCCCTTCTGAGCATCTCCATGGCCTCCTCTGACCCCTCTCCAACAGTTCCCCATCTTTCTTGTCCTGGGGCCCCAGCTCTGGACACAGGACTCCAGCTGGGGCCTCCTGAGGGCAGAGTAGAGAGGGACAACCCCTCCCTGTCCCTGCTGCCACCCCTCTGCTGATGGGAGCCCAGGATCCCATCGCCCTTCTGAGCTGCAAGAGCCACTGCTGGCTCAGGGGAAGTTTCTCAACCACCAAAATAAATAAATATAAAAGAAAAGAACATATAATAGAGCCGATGCCACCAAGCTCTCAACTCCTCAACAGTGATCTGAAGCCAGGAATACAAAATGCAAGCACTAGTGCTTGATCTCACCCCTGGTACAACCAGGTGATTATCAAACCCAAAGCTGCCAGACAGGAACCAGGTCCCTGGATCCAGTCTTAAGGAAGAGGCAGGGAGGTTGAAAGCAACCCCATTTCATTTTCTAGTGGCTCAGCAGGTCATTACAGCTCCAAGTATATAAGCCTGGCAGTTTCAGCACCCAGCATTAAGCCCCAGACTTGTTTTGATGTGATAAATCCCTTGAAAGAAAGACAACCCACCCCCACTTCCCCCACCCCCCTCCACTTTGGCTGGGAACTAATCTTTGATAAGAATCAGCGTGGGAACTGGAAGCTCCAGTAACAACTAGTCAGAGTCTATTTATACAAGACATCCATGCCAGAGATCTACAGGAGAACTGATCTTTGGAAGGATGCACAGAGAAAATCTCCACTAATTCACTCGTTTTTGGCAAATGAAGATTGGGAAAACACAGGTTCAGGGGTTGGCCATGAGCCAGCAGTGTGCCCTGGGGGCTGAGAGAGCCCATGGGATCCTGGGGGCATCAGGAGGAGTGTGGGCAGCAGGTCCCAGGAGGGGATCCTCCCCCTCTGCTCTGCCCTGCTCAGGCCCCACCTGGAGTGTTGTGTCCAGTGCTGGGCTCCCTGGGAGAGAAAAGACAGGGATGTCCTGGAGAGAGTCCAGAGGAGGCTCTGGAGATGCTGAAGGGCCTGGAGCATCTCCCCTGGGAGGAAAGGCTGAGGGAGCTGGGGCTGTTCAGCCTGGAGAGAAGCAGCCTGAGAGGGGATCTGATCCATGGTTATCAATAGCTGAAGGGTGGGACACAGGGGGACATGGGCAGCCTCTGCTCAGTGTCTGTGGGGACAGGACAAGGGGTGATGGGCTCAAGTTGGAGCACAGGGAGTTCCACCCCAATGTGGGGAAGAACTTCTTGCCAGTGAGGGTGAGGGAGCCCTGGGCCAGGCTGCCCAGGGGGTGTGGAGTCTCCTTCTCTGGAGAGATTCCAGCCCCATCTGGATGCCTCCCTGTGTGCCCTGTCCTAGGGACCCTGCTTTGGCAGGGGGGTTGGATCTGATGATCTCTGGAGGTCCCTTCCAACCCCTGTGATCCTGTGACTCTGTGATTCATGAACCCATCTACAAACTCACATCACACCGTCACACACACTATGTTTTATCATTGAACTTTATCCAGATTATAAGGATCTCTGCAGTGGTGAGGCTAACTAACATCTGATTAATTGGAAATGGGATGAGTTTTACAGTCAAGTCCCAGTCTTCCACTGGGATTCCATCCAAGGCTTTACCACAGGCTTGGGTAAACTCCAGGCACTTGCTACTTTCAAATTTATTTCCACATCTGTAAAGCAATGGCATTCACCCTCCCAGCACCCTACAGACAGCGGCTCAGGTTGGAAACACAACTGATTTCACAGAGAATCACAAGGCTGGAAAAGACCTTGAAGATCATCAAGTCCAACCATTCCTGTCCTGTGCTAAACCAGATCCCTGAGCACCTCATCTCCCTGTCTGTTAAACACACCCAGGGGTGGGGACTCAGCCCCCTCCCTGGGCAGCCTGTCTCAGGCCCTGACACTGTCTCAGGTGCTGACCCTGTTCTAGGCCCCTATTCCAGGCCCATTCCAGGCCCTGACCCTGACTTTAATGCTTGAACCAGCATGTTGTCAACTCTGTGTTTTTATCCTCCTGCATCTTTAATCCCATGGGGACCACCTCATTTCCCAGCTCAGCATCTCCAGCCACGCATCTGCCATGCACTGTAGCACATACCCTTGCTGCTGCCCTACACACTGTCACAGAGCTCTCTGCAATGAGAAAAGCCACCCAGAAACTTCATCCACAGAATCACAAGGTTGGAAAAGACCTTTAAGATCGAGTCCAACTGTTCCTGTCCTGTGCTAAACCAGATCCCTGAGCACCTCATCTCCCTGTCTGTTAAACACACCCAGGGGTGGGGACTCAGCCCCCTCCCTGGGCAGCCTGTGCCAGGCCCTGACCCTATTCTAGGCCATTATTCCAGAACCATTCCAGGCCCTGACCCTGCTCCAGGCCCGTCCCAGGCCCTGACCCTGCTCCAGGCCCCTGTTCCACAGCCCCACAACTCTGCCAGGGAAGAACTTTGCCCTCCCAGCTGAGCTGACCCTGCCCTGGGGCAGCTTGAGCCCAGTGCCCCTTGTCCCAGCTCCTGGCCCCTGGCTGAAGAGACCAGCGCCCACCTCTCTGCACCCTCCTGGCAGGGCAGGGCAGGTGGGGAGAAGGTCTCCCCTCAGCCTCCTCTTCTCCAGCCTCAACACCCCCAGCTCCCTCAGCTGCTCCTCAGAGGATTTGCCCTCCAGCCCCTTCCCCAGCCTCATTGCCCTGGTCCAGTTGGTCCAGACATAAAAATCACCCCAAGAGTCTTCCCTTTGCCTTTAGAAGTCTGTCTGCTGCTTTGATTAGGCTTCCTCTGCCCCCACAAATCCCTTTTCCCTATCATTTCTTCTTCTTTTAGCCAGATTTCTCACAGCAAGCACCCAGAGAACACAACCACCTACAACCACGCAAATACTTTTGTGGCACTGATCCCTTTCTTGACCCTCTCCATTCTAAGTTCCTCACAGGAGGAGCCACCACCTGCTCTACCACGTCCTTTAGACGTGCTAGGCCGAGCTCCGCACCCAGACCCATCCATCGCCGACACAGTTAACAGCCACAACCTTCCACTGCAGCTCTCTTGAAACGTTATGAATAATAATTCACATCATTCCTGAGGCAGACAAGAATATTGCAGCTCTACCACCTGCAGCTCCACAATGTATTTCATTAGGAATTCAAAACATCACCTGCCTCTGAGCCAATTACTTTATTGTCAGCGCTAGCTTCATATCCCTGCTCGGAGCTGAGCACACTTCAGGAGAAGAGTCAAACATAAATAGGTTCCTTGGTGCTATTCTTTTCCCTTTTAGAAGCAGATCACCTCAAATTAAAATACCAGACCTGATTAGACAAAGCCATCCACTGAAAAGTTAATGGAGTTAGGGTTGTTCAGGCTCCAGGGAGCCAGTTAAGTATTGAAATCACAGAATCGTAGGGGTTGGAAGGGACCCCCAGAGATCATCAGGTCCAACCCCCCTGCCAAAGCAGGGTCCCTAGGACAGGGCACACAGGGAGGCATCCAGATGGGGCTGGGATATCTCCAGAGAGGGAGACTCCACACCCCCTGGGCAGCCTGGCCCAGGGCTCCCTCACCCTCACTGGGAAGCAGTTCTTCCCCAGATTGGGGTGGAACTCCCTGTGCTCCAACTTGAGGCCATCACCCCTTGTCCTGTCCCCACAGACACTGACAAGAGGCTGCCCATGTCCCCCTGTGTCCCACCCTTCAGCTATTGAGAACCATGGATCAGATCCCCTCTCAGGCTGCTTCTCTCCAGGCTGAACAGCCCCAGCTCCCTCAGCCTTTCCTCACAGGGGAGATGCTCCAGGCCCTTCAGCATCTCCAGAGCCTCCTCTGGACTCTCTCCAGGAGATCCCTGTCTTTTCTCTCCCAGGGAGCCCAGCACTGGACACAACACTCCAGGTGGGGCCTGAGCAGGGCAGAGCAGAGGGGGAGGATCCCCTCCTGGGACCTGCTGCCCACACTCCTCCTGATGCCCCCCAGGATCCCATGGGCTCTCTCAGCCCCCAGGGCACACTGCTGGCTCATGGCCACCCTGTCACCCACCAGCACCCCCAGCTCCTTCTCCACAGAGCTCCTCTCCAGCAGCTCACCCCCAGCCTGTCCTGATTCCAGCAGTTCTTCCTTCCCAGGTGCCAGACTCTCCACTTGCTTTGGTTGAACCCCAGCTGGTTTCTCCCTGCCCAGCTCTCCAGCCTGGCCAGGTCTCTCTGGATGGCAGCTCAGTGTCCCTGTGTGTCAGCCACTCCTCCCAGCTTTGGATCATCAGGTCCTTGCTGAGGGTGCATTGAAATAATAATAAGGGGCTTATGAGAAAGATGGTCACAGAGTTTTTAGCAGAGTCTGTAGTGATAGAAGGGGTGATGGTTTCAAACAAAAATGGGGGAGATTCAGACTAATATAAGGAAGGTTTTTTACACTGAGGGTGATGAGACACTGGCATAGGTTGTCCAGAGAGGTGGGAGATGCTCCATCCCTGGAAACACTCAAAGTCAGATAGGATTGGGCTCTGAGCACCCTGGTCTGGTTGAAGATGTCCCTTCTCATTGCAGGGGGATTGGACTAGATGACCTTCAAAGGTCCCTTCCAACCCAAACCGTGAGTTGATTCTGTAAGTGACTCTTGGTGCCCGGAACCTTTTGGGAAGTGCTGGAGTTGAGCACCAGCTTTCATGTGTAGCTCCAGGCCTGGAGGTTGGTGTCCCTGCCTGTGTCAGGGGGCTGGAACTCTCTGATCCTTGGGTCCCTTCCAACCCAGACGAGCCTACGATGATTCTTTGACTGAGACTACTGCAAATGATGGGTCACTGGAGAAATTCTCTATAGAAAGAGACTTCTATAAGTTGTAAAGGTGATGCACAACAACCACACACCTTGTTTCTGAACACATTTTAGTTCCTTTCTACTGGGAAGTGGACAAGAAAGATAGTCCAAGGCACCTACCACCTTTTATAACATGTGAGCATACCAGGTCTACACTCAGAAATGACTAATCCCCAGCTGAATTTTAGGGATTTTGGAGAAAAGCTCTATGCTGTCACAAATCAATTCTAGCCACTAACAATTCGTCTTGCTACCCAAGTAGCTACATCTTTGATGTCTTGTTATTCCCTCTAAAGCATCAGTCTTCTTCTGAGGCCGTTAACTTTTTGATCAACAAACAGATCAAGAGGAGAGACCACGTGCTTCTGGGCAGAGAAACGCCCTCAGGTCTAAAATAAGACTTGGATCATTAAAGCAAAAAAAATTACACTGAAAAGTCCTTGGTAATTTTAGAAGTCTCCAGTAAGGAGGTGGTGTTGAAAAAAACCCCACCTAAAAACAAACAAGAACTTCAGATTTCCTACTCTGCACTTCACAGAATCCCAGACTGGTCTGGGTTGGAAGGGACCCCAAGGAGCACAGAGCTCCAACCCCCCTGACACAGGCAGGGACACCAACCTCCAGGCCTGGAGCTACACAAGGTTGCCCAGGGCCCCAGCCAACCTGGCCTTCAACACCTCCAGACACGGGGCACCCACCCCCTCTCTGGGCAGCCCCTTCCAGCCCCTCACCACTCTCTCTGCAAAGAACTTCCCCCTAAGATCTCCTCTAACCCTTCCCTCCTCCAGCTTCACTCCAGCCCCCTTGTCCTGCCAGGCTCTGCCCTTTGAACAAGCTGATTCCCCTCCTGTTCCTCTGCTCCCTTCAGGGACTGGCAGGCTGCAATGAGGTCCCCCCACAGCCTTCTCTTCTCCAGGCTGACCCAGCCCAGCTCCCTCAGCCTCTCTTCATAGGGGAGCTGCTCCAGCCCTCTAATCATCTTCATGGCCCTTCCCTTCCTCTATTCTCTGCCTTGTGATGGATCCAGGCTATTCTTTCTGCTCTTCCAGAGCAGATCCAGCCTCTAGCTATCTCCTTTTATCCTTTTCTAGGACATTCACCCCGCCGCCGAGCCTCCTATCCCAGGCAGTGGCTACATCTCCCGCCACCAGGCTCCCTCCCTGCAGAGCTACCCTGGGTTTTGGGCACAGGAAATGAAAGGGCTATTGTCCAGGACCTTGAAAAACATCTGGCTGAGCACCCACTCCTTCAATGACCCTCTTGTTTAACCCGCCACATCATGCTCTGCGGCGCAGGCTGCATGACGAGCCATTCCAAGGGGGTGAGGTGATATCTTAAGAGGTTGCCCTTCAACCCCACCACTTTCTTGCCCTCTCATCCAAGGAAGGGAGGCTTCTAAGCTTTCATTACCTCCAGACACGTGGTATATATTCAGACACTTGCTCAACCAAGCTCACAGCTCACATTTGAGCTGCAAATTTGAACCTTTCTACGGTGCCTCCCAGAGAGTCTGAAAAGGCTCTGAAGTAACACAGCTTCCTCAGCCCAAGTTTCCTATTTGACTTCCATCTCCACTTAACCTTTTGGTTAGAATCACAGAATCTCAGGGGTTGGAAGGGACCTCCAGAGATCATCAGGTCCAACCCCCTGCCAAAGCAGGGTCCCTAGGACAGGGCACACAGGGAGGCATCCAGATGGGGCTGGAATCTCTCCAGAGAAGGAGACTCCACACCCCCCTGGGCAGCCTGGCCCAGGGCTCCCTCACCCTCACTGGGGAAAAGTTCTTCCCCATGTTGGTGTAGAACTCCCTGTGCTCCAACTTGAGGCCATCACCCCTTGTCCTGTCCCCACAGACACTGAGAAGAGGCTGCCCATGTCCCCCTGTGTCCCACCCTTCAGCTATTGAGAACCATGGATCAGATCCCCTCTCAGGCTGCTTCTCTCCAGGCTGAACAGCCCCAGCTCCCTCAGCCTTTCCTCCCAGGGGAGATGCTCCAGGCCCTTCAGCATCTCCAGAGCCTCCTCTGGACTCTCTCCAGGAGATCCCTGTCTTTTCTCTCCCAGGGAGCCCAGCACTGGACACAACACTCCAGGTGGGGCCTGAGCAGGGCAGAGCAGAGGGGGAGGATCCCCTCCTGGGACCTGCTGCCCACACTCCTCCTGATGCCCCCCAGGATCCCATGGGCTCTCTCAGCCCCAGGGCACAGTGCTGGCTCATGGCCACCCTGTCACCCACCAGCACCCCCAGGTCCTTCTCCACAGAGCTCCTCTCCAGCAGGTCAATAATAACTGAAACATTAAGAGGACGAGGAATCAAATCTTCAGGAGCACCTTCTGTCTCCTCCCTCCCATCACCGATCACTGTTAATCATCACCACACGCACACACACGTAAAGATGTCGATGTGGTTTGATCTGTCTGGTTATTTACAGGGAAGAGCTGTACCTCAGGAGTAGAGTTGCTGCTGTTGCCTGGCACCATGTCTTTATTTTGAGATAAATGAATTCAGATCTTTGTTTGAGTATGTAGATGCACAGGAATCACAGAGTCACCAGGTTGGAAAAGACCTTGAAGATCATCGAGTCCAACCATTCCTGTCCTGTGCTAAACCTGATCCCTGAGCACCTCATCTCCCTGTCTGTTAAACACACCCAGGGATGGGGACTCAGCCCCCTCCCTGGGCAGCCTGTGCCAGGCCCTGACCCTGTCTCAGGCTCTGACCCTGGGCAGCCTGTTCCAGGCCCATCCCAGGCCCTGACCATAGTCCAAGCCCGTCCCAGGCCCTGACCCTGCTCCAGGCCCTGACCCTGCTCCAGGCCCCTGTTCCACAGCCCCACAACTCTGCCAGGGAAGAACTTTGCCCTCCCAGCTGAGCTGACCCTGCCCTGGGGCAGCTTCAGCCCATTGCCCCTTGTCCCAGCTCCTGGCCCCTGGCTGAAGAGACCAGCGCCCACCTCTCTGCACCCTCCTGGCAGGGCAGGGCAGGTGGGGAGAAGGTCTCCCCTCAGCCTCCTCTTCTCCAGCCTCAACACCCCCAGCTCCCTCAGCTGCTCCTCAGAGCATTTGCCCTCCAGCCCCTTCCCCAGCCTGGTTGCCCTTCTCTGCACTCGCTCCAGGACCTCCATGGCCTTCTGATGCTGAGGAGCCCAGAACTGGACCCAGCACTCCAGCTGCAGCCTCACCAATGCCCAGTCCAGGGGCACAATCCCCTCCCCACACCTCCTGGCCACACTGGGTCTGACACAAGCCAGGATGCCCTTGGCCTTCCTGGCTGTATGGCAGGAAGCCCAACCATTCCCACCCTGTGCTAAACCAGATCCCTGAGCACCTCATCTACCCTTTTTTAAAACACATATAAAAAATATGTGGAAATCTAGGAGGGAATACAGGAGGGGAATTCACATAGCACACCACTCTCTAATTTCACCCAGCAGTGAGAACATGCCATGAAGTTGGTTAGTGCCTCCAAGTTCCTGCTCTTGTGTTTTGCTTCTTGGAGCTGCTCAAGTGAGTCTCTGCACCCTGTGGTGGGTCCCAGCCCTTGTGACACTGGTGAAAGCAAAGTGATTCAAAGAAATATTGTGTGGTCTTAGAACTGAATCCAACTGCTTTGTGTCCAAAGACTGTCCAGCTTTGGAGCCCTCAACACAAGAAGGACATGGACCTCTTGGAGCACATCCAGAGGAGGGCCACAAAAATGATCAGTGGGCTGGAGCACCTCTCCTGTGAAGACAGGGTGAGAGAGTTGGGCTTGTTCAGCATGGAGAAGGCTCCAGAGGGACCTTATAGTGGCCTTCCAGTCCCTGAAAGGTGCCTATAAGAAAGCTGGGGAAGAACTGTTCACAGGGGCATGGAGTGTTAGGATGGGGGGTGATGGTTTTAAACTGGAAGAGGGGAGATTTAGTTTGCATTTTAGGAAAAGCTTCTTAATTTTTAGGGTGGTGGATCACTGGCACAGGTTGCACTGAGAAGTGGTGGCCCCATCCCTGGAGATATTCAAGGTCCCAGGCTTGATGGGGCTCTGAGCAACTTGATCTAGTGAACACGTCCCTGTTTGCTGCAGAGGAGTTGGACTCAATGGCCTTTAAAGATCCTCTCCAACCTAACACCTTACATGATTCTATGATTCTTTAATCCAAAGCCTGCTCTCCCACCAAGACCTCCACATCCTTTGGTCTTGCACCATCCTTCTTATCCCTGCAGCCCATATGTGAAGGTTGGAAGGTGAAGCTGGCCAAACACCAAGCACTGAACACAAAGGAGAAGCTACATGAATTTCCAGGCTGAATTTGATGATGCTGCACACAGATCAGCAGTACCTCATACCTGAGCCAGCTGAGGTCACCAGAAACAGAGCTGACAGAGACAGAAGACAGAGCCTGGCAGCAGGGAGTATTTATCACCTGGCTGTTCCCACCAGTAAATTTCAGAGTCACCACCCAGCATCTCAGATACATGGATCATTAGGTTAGGAAATCTATTCAGCTCCTTTCACCTTCTACTATAGCTAAGTACCACAGGATGTGTAGGCATGCAGTAGATACCCAAGGGTGAGGCTTAGTCACTAAGACCAAGGTCAGTCAGCCTTGCTTGAGCTTGGGCTGTGGATCTGGAGGCAGAATGGTTGAAGGTTGAGACCTAGTCACCATCTGAAAGGCCTCCTCATCCCTCTCCTTCCAATTTACTGACTTCAACTATCAGCTGCATAGCACCCTTAGGTCACAAGCTACCTGGTCTCTGTCCCACAAGCAGAGCTCCCATACCACTTTAGAGAACTGAAGGGGAAGAGGAAGGATAATAAACCCCCCCCCAGAAGATCAACTCTGCTACTGCCCACCAATGAACACGGAATCACAGAATGATTGGGTTTGGGGGGACCTCTGGAGATCATCTAGTCCAACCCTCTGCCAGAGCAGGATCACCTCGAGCAGGCTGCAAGGGACAGAGTCCAGGATCATGGGGTTGGGATGTCACCAGAGATGGAGATTCCATAACCTCTCTGGGCAGCCTGGCCCAGGGCTCTACCACCCTCCCAGCAAAGAAGTTTCTCCTCAGGGTTAGGTGGAACTTCCTCTGCTCCAGTTTGTGTCCATCACCTCTTGTCCTGTCCCTGGGAGCCACTGAACACAGACTGCCTGAGCCCACCCCTCAAGGATTTATCAGCATTGAGAAGATCCCCTCCAGTCTTCTCTTCTCCAGGCTAAAAAGTCCCAAGTCCCTCAGCCTCTCTTCATCAGAGAGATGTTCTGGTCCCCTCATCATCTCTGTAGCCCTTTGTTGTCCCCTCTCCAGGAGCTCCCTGTCCTTCCCGCCCTGAGGAGCCCAGCATCACACATGCTATTCCCAATGAGGCCTCCCCAGGGCAGAGCAGAGGGGCAGGGAACCTCCCCTGGTGCAATTTCAAGCCATTCCCTCTTGTCCTATCACTTGTCACCCAAGAGAAGAGACCAACCCCGACATCTCTCCCTTGCAGGGAGTTGTAGAGAGCAACAAGGTCTCCCCTCAGCCTTCTTTTCTCAAGACTAAAAAGCCCCAGCTCCCTCAGCTGTTCCTTGTAGGACCTCAAGACCCTTCACCAGCTTCATCACCCTTCTCTGGATGTCCTCCAGCATCTCCTTATCTATTGATATCCAACTACCAGGTCCACATATCTTTACTCCAACTTCACAGGAGGAACTACTATGCAAAAAAATTAATTAAAAACCAATAATGACCATCAGGAGTGATTCACTCCTTGGGTATGTTTGTGACCATAAAGCCAATTTCCAAACTGAAGGGTTCCTCACAAACTAGAAGGTCACAGGGAACCAGGACAAGCTTGTGGATGACAAATCCTGCTTCAAAACACGTTCCCTCAGCGGTGCCTGTTTGGCTCCTTGTAGAACCACGATGCCAATGACAAGAGTTTGATGCTAATCCCATCCACAGGAAAGCAGGCTGGTATTTTTAGAAAGCACATGAGAATGTGGACAATTTTTTGAGGGTGGAGAACTTCTATTTTCAACATCAGTCCACCCAACTAGAGGCTCAGCTAAGAGATGCTACTCCCCAGAAGTTCATATGCAGGCAGTATGGCACGGGTGGGTTGTGAAAGCAGAGTTGCAAGCACCACAGACTTCCAGCATTACTCACAAAGGACAGAAACCCAAGTGATTCATGCTCATCTTTCTAGAAAAGCAGCTTAAGATTCTTTCCCATCCTCACACGTCTAGGACAACATGTTCATGAAGATCCTCTTGCTTAATTCTTCCTGCAAGTGCTTCTCAGAAGTTCTGTCCAAGATGTTGTGCTGTATTTTCCTATGGAGATGTGGGTTCCTCAAAGTAAGAAGTAGTTTCTAAATAAAATAATAATGAGATTGTAGAATCATAGGATCATAGACTGGTCTGGGTTGGAAGGGACCCCAAGGGTCACACAGCTCCAACCCCCTGACACAGGCAGGGACACCAACCTCCAGGCCTGGAGCTACACAAGGTTGCCCAGGGCCCCAGCCAACCTGGCCTTCAACACCTCCAGACACGGGGCACCCACCCCCTCTCTGGGCAGCCTGTTCCAGCCCCTCACCACTCTCTCTGCAAAGAACTTCCCCCTAAGATCTCCTCTCCCCCTTCCCTCCTCCAGCTTCACTCCAGCCCCCTTGTCCTGCCAGGCTCTGCCCTTGGAACAAGCTGATTCCCCTCCTGTTCCTCTGCTCCCTTCAGGGACTGGCAGGCTGCAATGAGGTCCCCCCACAGCCTTCTCTTCTCCAGGCTGACCCAGCCCAGCTCCCTCAGCCTCTCTCCACAGTGGAGCTGCTCCAGCCCTCTGAGCATCTCCGTGGCTCCTCTGACCCCTCTCCAACAGTTCCCCATCTTTCTTGTACTGGGGCCCCAGCTCTGCACACAGGACTCCAGCTGGGGCCTCCTGAGGCCAGAGCAGAGAGGGACAATCCCCTCCCTGTCTCTGCTGCCACCCCTCTGCTGATGGAGCCCAGGATCCCATCACCCTTCCCAGCTGCCAGAGCCACTGCTGGCTCATGTTCAGTCTCTCACCCCCCATGACACCCAGGTCCTTCTCAGCAGGGCTGCTCTCCAGGAGCTCTTCTCCCAGTCTCTAAATATCTCTGGGATTCCTCCAGCCCAAGTGCAACACCTCACACTTCCCAGTGTTGACCCTCATTATGTTCACCCAGGCCCACCTTTCCAGCCTGTCAAGATCCCTCTGGATGGCTTCCTTTCCTTCTCTGGTGTCAACCACACCATTCAGCTTGGTGTCATCCACAAACTTGCAATCACATCAGATTGTCCTTCTCATCGACATTCTCATTGTCCTTCAAAGCAAATGCTCACAACTTCATTTTGCAAGACTTTGAGCTCTTAAGGAACTGCCTAGGCCATAAAAGTGATGCTGAAGAGGGGTGCTGGTGGGTTTCCAGTGCTGTGAGTCTTCCCATTACAGAATCACAGAACATTAGGAGTTGGAAGGGACCTTGAAAGCTCATCTAGTCCAACCCTCCCTGCCAGAGCAGGATCACTCAGACTAAATCCCACAGGAACACATCCAGGTGGGGTTTGGATGTCTCCAGAGAAGGAGACTCCACAGCCTCTCTGGGCAGCCTGTCCTAGTGCTCCAGCACCCTCACAGTGAAAAAGTTCCTCCTTATGTTCACATGGAACCTCCTCTGCTCCAGCTTGTACCCATTGTCCCCTTGTCCTATCGCTGGGTATCACTGAGAAGAACCTGGCTCCCACTAAGACACCCACCTTCATTCCAGTCCTCACAGCATTTGTTTAGTACCCTGGGAAAGAAAGGCTGCATGATAAAGGGAATATTCATCTCCAAAGGTTGACAGGGCAGGAAACCCACTTGTCCTCTTGATTCTGGGAAAGAGTAGGATGGCAGGGAAAATGGTCAAGTTGATATCCATGAATTTCACTGGCTGAGCCTGCTCCTTCTCCAACAATGAGATCTGGTCATGCTGCTTGTTAAATTTCATGGGCCACTTCTGAGATTCAAGGGAATTCTTCTGGGTGAGGTGGGAATTTCAGTTTGGTGAAGTAAAGTCAACTCCACCTACACCAGGTTCAAAAACTCAGACCAAAATACTTGAGATGTATCAAGTTAGAAGGCAACAGAAGATCATAGAATGGGTTAGGTTGGAAGGGACCTTTAAAGGCCATCTAGTCCAACCACCCTGCAGTGAGCAGGGACATCTACACTAGATCAGGTTGCTCAGAGCTCCATCAAGCCTGGCCTTGAACATCTCCAGGGATGGGGCCTCCACCACCTCTCTGGGACACCTGTGCCAGTGATCCATCACCCTCATATACAGTAAAGAAATTCTTCCTGATATCCAACCTAAATCTCCCCTTTTCTAGTTTAAAACCATCACCCCCCATCCTATCACTCCATGCGCTTGGGAAGAGTTCTTCCCCAGCTTTCTTACAGCACATTTCAGGGACTGGGAGGCTGCTGTAAGGTCCCTCCTGGAGCTTTTCTTCTCCAGTCTGAACAAGCCCAGCTCCCTCAGCCTGGCTTCATAGGAGAGCTGCTCCAGCCCTTTGATCATCTTTGTGGTCCTCCTCTGGACTCACTCCAACAGTTCCACGTCCTTCTTGTGTTGAGGGCTCCAGAGCTGGACACAGCTCTCCAGGTGAGGTCTCACCAGAGCAGAGTAGAGGAGCAGAATCACCTCTCTCAATCTGCTGGTCACTTTTCTAGTGCTGCAACCCAGGATGTGGTTGGCTTTCTGGGCTTCAGATGCACATTGGTGGTTCATAACCAGCTTCTCATCCACAGGTCTTCCTAAGTCCTTTTCCTCAGGGCTGCTTTCCAGCCCATCATCTCTTAACCTGTACAGGTGACACCACAACACTTCACCAGCCCTTTTTCTGTCTCATTCTGTGGGAGGGATGGCTTTGTAAGTAAACTCTTAGTCAGAAAGAGAGAAGAGCTTCACAAAACATCATTGCAAAAGCCATATTACAAAACCTCCTAGAAAAACCAGGGAGAGAAGTAAAGCCCAGTCCACAGGCAGGAGGGGTACCATGACTTCACTTATTCTCAGAGATTAGTCTAAACCCTTCTTAATTAGGGCTTTAGTCCACTAATTCTGTTTAATAAAACCAGAGTTGGTATTTGGTTCTGTACCTCATAAAAGGAGCGTTGGGAGAAGTTTCTTTCTGGGTAGGATCAAAATGGAGGTGGAACTTCTGGACCTAAGGGCTGAGAACACGTGAGGTATCCAGGTGGTTTGGGCACAGAATTGTGGTTGGGTTTTTCCTTAAAAACCAAGGAGGATTCAAAAGAATCATAGAATCATAGAATGGGTTGGGTTGGAAGGCTCCTTTAAAGGTCATCTAGTCCAACCTCCCTGCAATAAGCAGGGACATCTTCACTAGATCAGGTTACTCAGAGCCCCATCAAGCCTGACCTTAAATATCTCCAGGGATGGGGCCTCCAACACCTCTCATTGATCCACCACCCTCATATTAAGATTTTTTTCCTCATATCCAACCTAAATCTTCCCTTTTCTAGTCCCTCACAAAGACTTCTGGCATTACTAGAAGAATCAACAAGGGCAACCTTGAATCATTACTTTAGTATCATCAGAAGATGATGAGACCTGTGATTTCCCACAGCCATAGAATCATAGAATCACAGACTGGTCTAGGTTGGAAGGGACCCCAAGAATCAGAGAGCTCCAACCCCCCTGACACAGGCAGGGACACCAACCTCCAGGCCTGGAGCTACACAAGCTTGCCCAGGGCCCCAGCCAACCCGGTCTTGAAGCCAGTCCCTTCAAGCCAAGAAACACTGGACAACAGGAGAGCTGTCTTGCTCTTGTTGTCTTCCTCCTCATAGACTCTTCATCACCAGGAGTCCCTTAGCAATGTTTTGGTGTCTCACTGGAGTTTTACACCCTGTTCCTTTCCAGCTGAGTCAGGTCCCCAGCAGATTTACTGCTTCCTCCACTAACCTGAGCACAAGGGACTTGCTCCTTGTCTTGAAGACATCTGGAGGGTGAAGCTTGTGGAAAACCAGATCAAGGAGATCAAAATTTCCAGTGAGACAAGCTTTTTATGGCTGCTGCTGGTATCTTCAAAGGAAAGAAACCCAACCCAAACACCAAAATGCTTTGTAGCCTCTGAGGTCTACTGTCAAGGACAAGTGTCTCCAAGTGACTTGATGTGGCAGAGGGGTTGGAACTCTCTGATCCTTGGGGTCCCTTCCAACCCATGCCATTCTATGAGTCTATGATGTGTTTAGTACCTGCCCTCTTTACACTATCTTTCCATAATAAGACTCAAATCCCCCACTCCAGTGGTCCCAGCTTCCCATCCACCATCACCAGTACCACCAGATAACCACTCACAGCAGCACTGTCCTTCCTGGCAGCGTTGGCCATCACCAAGGCAGGATATTTTACAACCAAACTCCAAAGGTGTCTATGACTACTGGGTAGACTGGTGTGGTTACTGGACATTTTGGTTAAAACCTGCCATACAGGTTGGTTGGTAATGAGGTTGTGCTGCTCTGGAGCTAAGGAAACATCACGACTCATCAAGCCCTGACAGCAAAACCCAACAGCCATGGAGACAAACACCCAATCCACCAGCAGACATGCCAGGAGGCCTCACTCTACCAGGCCTCTCTCAGCCTTACCACACAGCTGCTGTGTCTCAAGCAGCAAACAAAGGCAAGGGATGATTACAAGCTGCTGCAGTGTAATTTTAATTATCTCCTAGTAATCTATTAGTACATTAGGAGAGCTGAACAACCTCCTCTCCTTTCAGGGCCACCTGGAACCCTACGGGTTCAGTAAGAGCTCAGACAACCCAGAGCAGACGTGTTGTCCCAAGCTTCAAACCAAAGAGACACTTGTTGGCCCAAGGCAGGAAACTATTGTCTGCCTGCTTTAAATATGAGCTAGAAAGTCTGCTGACCTTTCCAGTTGCCATGACAGCCATGTATGGAGAGTCAGGTCATACACCATGATGGGGACAGTTGCTAGAAATAGTTTGATGTCATGAGTATGGCAGATGCCTCTTGGAGTTCTTCTACTTGGCTCGTCATCGTAGGGTGATGGCCTTGGCCATCGATGGTGTTTTAGATAGAAGAAAGGAAGTGTGGCATTTCAGATCACAGAATCACAGGATTAGAGAATCACAGGGACCTCCAGAGATCATGGGGTCCAACCCCCTGCCAAAGCAGGGTCCCTAGGACAGGGCACACAGGGAGGCATCCAGATGGGGCTGGAATCTCTCCAGAGAAGGAGACTCCACACCCCCCTGGGCAGCCTGGCCCAGGGCTCCCTCACCCTCACTGGGAAGAAGTTCTTCCCCACATTGGGGTGGAACTCCCTGTGCTCCAACTTGAGGCCATCACCCCTTGTCCTGTCCCCACAGACACTGAAAAGGGGCTGGCTGATTCCCCCTGCATCCCCTGCTTAAGATAATTATAAACATTAATTAGGTCCCCCCTTAGTCTTCTTCTCTCCAGGCTGAACAGCCCCAGCTCCCTCAGCCTTTCCTCACAGGGGAGATGCTCCAGGCCCTTCAGCATCTCCAGAGCCTCCTCTGGACTCTCTCCAGGAGATCCCTGTCTTTTCTCTCCCAGGGAGCCCAGCACTGGACACAACACTCTAGGTGGGGCCTGAGCAGGGCAGAGCAGAGGGGGAGGATCCCCTCCTGGGACCTGCTGCCCACACTCCTCCTGATGCCCCCCAGGATCCCATGGGCTCTCTCAGCCCCCAGGGCACACTGCTGGCTCATGGCCACCCTGTCACCCACCAGGACCCCCAGCTCCTTCTCCACAGAGCTCCTCTCCAGCAGGTCACCCCCAGCCTGTCCTGATTCCAGCAGTTATTCCTTCCCAGGTGCCAGACTCTCCACTTGCTTTTGTTGAACTCCATCTGGTTTCTCCCTGCCCAGCTCTCCAGCCTGCCCAGGTCTCTCTGGATGGCAGCATAGATGTCCTGGAAGCTATCCTAACACCAGCTCCATGTAATCCACAGAGGGTCACTGCTGCAATCCTCCTCCCAATGCTGAATCTTGAGGAGTGGAGATGTTCAGCCAAGAACAGGAGCAATATCTTCGTTATGAAACAGTTTGGTTCCATTATCCCCCTACACAAGACATCACCTTGCTTCTCCACTGCCACTTAACTCTTCCAAAATGGAATCAAGTTCAATAGGAACCCTTGATAAGATAAAACCCTGCTTAAATTGCTGTTCCAACTTAAGAGCAGCTTTTATTCAAATAAACTTCACAGAATGCTCCAGCAGGAAACAAGTTTGAAGGCCACATTCCTTTACTCCATGATTGCACCTTCAGAAGCACCTCACTGGTGGGGGGACCACATCTCTCCCTAGGGGGAGGGAGCCCAGGTTCCTCCACACTGGAGGAGCCTCAGAGGGATGGTAAATTGGGCCTAAATAAAATCCTGTGGCCATGAGAATTCACCTTTTTAGAGAAAGGCTGCCAGAGCCAAGTGACTGGGTTCAGACCACAGCCTGTTAACCTTAATAGAAGGTCTCTTCAAACGGAGTCATGGAATCAGAACCTCCTGAGCTGGAAGGGACCCATAAGGACCATGGAGTCCAACTCCTGGCTCCACACAGACCAGCCAAGGCAGAGCAGGGCACTGAGGGCATCACCCAGATGCTTCCTGCCCTCAGCCCAGCTCAGGGCTGGGACCCCTTCCCTGGGGAGCCTGTGCCAGTGCCTGACCCCCCTCTCAGCACAGAACCTCTTCCTCACACCCAGCCTAACCCTCCCCTGGTGCAGCTTCACGCTGTTCCCTCAGGTTCCATCCCTGGTCCCCAAAGAGAGGACAGAGATCAGCCCCTGCCCCTTCGCTCCTCTCATCAGGAAGCCACAGACCCCATGAGGTCTCCCCTTCAGCCTCCTCTTCTCCAGACTGACCAACCCCAGGGCCTTCAGCCCCTCCTCCTAAGCCTTCCCCTCATTGCCCTCCTCCAGACACTCTCCAATGTCCCAAACCTGCTCCCAATACTCAAGGCGAGGACAATCCCCTCCCTGGACCAGCTGGCCATACCCTGCTTGATGCACCCCAAGATGCAGTTGGTCCTCCTGGCTGCCTGGGCACACTCCTGGCTCATGTGTCACTTGCTGTTGACCAAGACCCCCAAATCGCTCTCAGGAGAGCCTCCTCCAGCCTCTCACTCCCCAGGCTGGATGTCCAAGCAGGGTTGCCCACACCTCTCCATGCCTTGTTTGTCCAACCTGGATCCTCTGAGGGGTTATTTTTCCCCCCTTGCCCAGTTTTTATTCTGGCCTGGGAAGATTGCTTAAGAAACCATTGTGGAACTCAGTGGAGGAGGTAGGTAGGTGCTCTCCAAAGAGCATAAATTATCCTTTCATTTCCCTAAATTCAGTATTGCCCAAGATGACTTTCTGGAGAGTGTCTCAACTCCCATGGTTACAGCTTCCCAGGTGGGACAGCAACAAGAACATTGCCCAATTGCACAGTAAGAACAGGGCCACCTTTCTAAGAAGCCATGCAAGCATGATGTCACACATGACTCTGCAACATGAGGGTGGGGAGGATCTTCAGAGGGATCTGGGCAGGCTGGATTGATGGGCTGAGACCAGGGGGATGAGGTTTAACAAGGCCGAGTGCAGAGTGCTGCACATGGGACAGAACAACCCCATGCAGCGCTCCAGGCTGGGGGGAGACTGGCTGGAGAGCTGTCAGGCAGAGAAGGACCTGGGGGTGTTGGGTGACTGCAGGCTGAGCATGAGCCAGCAGTGTGCCCAGGGGGCCAGGAAGGCCAAGGGCATCCTGGCTTGTGTCAGACACAGTGTGGCCAGGAGGTGTGGGGAGGGGATTGTGCCCCTGGACTGGGCACTGGTGAGGCTGCAGCTGGAGTGCTGGGTCCAGTTCTGGGCTCCTCAGCATCAGAAGGACATGGAGGTCCTGGAGCGAGTGCAGAGAAGGGCAACCAGGCTGGGGAAGGGGCTGGAGGGCAAATCCTCTGAGGAGCAGCTGAGGGAGCTGGGGGTGTTGAGGCTGGAGAAGAGGAGGCTGAGGGGAGACCTTCTCCCCACCTGCCCTGCCCTGCCAGGAGGGTGCAGAGAGGTGGGCGCTGGTCTCTTCAGCCAGGGGCCAGGAGCTGGGACAAGGGGCAATGGGCTCAAGCTGCCCCAGGGCAGGGTCAGCTCAGCTGGGAGGGCAAAGTTCTTCCCTGGCAGAGTTGTGGGGCTGTGGAACAGGGGCCTGGAGCAGGGTCAGGGCCTGGGACGGGCCTGGAGCAGGGTCAGGGCCTGGGATGGGCCTGGAATAGGGGCCTAGAACAGGGTCAGGGCCTGAGACAGGGTCAGGGCCTGGAACAGGCTGCCCAGGGAGGGGGCTGAGTCCCCACCCCTGGGTGTGTTTAACAGAGGGGAGATGAGGTGCTCAGGGATCTGGTTTAGCACAGGACAGGAACAGTTGGACTTGATGATCTTAAAGGTCTTTTCCAACCTGGTGATTCTGTGATATCAGGAGAGCCAGGAAAGCAAATTCACCGATGCAGAAAACCCCCACAACGCAAAATATCTCCAAACAAAGTATATTCCTGTCCACAAACAGTCTTATTTACTATCTTCATTCTTTAAGGTAAGTTTTTACAAAGAGAGGCTGAGGGAGCTGGGCTGGGTCAGCCTGGAGAAGAGCAGGCTGTGGGGGGACCTCATTGCAGCCTGCCAGTCCCTGAAGGGAGCAGAGGAACAGGAGGGGAATCAGCTTGTTCAAAGGGCAGAGCCTGGCAGGACAAGGGGGCTGGAGTGAAGCTGGAGGAGGGAAGGGTTAGAGGAGATCTTAGGGGGAAGTTCTTTGCAGAGAGAGTGGTGAGGGGCTGGAAGGGGCTGCCCAGAGAGGGGGTGGGTGCCCCGTGTCTGGAGGTGTTGAAGGCCAGGTTGGCTGGGGCCCTGGGCAACCTTGTGTAGCTCCAGGCCTGGAGGTTGGTGTCCCTGCCTGTGTCAGGGGGGTTGGAGCTCTGTGATCCTTGGGGTCCCTTCCAACCCAGACCAGTCTATGATGATTCTATGATTTGCAACAGGCTGGGAGGAACGAAGAGGAAGCAGTGTGCCAAATGATGCTGTTAAATTGTAGGCACTCAAAAATTGGGGCAGCAGAGACAGTTGGGATAGAAACTGTCCCTGGGATAGAAAAGACAGGGATCTCCTGGAAAGAGTCCAGAGGAGGCTCTGGAGATGCTGAAGGGCCTGGAGCATCTCCCCTGGGAGGAAAGGCTGAGGGAGCTGGGGCTGTTCAGCCTGGAGAGAAGCAGCCTGAGAGGGGATCTGATCCATGGTTATCAACAGCTGAAGGGTGGGACACAGGGGGACATGGGCAGCCTCTTCTCAGTGTCTGTGGGGACAGGACAAGGGGTGATGGCCTCAAGTTGGAGCACAGGGAGTTCTACACCAACATGGGGAAGAACTTTTCCCCAGTGAGGGTGAGGGAGCCCTGGGCCAGGCTGCCCAGGGGGTGTGGAGTCTCCTTCTCTGGAGAGATTCCAGCCCCATCTGGATGCCTCCCTGTGTGCCCTGTCCTAGGGACCCTGCTTTGGCAGGGGGTTGGACCTGATGATCTCTGGAGGTCCCTTCCAACCCCCTGTGATCCTGTGATTCTATAAATACACAACATTACTTTTTATACTCATTATGTGTATCAAAGCACAACTGGCACAGGCTGCCCAGAGAGGTTGTGGAATCCCCATCCCTAGAAGTGCCAAGGCCAGGTTGGATGGGGCTTTGGGCAACCCGGGCTAGTGGAGGGTGTCCCTGCCCATGGCATGGGGGTGGAACTAGATGATCTTTGAGGTCCCTTCCAAGCAAAAGCAGCCCATCATTCTATGACTATGTAACAAACAAGCACAGCATCCCAGAAGAGCCCATGGCTGAGCAGAGTTCACACTGCAATAGAAGCCACAATGGATGCTTGCCAAGTCCAGGTTGGTTGATGGTAGTCAGCCATCAACGAGGTGAGGGTGGTGGAGGTGGGATTGCATTTCCCTTCATTAAGAAGGTCAAGGGAATTTTGCCTGGACCACCATGACCTCAGAAAGGCTTGAACCCTGCTCTGCAAACTAACAGAATGAGCTACATCATCAGCTGGCAGCAGCAGACAGTGGGTTTCTGAAGTGGAAGACGTTGCTGGCCATCTCCAACCTCTCCAAGTCAGCAGGAAGCTTCCTGGTTGGTGACAACCCAAAGGAAGAGAGAGGATGTTGGGAGCACGCCAAGGCAAAGCAAACAGGGTTGCAGGGGGTTGCTTAGAAACCTTTGAAAACTAAATTAAAATTGCTGATTTTTGATGGAGAAGATCACAGTAGAACAAGCAGAAGTCTTGCTTCTACATCAGCCTTCCCCAGAGCCAAGTTCACTGTCTCCACTGTCTTCCCAGTCCTCTAAATCCAGCTCCTTCTCAGGTCACCTTTGGGCCTGAAGGCTTCAAGGTTTTCATAAGTTCAGGTGGCAAAAAGACTGCTGGGAACCTGCCTACAGCTTTTGAGGTGGGCAAGATCACCCAGCAGAATGATATTTACAGGCTGGAGAGCTGGGCAGGGAGAAACCAGATGGGGTTCAACAAAAGCAAGTGGAGAGTCTGGCACCTGGGAAGGAAGAACTGCTGGAATCAGGACAGGCTGGGGGTGAGCTGCTGGAGAGGAGCTCTGTGGAGAAGGAGCTGGGGGTCCTGCTGGGTGACAGGGTGGCCATGAGCCAGCAGTGTGCCCTGGGGGCTGAGAGAGCCCATGGGATCCTGGGGGGCATCAGGAGGAGTGTGGGCAGCAGGTCCCAGGAGGGGATCCTCCCCCTCTGCTCTGCCCTGCTCAGGCCCCACCTGGAGTGTTGTGTCCAGTGCTGGGCTCCCTGGGAGAGAAAAGACAGGGATCTCCTGGAGAGAGTCCAGAGGAGGCTCTGGAGATGCTGAAGGGCCTGGAGCATCTCCCCTGGGAGGAAAGGCTGAGGGAGCTGGGGCTGTTCAGCCTGGAGAGAAGCAGCCTGAGAGGGGATCTGATCCATGGTTCTCAATAGCTGAAGGGTGGGACACAGGGGGACATGGGCAGCCTCTTCTCAGTGTCTGTGGGGACAGGACAAGGGGTGATGGCCTCAAGTTGGAGCACAGGGAGTTCCACACCAATGTGGGGAAGAACTTCTTGCCAGTGAGGGTGAGGGAGCCCTGGGCCAGGCTGCCCAGGGGGTGTGGAGTCTCCTTCTCTGGAGAGATTCCAGCCCCATCTGGATGCCTCCCTGTGTGCCCTGTCCTAGGGACCCTGCTTTGGCAGGGGGTTGGACCCCATGATCTCTGGAGGTCCCTTCCACCCCCTACAGCTCTGTGATTTCAGAAGAAGACGGTGATTTACAGAAGGTAGAAGGCAAAACTAAGAAGAATGGAGTTGCCACAGCCCAGCACAGCCCTGGCATCTAATCAGGGAGACAGATGAAGGCACCAATCTGTCTTCTTAAGATATGCACAGTCTATTTTTTTATATATATATTTTTATTGCTGCATAACCATATCTGGAGATGTTCATGAAGTGGCTGCAGCACGAGGGGGCTGCACCAGGAGTGTCCCCCTGCAATCCCCAGGGAAGTAATAAGAAAAGTTATCATCAGCAGTGGTTAATTGCCAGTAGCCAGAACAGTCCTTAACATCCATTATTAGCTTCATAACGTGCCCATGGACCAAGATCCTGCACCAGGTTTTGCTTCAGAGCTTGAAGTCCTGCTGTGGATGTCACTGAAGGTGAGCTCAGTAAGTCACCTCCAAACATCTTGCACATGGGGCTTTGAGACCTCCCCAAAATGCAGCTGACTCTGTGGGATCACATGCATCAGCCCATATAAGAATCCTTCAGGATGATCCTTCATATCATCCCTCAACTTCTAAACTGGATGATTCCTCACCTTCTACACCACATCATTCAGAGAATCCTAGAATCCTACAATCTCCTGAGCTGGAAGGGACCCATAAGGACCATGGAGTCCAACTCCTGGCTCCACACAGACCAGCCAAGGCAGAGCAGGGCACTGAGGGCATCATCCAGATGCTTCTTGCCCTCAGCCCAGCTCAGGGCTGGGACCCCTTCCCTGGAGAGCCTGTGCCAGTGCCTGACCCCCCTCTCAGCACAGAACCTCTTCCTCACACCCAGCCTAAACCTCCCCTGGGGCAGCTTCACGCTGTTCCCTCAGGTTCCATCCCTGGTCCCCAAAGAGAGGACATTGATGCCTCCCCTTCTCCAGCCTCAACCCCCCCAGCTCCCTCAGCTGCTCCTCAGAGCATTTGCCCTCCAGCCCCTTCCCCAGCCTGGTTGCCCTTCTCTGCACTCGCTCCAGGACCTCCATGTCCTTCTGATGCTGAGGAGCCCAGAACTGGACCCAGCACTCCAGCTGCAGCCTCACCAGTGCCCAGTCCAGGGGCACAGTCCCCTCCCCACACCTCCTGGCCACACTGTGTCTGACACAAGCCAGGATGCCCTTGGCCTTCCTGGCCCCCTGGGCACACTGCTGGCTCCTGGGCAGACAGCATATTTTACAGTGCCTCAAATGAAGATTGGAGGACATTATTCACATAGAATCTCAGACTGAGCTGGGTTGGGAGGGACCCCAAGGATCACAGAGCTCCAACCACCCTGACACAGGCAGGGAAACCAACCTCCAGGCCTGGAGCTACACAACGTTGCCCAGGGCCCCAGCCAACCTGGCCTTCAACACCTCCAGACACGGGGCACCCACCCCCTCTCTGGGCAGCCCCTTCCAGCCCCTCACCACTCTCTCTGCAAAGAACTTCCCCCTAAGATCTCCTCTAACCCTTCCCTCCTCCAGCTTCACTCCAGCCCCCTTGTCCTGCCAGGCTCTGCCCTTTGAACAAGCTGATTCCCCTCCTGTTCCTCTGCTCCCTTCAGGGGCTGGAAGGCTGCAATGAGGTCCCCCCACAGCCATGTTTTTCCAAAATCCACACCCTGGATCTCATTAACACGTGGTTACAGCTCACAGAGCTCAAAAACTCCTTCCACCCACTAAAATAGCCAGAAATTAATGGGATTTTGGGGTTTTTTTTACAGGGATTGGCTGCCAGCAACAGTGTCTCAGCGTGCTGGTTGCTTCCCACTGGGATACAGCAGAGCTCTATCAACAAGATGCCACCTGAGAGACACAGGGAGGTACCAGCAGGACAAAGAAGATGTAAGTAGGTTTGCATATGGAAGCATCAAAGGCTCCATGAGATCCTGAAGTGTGAAAACATTGTTTCCCTACAAGATATTGAAGGAATGAGAGGGAGACCAACAGGGGTGGGAGGACAGAGATAGTACCTGGCAGGACAAGGGGGCGGGAGTGAAGCTGGAGGAGGGAAGGGTTAGAGGAGATCTTAGGGGGAAGTTCTTTGCAGAGAGAGTGGTGAGGGGCTGGAACAGGCTGCCCAGAGAGGGGGTGGGTGCCCCGTGTCTGGGGATGTTGAAGGCCAGGTTGGCTGGGGCCCTGGGCAACCTTGTGTAGCTCCAGGCCTGGAGGTTGGTGTCCCTGCCTGTGTCAGGGGGTTGGAGCTCTGTGACCCTTGGGGACCCTTCCAACCCAGACCAGTCTATGACACACAGGGACACTGAGCTGCCATCCAGAGAGACCTGGCCAGGCTGGAGAGCTGGGCAGGGAGAAACCAGATGGGGTTCAACCAAAGCAAGTGGAGAGTCTGGCACCTGGGAAGGAAGAACTGCTGGAATCAGGACAGGCTGGGGGGAGCTGCTGGAGAGGAGCTCTGTGGAGAAGGAGCTGGGGGTGCTGGTGGGTGACAGGGTGGCCATGAGCCAGCAGTGTGCCCTGGGGGCTGAGAGAGCCCATGGGATCCTGGGGGGCATCAGGAGGAGTGTGGGCAGCAGGTCCCAGGAGGGGATCCTCCCCTCTGCTCTGCCCTGCTCAGGCCCCACCTGAGTGTTGTGTCCAGTGCTGGGCTCCCTGGGAGAGAAAAGACAGGGATCTCCTGGAGAGAGTCCAGAGGAGGCTCTGGAGATGCTGAAGGGCCTGGAGCATCTCCCCTGGGAGGAAAGGCTGAGGGAGCTGGGGCTGTTCAGCCTGGAGAGAAGCAGCCTGAGAGGGGATCTGATCCATGGTTCTCAATAGCTGAAGGGTGGGACCCAGGGGGACATGGGCAGCCTCTTCTCAGTGTCTGTGGGGACAGGACAAGGGGTGATGGCTTCAAGTTGGAGCACAGGGAGTTCCCCCCAATGTGGGGAAGAACTTCTTCCCAGTGAGGGTGAGGGAGCCCTGGGCCAGGCTGCCCAGGGGGTGTGGAGTCTCCTTCTCTGGAGAGATTCCAGCCCCATCTGGATGCCTCCCTGTGTGCCCTGTCCTAGGGACCCTGCTTTGGCAGGGGGTTGGACCTGATGATCTCTGGAGGTCCCTTCCAACCCCTGTGATCCTGTGATTCTCTGATTCCATGATCCTGTGATCAGCAGATTGAGATATCACACCCTTGCAGCTAGAAGGTTGTTTTGGAGCTTTTCCCCCCCACCCCCTCCTGTTTCTGCAGCTTTCTGCCAAGTCTCTCATCCCAGGGATGGAGGCAGCTGAGGAGCTTCTGCTGGAGCTGAGAAAGAGGATGCAAAAGGTGTGAAAAAAAAAAAAACAACCAAGAGAGAAGAAACAGAGCAGAAGAAAGAAGTGAGAAATAAAAGCAGGAGGGACCACAATTCCCAACACATCCCACATGGCTGCACCAGTACATCTTTCAGACCCCTCTGTCCTGTTACAACTACAAGGACAGCCCAAAAAATCCTGGCTTGGTGGCCACACACACAACAAGGAGGAGCAGAAACAAAAGGTTGAGTGGAAGACTGTATTTTCAAGCTTTCTAAGGGGGAAGATGAAGACAGAGGAGAGAAAAAAACCCTCAACCACCAGAATAATAAAGTAGAGGGAGGTCTTCAGGGAGAAAGAGCCCAGCAACAGTAATGAATTTGATAAAACAGCATCAGTTGTGGTACCTGTTGGCTCAGCCTTGCACCAGAAGCAGATGCTACAACCTAGAGAAATACATGTCCCTAGGAGAATGATCTGGCACAGTGGTCACACCAAATCCTAGAATCTCCTGAGCTGGGAGGGACCCATAAGGACCATGGAGTCCAACTCCTGGCTCCACACAGACCAGCCAAGGCAGAGCAGGGCACTGAGGGCATCATCCAGATGCTTCCTGCCCTCAGCCCAGCTCAGGGCTGGGACCCCTTCCCTGGGGAGCCTGTGCCAGTGCCTGACCCCCCTCTCAGCACAGAACCTCTTCCTCACACCCAGCCTAAACCTCCCCTGGTGCAGCTTCACGCTGTTCCCTCAGGTTCCATCCCTGGTCCCCAAAGAGAGGACAGAGATCAGCCCCTACCCCTTCACTCCCCCTCATCAGGAAGTCAGAAGCCTCCAGCTTTATGAACAAGCAGGGAATAACATATACAAATGCCTCTAGATGAGTTCAGGACATCCTGAGACCTAAAAACTTAGCCATCACCCCTTGTCCTGTCCCCACAGACACTGACAAGAGGCTGCCCATGTCCCCCTGGGTCCCACCCTTCAGCTATTGAGAACCATGGATCAGATCCCCTCTCAGGCTGCTTCTCTCCAGGCTGAACAGCCCCAGCTCCCTCAGCCTTTCCTCCCAGGGGAGATGCTCCAGGCCCTTCAGCATCTCCAGAGCCTCCTCTGGACTCTCTCCAGGAGATCCCTGTCTTTTCTCTCCCAGGGAGCCCAGCACTGGACACAACCCTCCAGCTGGGGCCTGAGCAGGGCAGAGCAGAGGGGGAGGATCCCCTCCTGGGACCTGCTGCCCACACTCCTCCTGATGCCCCCCAGGATCCCATGGGCTCTCTCAGCCCCCAGGGCACACTGCTGGCTCATGGTCACCCTGTCACCCACCAGGACCCCCAGCTCCTTCTCCACAGAGCTCCTCTCCAGCAGCTCCCCCCAGCCTGTCCTGATTCCAGCAGTTCTTCCTTCCCAGGTGCCAGACTCTCCACTTGCTTTTGTTGAACCCCATCTGGTTTCTCCCTGCCCAGCTCTCCAGCCTGGCCAGGTCTCTCTGGGTGGCAGCTCAGCGTCCCTGGGTGTCAGCCACACATGATAAGGTAAGATTGGTCTTATACCCTTTAATAGTAGGTGTCTTGGAAGTCATCTCATAGCTGTCAGTATGATTAATTGCTATTTCTTCAGTGCCAGCACAGGTAATGATTGCTGTGTTGGCAAATGGGAAAGCCAAGTGAAGAGGAGTCATCTGGGAAGAGGAATATTCCAGAGCTGGTAGGAGATGAGGAGCTGACTCAAAAGTTTGGGATTTGTGGTTAGGAGTTACAGACTGGAAGCTAGACTGCAAGAGAGACTGCTGTGGGATAACTGAGGGGTAAAGCAAGGCCAGTCAGTGAAATACTGGTGGCACTGGTCGAGTCAGGAGCTTCATTATGCAGAAAGCAGATTTAAATAGATATTTTTAAAGTCTTTAGGACTCAAAGGAGGTTTTGAAGAGAGGCTGCTGAACAATTCTGAGATGGTTCATCAGAACAGAAAATTAAGTTGGCCAGAAGATAAGTAATTCAATCATAGAATCATCCTGAGCTGGAAGGGACCCACAAGGACCATGGAGTCCAACTCCTGGCTCCACACAGACCAGCCAAGTCAGAGCAGGGCACTGAGGGCATCATCCAGATGTTTCTTGCCCTCAGCCCAGCTCAGGGCTGGGACCCCTTCCCTGGGGAGCCTGTGTCAGGGCCTGACACCCCTCTCAGCACAGAACCTCTTCCTCACACCCAGCCTAAACCTCCCCTGGTGCAGCTTCACGCTGTTCCCTCAGGTTCCATCCCTGGTCCCCAAAGAGAGGACAGAGATCAGCCCCTGCCCCTTCACTCCCCTCATCAGGAAGCCACAGACCCCCATGAGGTCTCCCCTCAGCCTCCTCTTCTCCAGGCTGACCAACCCCTGGGTCTTCAGCCTCTTCTCCTAAGCCTTCCCCTCCAGCCCCTTCCTCCTCCTCATTGCCTTCCTATTTTTTTATTATTTAGTCATTAATTTATTCCAGCCAGTAGCAGCAGCAGCAGTTCATTCTTTGAAGGAACAACAGGTTGATGCAGAAGTTGGCATGATTTCAGGTGCTCATGAAGAGGACCCATGAAATAAAACATTTTTAGCAACTCAGGGAGTGCTGAGCTACAGCAGAGCTAATGACCAACTTCCTAGTAGGGAACCCACTTTCCTTGCCCCCCAATCCATTTAAAATGGGATTATTCCCTACCCAAAAGCCAGTAGTTTGACTTTAAAGCCTTTCACCAGGCTTGCTCAAACTCTAACACCCAAAAAAATCACAGAATCAGAGAATCCTAGGGGTTGGAAGGGACCTCCAGAGATCATCAGGTCCAACCCCCTGCCAAAGCAGGGTCCCTAGGACAGGGCACACAGGGAGGCATCCAGATGGGGCTGGGATATCTCCAGAGAAGGAGACTCCACACCCCCTGGGCAGCCTGGCCCAGGGCTCCCTCACCCTCACTGGGAAGAAGTTCTTCCCCATGTTGGTGTGGAACTCCCTGTGCTCCAACTTGAAGCCACTGCTCAAAGGGAGTCCTCAAAGCTGCAGAAGACCAGGCTCCATCCCTCCAAAGAACAAAACAGGAGGGAAGCTGCTGTTGAAGTGGAAGAGTTTCAGCCACCCACGCATCACCCACATCTTTGAAGATCTGGAGCTCTGGTCATAGAAGAAAAGGGAAGTGATTGTTAGGAAAGTGATTAATTTTTTTTTTTTATATTGCCATTTTTGATTCTATATTAGAGGCAGGGAAAGAGAAAGGACTAGAGGCTAGCAAATCCTTCTTCTGAACCTGCTCCCTTTTATTCAGACCTTCCTAGTTCTTTTGTACGAGTCCTCAGCAATTCACAGCATCCTCCTCCTTCCAATAATAGGTGCCTAGAACAAAGGAGCAGAAGGCTTTGATGCTTCATGTGAGCAAATTGGACTTATGTCATAGAATCATAGACTGGTCTGGGTTGGAAGGGACCCCAAGGATCACAGAGCTCCAACCACCCTGACACAGGCAGGGACACCAACCTCCAGGCCTGGAGCTACACAAGGTTGCCCAGGGCCCCAGCCAACCTGGCCTTCAACACCTCCAGGGGCGGGGCACCCACCCCCTCTCTGGGCAGCCCCTTCCAGCCCCTCACCACTCTCTCTGCAAAGAACTTCCCCCTAAGATCTCCTCTCACCCTTCCCTCCTCCAGCTTCACTCCAGCCCCCTTGTCCTGCCAGGCTCTGCCCTTGAACAAGCTGATTCCCCTCCTGTTCCTCTGCTCCCTTCAGGGACTGGCAGGCTGCAATGAGGTCCCCCCACAGCCTTCTCTTCTCCAGGCTGACCCAGCCCAGCTCCCTCAGCCTCTCTTCATAGGGGAGCTGCTCCAGCCCTCTGAGCATCTCCGTGGCCTCCTCTGACCCCTCTCCAACAGTTCCCCATCTTTCTTGTATTGGGGCCCCAGCTCTGGACACAGGACTCCAGCTGGGGCCTCCTGAGGGCAGAGCAGAGAGGGACAATCCCCTCCCTGACCCTGCTGCCACCCCTCTGCTGATGGAGCCCAGGATCCCATCACCCTTCCCAGCTGCAAGAGCCACTGCTGGCTCAGGGGAAGTTTCTCACCCACCTGTGTCCCCATGGGAGAGCCAATTCCTCTCCTCTCCATGTCACCCTTACAACAGAGATGGCCAAGGAAACTAGGGCAGAGGAAATGAAGGAATCCCTTAGACAGGCCAGAGAAAAACCAGGTAACCAGGTTAAAAGGATGCTTTGAAATGGCATATTTTTTTTCTGAATGTGAAGAGAATTTGGACACACCAACTGTATTTAACATGATGATCAGTGAGTCAAGGGGGATGTTACCACGCAGAGCCTGAGTCACAAGGACTCTCCATGGAAAGGCTCTTAACCTGCTGCACCCCTGTGGTGATTCAGAGAGCTTGACAAGCTTCCCTGTGGTTAAACAAAGTCACTGGGGTTTTGCTGACAGGAAGGCTGCACACACGCCCTGGTGGAGCAGCTTTTGTGGAGAAGCTCCTTAAAGCAGGAGCTATTGTGCACCTGAGGCTCATGGTAAAGACTTGAATCCAGTAATATCATCCTAAAAACCAAAGGAAAGAAACTGAGAATCAGAGAATCACAGAATCTCAGGGGTTGGAAGGGATCTCAAGAGCTCATCAGGTCCAACCCCTCTGCCAAAGCAGGGTCCCTAGGACAGGGCACACAGGGAGGCATCCAGATGGGGCTGGAATCTCTCCAGAGAAGGAGACTCCACACCCCCCTGGGCAGCCTGGCCCAGGGCTCCCTCACCCTCACTGGCAAGAAGTTCTTCCCCAGATTGGTGTGGAACTCCCTGTGCTCCAACTTGAGGCCATCACCCCTTGTCCTGTCCCCACAGACACTGAGCAGAGGCTGCCCATGTCCCCCTGTGTCCCACCCTTCAGCTATTGAGAACCATGGATCAGATCCCCTCTCAGGCTGCTTCTCTCCAGGCTGAACAGCCCCAGCTCCCTCAGCCTTTCCTCCCAGGGGAGATGCTCCAGGCCCTTCAGCATCTCCAGAGCCTCCTCTGGACTCTCTCCAGGAGATCCCTGTCTTTTCTCTCCCAGGGAGCCCAGCACTGGACACAACACTCCAGGTGGGGCCTGAGCAGGGCAGAGCAGAGGGGGAGGATCCCCTCCTGGGACCTGCTGCCCACACTCCTCCTGATGCCCCCCAGGATCCCATGGGCTCTCTCAGCCCCCAGGGCACACTGCTGGCTCATGGCCACCCTGTCACCCACCAGGACCCCCAGCTCCTTCTCCACAGAAAAGTAGTTTGGGAGCTTGTTTTCAAAGAATCACAGACTCACAGGGGTTGGAAGGGACCTCCAGGGATCATCAGGTCCAACCCCCTGCCAAAGCAGGGTCCCTAGGACAGGGCACACAGGGAGGTGTCCAGACTGGTCACAGAATCACAGTTGTATAATGTCAAAGCCAAGCAGGTCCCTTGAACCTGAAGAGCAATTCAAGAAGATAAGGCAAGGTCTGGAGAATCAGCCAGACCTGCAATTTGCTTGTTGATTAGATCCCAGCAGGAGGAAAATTAATCAAATCATCACCCAGACGCTCCTCAGCGACTTGAAGGAATCACTTGGCTGTTTGTTGCCTCCCAGGATAAGGGATCTTCTGCCACAACGTTTTCTGAAGCTTGGGGGACAGCAGTTGTTATTGAGGTATGAACAAGACGCCCTCCTCATCTCCAGAACTTGCTTTGCCTGTCTTGGGTGGCTTTCAGGCGATGGTGGCATCTCACAATATCAAAGTGCTCTTTGCATACGCCTCTCCTGCAGTTCAGCAGAAACATTTATCACCAGAAACCATCAGGACTTCCAAAGTATGAACAGCTCTGAGTGTTCTCCAAACCAGTAAAGCCAGTTTATTGATGTGTCTATGGAGAAGGTCTGTAGGCAGCTTGCATTGGCTATGCAAAGGCCACAGTTTTGGTTCTGAGATGTTTGTGGGGGAAATTTATCTAATCATAGACTGGCATGGGTTGGAAGGGACCCCAAGGATCAGAGAGCTCCAACCACCCTGACACAGGCAGGGACACCAACCTCCAGGCCTGGAGCTACACAAGGTTGCCCAGGGCCCCAGCCAACCTGGCCTTCAACACCTCCAGACACGGGGCACCCACCCCCTCTCTGGGCAGCCTGTTCCAGCCCCTCACCACTCTCTCTGCAAAGAACTTCCCCCTAAGATCTCCTCTCACCCTTCCCTCCTCCAGCTTCACTCCAGCCCCCTTGTCCTGCCAGGCTCTGCCCTTTGAACAAGCTGATTCCCCTCCTGTTCCTCTGCTCCCTTCAGGGACTGGCAGGCTGCAATGAGGTCCCCCCACAGCCTTCTCTTCTCCAGGCTGGCCCAGCCCAGCTCCCTCAGCCTCTCTTCCTAGGGGAGCTGCTCCAGCCCTCTGATCATCTCCGTGGCTCCTCTGACCCCTCTCCAACAGTTCCCCATCTTTCTTGTCTTGGGGCCCCAGCTCTGGACACAGGACTCCAGCTGGGGCCTCCTGAGGGCAGAGCAGAGAGGGACAATCCCCTCCCTGTCCCTGCTGCCACCCCTCTGCTGATGGAGCCCAGGATCCCATCACCCTTCCCAGCTGCCAGAGCCACTGCTGGCTCAAAGAACCTACTACTTAGAAAAACTATTAAGTGGAAAAACTAGGTGCTGCTAGCCACCAATGAAAGGCAAGGTGAACAACTCTAGATGTAAAAGGACATCCTGGACAAAATCCCATGAGAAAACCCTTCCAAGTCAAGACAGTCAAAAGAATCTACCACTCTGCTCTGTTTTCATTCAAGCTTTGTACCACCTGGGCATCTAGATGAGATCCTCAGCTCCTTTTATCACTTATTTCTCAAGACCTAGAAGAGCAGACCACCCCAAACGGGATGACAAGTTAAACTGAGCTTCCAGTTTGCAGTAGATCTTGTTATCTGCCCTCCACCAGCACCAGAAGCATCAGCAGTCTCAACAGCCTGACCAGTTGCTAAGGCCAACAGTGGGAGCAACAGGAAACAACTGGAGAACAATTTGGGTTGAAAGGAACCTTAAAACCCATATAGTTCCAAGGCTCCTGCCGAGGGCAGGGACACTCTCCACTAAACCAGGATGCCCAAAGCCTCATCCAACCTGGACTTGGATGCTGCCAGGGATCCAGGGGTATCCAGAGCTTCTTTGGACAACCTGTGCCAGGGTCCCACCACCCTCACTGTGAAGAATTTATTCCTAATATTTAAATCTACTCTCTTTCAGTCTAGAAACCATCAGACCTCTTGTCCTGTCACTACACTCCCTGAGAGAGTCCCAGAATCTGCAGAAACAGGAGAACTTGATGGGAAAGTTTCGTGCCAGGAAGGACCTGAAAGCTGGGGAGAAGCCAGAAGCATTGGAAGAGAAACCTGCTCTTGATGTGGTGCCCAAGAGAGATCAATGTTAATCAATGAAGAGTCCTGCTGGTTTAAAGCTCTGTGTTGGGTGATGAGACTTTTCTTTTTGGGTTCATCAATACAGCGTGGACGTTGACAGCTGCCAGGACAGATGCCAGGTAGGATACTCCTCAGACCCTGGTCCAAGGGATTCACTTGTTACAGGTGACTCTCCAACAGGCATCCTTCCAAAGTGAGCTTTGTCACTTCTAATCTGTCTACAAGGAGATGGAAACCCTGGCCTGATTTTGGTGAGAAATACCCCCCTGAAGACACATCAGCTGCACTGGCCTTAGGAAGCTGGATGTCCCAGGCCCTGCACCTTTGCTAGACAGGACCACAGTCTTCTCTATTGGGTCTTCTACAAGCACAGAGAACATTTTGGCTGTGCCCTCTACCTCATGGACTCTTTCACCGTGGTCTAGTGTTTTGAGGGAAAGGAAAAGTAGTCCCAACCCTCACCATTCACAACAGGGATACCATAAACCCAAATGTGGGTGCTGAAATGATGATCTTAAAGGTCTTTTCCAACCTTGTGATTCTGTGAGAAGGGTGGAAACTCATGAGAACCAAGTCCTTGATCAAAAGTTCACACTAAGATTGATGGACAGAATCACAAGGTTGGAAAAGACCTTTAAGATCATCAAGCCCAACCATTAAAATCCCCATGGACAGCATGGAGAGAAGAGTCCTGCTCAAAGACAAATAACCCCAACCAGTTCTACCTCAACTGAACACAAGATCTCCAGTCCTAAGAAAAGATTATTTGAGCTGGTTGGGCACCAAAGTTCAAACCAGTAACAGGAACCACCAGACACGCTGAAGGTGGGTGGAGAGCTCTTTCTACATGGCTCTAAGCAGTAGCTTCACTGCACTCAGCACCAGTGATTGCTTCACCCAACGTGCCCACTCTATTCAATTCAGCTTTCCTGGACATGAATTGCTCAGAGCAATATCAGAGCTGGAAGGGAGCCCACCTGCCAATCTAAAAGTCAATGACCCGTGTGCTTAAAAGCCACGGTCACACAGACTAAATTGTAGCTAAAAATGAAGCAAGATGATGAGTGCAGAAGAGGAGAGGGAAAAAAATAGATATTCTTGAACATCAAGGGGTTTTTATTTCCAGCACATTTATAATTTATCTCTACTCAAGCTGATCAATGGCACTAACACCAAGTGTCATAACCAGAGGCAAGCGTGTGACACGTGTTCATAAAGAGTGCTTGTTCCCCAATCATAGAATCACAGACTGGTCTGGGTCGGAAGGGACCCCAAGGATCACAGAGCTCCAACCCCCTGACACAGGCAGGGACACCAACCTCCAGGCCTGGAGATACACAAGCTTGCCCAGGGCCCCAGCCAACCTGGCCTTCAACACCTCCAGACACGGGGCACCCACCCCCTCTCTGGGCAGCCCCTTCCAGCCCCTCACCACTCTCTCTGCAAAGAACTTCCCCCTAAGATCTCCTCTCACCCTTCCCTCCTCCAGCTTCACTCCAGCCCCCTTGTCCTGCCAGGCTCTGCCCTTGGAACAAGCTGATTCCCCTCCTGTTCCTCTGCTCCCTTCAGGGACTGGCAGGCTGCAATGAGGTCCCCCCACAGCCTTCTCTTCTCCAGGCTGACCCAGACCAGCTCCCTCAGCCTCTCTTCATAAGGGAGCTGCTCCAGCCCTCTGATCATCTTCATGGCTCCTCTGACCCCTCTCCAACAGTTCCCCATCTTTCTTGTATTGGGGCCCCAGCTCTGGACACAGGACTCCAGCTGGGGCCTCCTGAGGGCAGAGCAGAGAGGGACAATCCCCTCCCTGTCCCTGCTGCCACCCCTCTGCTGATGGAGCCCAGGATCCCATCACCCTTCCCAGCTGCCAGAGCCACTGCTGGCTCAAAGAACCTACTACTTAGAAAAACTATTAAGTGGAAAAACTAGGTGCTGCTAGCCACCAATGAAAGGCTGCTCCAGCCCTCTGAGCATCTTCATGGCTCCTCAGAACCCCTCTCCAACAGTTCCCCACCTTTCTTGTATTGGGGGCCCCAATCACTGGTCAAGGGTAGAATTTGAGGTGGGGAAGCAAATGGACATCTACTGAGATGCAGCCTAAGGCAGGGGGCACCAAGGAGACCCTGCCCACTCCTCTGTGATTCTCTTTGCACTCAAAACATGACCAATTAAGTGGTTTTAAATAGAAATGAGATTTACACACCATTAACAGCCAAAGCACAACGCAAGAGCCGGTAAGCGACTCGACGATGGTCCAGCCATTACTCCAAGCCAGCTCTTCTATGTCCTCAGAAATGTATTTATAAAGCATTTTCTCTTCCTTCCCTCCTTGTACAACGGCCACAGAGCATGACAGTTTTGAAATGACAAATCAATACCAAGAGCTCTAAAACCCCAAATCATATTACAGCTGCATTAGAGATTTCCTTGGCCTTGTGTGGCTCATGAAGTATTGAATATTTTCAATTACTCTTCTTTCTCCTTCTCCAGCTGGACACAAGAGTTCTTGAGGCAGATGGAAAAATCTTCTGCTCTGAATGTTTTCACCCTATGGAAGCATTTCAGGCTTTTTCTTCTCTTAGGCAGAGGAAAGGAAGAAAATTTGGGGACAGTAAATGAACCTAAAGAGGTGGTTGCAGTAAGTGCACCAGGCAAACCTGGTAGGCCAAGTTGGAAGACTTTGCATTTCACAGTATCTCTGCTCCATTTATCTCCAGGAGGGTGAAGAAAAGGCATCCCTTAGGAATATACTTCAACACAGTGGATTCAAGGGTTAGAAGATGGAAGGACAGCCAAACTGGAGCCTCTTCCTCCAATTTAAGAGGTGGTCTGAGTTTAAGGAGGAGGGTTTTTTGATGCCATCAAGTAGCATGGCTTAGAGAGGCAGACTTGGGTTCACCTCCCCAGGAACCATGAGGGGTTAAAAGGGTGTAGGTCAGACTCCACTACCAAAGCAATTCAAAGTGTATGTCATGATGCATCACCTCCTCTTCCTCCACCCTACAACTCATGTTAGTAGTCACTTCAGTAAGCTGGGAACCCACTAAGTTTCTCTCCTCTCCCTGGAGACCCACCAGGTTTCTAGGGTTTATGCTCTGAAAAGTATGAGAAGAGGTATCAAAGCATCAAACCACCAGATTTTATTTATGCTTTTAATGTACAGGGGTTTAATCAGAATCCTAGGATCTCCTGAGCTGGAAGGGACCCATAAGGACCATGGAGTCCAACTCCTGGCTCCACACAGACCAGCCAAGGCAGAGCAGGGCACTGAGGGCATCATCCAGATGCTTCCTGCCCTCAGCCCAGCTCAGGGCTGGGACCCCTTCCCTGGGGAGCCTGTGCCAGTGCCCGACCCCCTCTCAGCACAGAACCTCTTCCTCACACCCAGCCTAAACCTCCCCTGGTGCAGCTTCATGCTGTTCTCTCAGGTTCCATCCCTGGTCCCCAAAGAGAGGACAGAGATCAGCACCTGCCCCTTCACTCCCCCTCATCAGGAAGCCACAGACCCCCATGAGGTCTCCCCTTCAGCCTCCTCTTCTCCAGACTGACCAACCCCAGGGCCTTCAGCCCCTCCTCCTAAGCCTTCCCCTCCAGACCCTTCCCCATCCTTGTTGCCCGTCTCCGGGACACTCTCCAATAGTTTTATGTCCCTCTTGTCCTGTGGCACCCAAACCTGCACCCAGGACTCAAGGGGAGGACAATCCCCTCCCTGGACCAGCTGCCATGCCATGCTTGATGCACCCCAGGATGCAGTTGGCCCTCCTGGCTGCCTGGGCACACTGCTGGCTCATGAGTAACTTGCTATTGACCAGGACCCCCCAAATCCCTCTCAGCATGGCTGGCCTCCAGCATCTAATCCCCAAATCTGGATGAGTACCCAGGGTTGCACCTTCCCCAGGCTTCCCAGAACCCTTCTCATCCCATTTCTCATTAATGGATGTGCTTCAAACCACCCTCCCCAGCACCCAGAAGAAAAGGAACGTTTGGAAGAAGGTGGCTAGGAGGTGAGATCTCCCACGCTTTATCATTTCTATTTGGGTCCTGCCACACTTGGATTTTAACTCAAGTTCTTGGTGTCTTTTTAGCTTTGTATCAAATGGATTGCTGCATTTAGACTTCATTATCCTTCCCAGCCAAAAATACTCTGAGTAGCTCAACAGCCCTGCTATGAAAAGCAGGATTTAGTCTTCAGGAGAAGAGACTTTCAAGGGAAGAGAGCAGCACAGAGCAGGGTTCAAGGCCAGGTTGGATGTGGCCCTGGGCAACCTTGTGTAGATCCAGGCTTGAGGTTGGTGGCCCTGCCTGTGGCAGAGGGGTTGGAGCTCTCTGATCCTTGGGGTCCCTTCCAACCCGTGCCATTCTATGATAGCTTCAGCTACAGGCAACACGAGGAGAGCTTCATTTTAACCTTAACACTCCAACCAAGGCAGCAAGCCCCAAGCTCAGCTCTTAATAAGCTCTACTCTGTCCATCTATTTAAGCTTTATTCATTTTACCTTTGCAATCCCCATGGGTTCAAGCTGATGGCTTTTCTAAAGGACCAGTGATACTTAACCTTCAAATAACTCCCCTCACATTACAGCCTCCCTCCTCTTTTTTTTCCACCCCTCCTTGTTCATCCTTGAAAATCCTTCAGTCAATGCTGGGATAAACCAAAACTCAGCAATAAATCAGGCATCACTTCCAATGTTCAATACACAGATGTTGCTTCATGCTGCCTTCAAAATATTAACCTCCAGCCACAGCTTGCTGGATTTTTTATGTCTTTTTCTTTTTGGTGGTGGTTGGATACCGTTGGTTTGCTGCTTTCTAAGAATTTCACTCCCAGCTATGAATATAAACTAGTTCTAGGCAAAGTCTTCATCTGCAATAATTCATTGAGAAGGATTGGAGACATCTGCCTCCTCATCCTCAAACCATCCCTCTGTACATCAATATGACCAGGCTCTTTCTTTGGAGAGTGGCCAGCAGGTCACAGGAGGGGATCCTCCCCCTCTGCTCTGCCCTGCTCAGGCCCCACCTGGAGTGTTGTGTCCAGTGCTGGGCTCCCTGGGAGAGAAAAGACAGGGATCTCCTGGAGAGAGTCCAGAGGAGGCTCTGGAGATGCTGAAGGGCCTGGAGCATCTCCCCTGGGAGGAAAGGCTGAGGGAGCTGGGGCTGTTCAGCCTGGAGAGAAGCAGCCTGAGAGGGGATCTGATCCATGGTTCTCAATAGCTGAAGGGTGGGACACAGGGGGACATGGGCAGCCTCTTCTCAGTGTCTGTGGGGACAGGACAAGGGGTGATGGGCTCAAGTTGGAGCACAGGGAGTTCCCCCCAATCTGGGGAAGAACTTCTTCCCAGTGAGGGTGAGGGAGCCCTGGGCCAGGCTGCCCAGGGGGTGTGGAGTCTGCTTCTCTGGAGATATTCCAGCCCCATCTGGATGTCAACCTGTGCAAGAGTTGGGCTTGTTCAGCCTGGAGAAGAGAAGGCTCTGAGGAGACCTAATGACAGCCTACCAATACTTAAAGGTGTCCTACAGGAAAGTGGGAGAGGGGCTGGTCACCAGGGAGGGCAGTGACAGGACAAGGGGTGATGGCTTCAAGCTGGAAGAGGGCAGGGTTAGGTTAGATGTTAGGAAGAAGTTCTTTACCATGAGGGTGGTGAGGCCCTGGCACAGGGTGCCCAGAGAGGCTGTGGATGCCCCAACCCTGGAGGTGTTCAAGGCCAGGTTGGATGGGACTTTGGGCACCCTGTTCAAGTGGAGGGTGTCCCTGCACGTGGCAGGGAGGTTGGAACTCTATGATCCTTGGGGTCCTTTCCAACCCAAAGCATTCTGTGATTCTGACTTCTCTCAGTTGTTTGGGATGAATACCACCACCTCATCCCAACCTCTTCCCTTTCAATTTTTTGATTCTATGAAGCAGACAGAGGAAGAGGAGGCTCCTCTTTAATGCCACCTCTTATCATGAACAGCAGCTCAGATGAAAGAGCAAGGCAAAGCAGAGATGAGCATGCAGGAATAGCCCTGAGCATTTTCCCTTGAGAAACAGAGTAGAGTTGGATGCATTATTTCCACTCCCTTGAGTAGAGAATTGCAGCTGCACAGAAGAGTAGCAACGACATGGATTTGTTAACCTGCACTACTCCCTGCTCAGAGGGCTCTTCTTCATCTGTGACACATGGAAACCACCTCATATTCACCTGAAATTTCCCACTGTCTTGAATTTTTGCTTATAAACTCATTGTCCTTCAAGCTAAGGGGACATTAGCTTTCCTAAGACTGACTGCACCAACAGATGCAAAGAGCATTTGCTTCACAGTTTAACAGGCATTTTGTACAAAGCAAATTACTCCACGTCCCAGTTAACTCCAGTCACCCAGCTACCCACGCCAGGCTTCAGCTGGAGCCTGTCTGCAGACCTCTGGGGCAGGCAAAATTAATTTGCAATGGTTTTTCCTCCTACACCAGGCCTGATGGCCCTTCTGGTTTTGACAGTGCTTGTACCAAGGTTATCACAGAATCAGAGAATCAGAGAATCACAAGGTTGGAAAAGACCTTTAAAGATCATCAAGTCCAACCATTCCCATCCTAAGCTAAACCAGATCCCTGAGCACCTCATCTCCCCATCTGTTAAACACACCCAGGGGTGGGGACTCAGCCCCCTCCCTGGGCAGCCTGTGCCAGGCCCTGACCCTGTCTCAGGCCCTGACCCTGTTCGAGGCCCCTATTCCAGGCCCATCCCAGGCCTTGACATTGTTCCAGGCCTATTCCAGGCCCTGACCCTGCTCCAAGCCCGTTCAAGGCCCTGACCCTGCTGCAGGCCCGTTCCAGACCCTGACCATGCTCCAGGCCCGGGCTGACCCTGCTCCAGGCCCGTTCCAGGCCCTGGCCCTGCTCCAGGCCCCTGTTCCACAGCCCCACAACTCTGCCAGGGAAGAACTTTGCCCTCCCAGCTGAGCTGACCCTGCCCTGGGGCAGCTTCAGCCCATTGCCCCTTGTCCCAGCTCCTGGCCCCGGGCTGAAGAGACCAGCGCCCACCTCTCTGCACCCTCCTGGCAGGGCAGGGCAGGTGGGGAGAAGGTCTCCCCTCAGCCTCCTCTTCTCCAGCCTCAACACCCCCAGCTCCCTCAGCTGCTCCTCAGAGGATTTGCCCTCCAGCCCCTTCCCCAGCCTGGTTGCCCTTCTCTGCACTCGCTCCAGGACCTCCATGTCCTTCTGATGCTGAGGAGCCCAGAACTGGACCCAGCACTCCAGCTGCAGCCTCACCAGTGCCCAGTCCAGGGGCACAATCCCCTCCCCACACCTCCTGGCCACACTGGGTCTGACACAAGCCAGGATGCCCTTGGCCTTCCTGGCCCCCTGGGCACACTGCTGGCTCATGGTCAGACTGTTTTGTTTCCAGAAGTTTCTGCCCTAAGCCTTACCCAGGTGAAAATGGGGTATTAGACATCTATGTGACTACAGACAACATTTGTCACTATTCCAAAAAGACCTATAGAAGATTCTGGCTGACAAAATTTGTCTGATCAACACTAGATCTTACAGCTTCAGGCAAATCCCCAGGGAAGTGATTCTTAAACTCATATTATGTTCCCAAGGCCATGGAAGGGTAGGATGAGGGGTGATGGTTTTAAACTAGGAAAGGGGAGATTTAGGTTGGATATTAGGAAATAATTCTTCATTATGAGCGTGGTGGATCACTGGAGCCCAGAGAGGTGGTGGAGGCCTCATCCCTGGAGATATTCAAGGCCAGGCTTGATGGGGCTTTGAGTGACCTGATCTAGTGAAGATGTCCCTGCTCATTGCAGGGGTCTGGAGAAGATGACCTTTAAATGTCCTTTCCAAACCAACCCATTCTATAATGCTACGATATTTCTGCAATGCCCAACCAAATACCTTGAAGACATCCCTAATTGCATGACTTTCCAGGAGAAGAACTGGTAGACCCCCTTCCAACCCTCCCCCAAAAACCAGAAGAGATCTAAAATCTTACATTCTCCCTGAATTAAGCTTTGCTGGGATAATTTTATGTTGCCTATTTTAACCATTGTACCAAACTGACTCCTCTCAGAGTTGCAGTAAAGAGGTAAAGGCAACACATGAAACACAAGTATCATCTAGGAGCCCAGGAGCCATTTTGGAACTCAACTCCTCATTGTACAACCGTGTCTTCATTGCAATCACGCTGACCTTTCCCAGAATCATAGAATGGCATGGATTGGAAGGGACCCCAAGGATCACACAGTTCCAACCCCCTGACACAGGCAGGGACACCAACCTCCAGGCCTGGAGCTACACAAGGTTGCCCAGGGCCACAGCCAACCTGGCCTTCAACACCCCCAGAGACGGGGCACCCACCCCCTCTCTGGGCAGCCCCTTCCAGCCCCTCACCACTCTCTCTGCAAAGAACTTCCCCCTAAGATCTCCTCTCACCCTTCCCTCCTCCAGCTTCACTCCAGCCCCCTTGTCCTGCCAGGCTCTGCCCTTTGAACAAGCTGATTCCCCTCCTGTTCCTCTGCTCCCTTCAGGGACTGGCAGGCTGCAATGAGGTCCCCCCACAGCCTTCTCTTCTCCAGGCTGACCCAGCCCAGCTCCCTCAGCCTCTCTTCATAGGGGAGCTGCTCCAGCCCTCTGAGCATCTCCGTGGCTCCTCTGACCCCTCTCCAACAGTTCCCCATCTTTCTTGTACTGGGACCCCAGCTCTGGACACAGGACTCCAGCTGGGGCCTCCTGAGGGCAGAGCAGAGAGGGACAATCCCCTCCCTGTCCCTGCTGCCACCCCTCTGCTGATGGAGAGGAACTTCCCCATGTTTCCTGAGCCTGCACACCACTTCATTTCTTATCACTATCAAAATGCTTCCACATTCCCCTTGCCGCACGCAACTTTGCTGTGTAGCCTGGAGGATCCTCTCCCTCCTTCACATCTATTTTTCTTCTTGTTAGTTTGTGTCCCTCTGTATTACTGCTACACTTAGGCAGTTTTCCCCCCACATTTCTACATTGCCAATCAACTCTGACATCCTGACACACCACCTTGTCCTATGACTTATCATCAATATAGTCATTTATTGTTCATTCCTTTCTTAGCTTCTACTTGCCGACCATCTTTGACAGGTTTTTGTAGCCTCCTTGGACATTTGTACCTCTCTGCAAGGCTGATGAAGGGGCTGGAGGGCAAATCCTCTGAGGAGCAGCTGAGGGAGCTGGGGGTGTTGAGGCTGGAGAAGAGGAGGTTGAGGGGAGACCTTCTCCCCACCTCCCCTGCCCTGCCAGGAGGGTGCAGAGAGGTGGGCGCTGGTCTCTTCAGCCAGGGGCCAGGAGATGGGACAAGGGGCAATGGGCTCAAGCTGCCCCAGGGCAGGGTCAGCTCAGCTGGGAGGGAAAAGTTCTTCCCTGAAAGGGTTGTGGGGCTGTGGAACAGGGTTAGGGCCTGAGACAGGGGCCTGGAGCAGGGTCAGGGCCTAGAACAGGGTCAGGGCCTGAGACAGGGTCAGGGCCTGGGATGGGCCTGGAATAGGGGCCTAGAACAGAGTCAGGGCCTAAGACAGGGTCAGGGCCTGAGACAGGCTGACCAGGGAGGGGGCTGAGTCCCCACCCCTGGGTGTGTTTAACAGACAGGGAGATGAGGTGCTCAGGGATCTGGTTTAGCACAGGACAAGAACGGTTGGACTCAATAATCTTAAAGGCCTTTTCCAACCTGATCATTCAGTGATTCTGAGATTCTATTCCCAGTCTAAACACCTCTGTGGGATGTATTAGAAAGGAAATATGATTACACAACCCTGAAGTGGGTAGGTCACTCAGCAAGGATGCTGCTGGAACCAAAACAGTCAGGTCTTGTGTTAAATGTACTACAGACAGACGTTGCTTCGAGTTCCATAGTCCAGGGAGTGCAGTTTTTAACTGGCTGCCATTGATCCCTCCAGTTAGGTGGATCTGATCTTCCAGCAGCCGATTCCTCACCTTCCTAGCAAAAGGATTCATTTTCTAACATGGCTGGGATATTTAATACCACAAAATGCTCTCTGGATATAAGTTTGAAATACTATGGATCACTTTACCCCTTCCATAGCTTCATTAGTTTCCTTGTCCATAACTTCCAGTCCCTGAAGGGAGCAGAGGAACAGGAGGGGAATCAGCTTGTTCAAAGGGCAGAGCCTGGCAGGACAAGGGGGCTGGAGTGAAGCTGGAGGAGGGAAGGGTTAGAGGAGATCTTAGGGGGAAGTTCTTTGCAGAGAGAGTGGTGAGGGGCTGGAAGGGGCTGCCCAGAGAGGGGTGGGTGCCCCGTGTCTGGAGGTGTTGAAGACCAGGTTGGATGGGGCAACCTTGTGCAGATCCAGGCCTGGAGGTTGGTGTCCCTGCCAGTGGCTGGGGGTTGGAACTCTCTGATCCTTGTGGTCCCTTCCAACCCAGACCAGTCTATGATTCAATGATTAGAGCTGTAAGATTGTGTCCACACTAGAGAGTTAATGAGGAAGAGAAGATCTCCTACGTCCCGGAAGGACCTGTGCCTCCACCTCCCACAAAGGAGGCTGCCTTGAAAAAAAAAAAGGAGATAACCAGCCTTTGCATAGCTCCAGGATAAAGATCTTCCAAGACTCTACTCACAGAAGAGCATGGCAATTATATTTCAGCAAACTGTAGGATTAAAATATCACTTAGGGAATGTGAAAAGAAAGGGTACTTAGCAATATTTAAGATCTAGATATTTAAAGCATTAGGAGATATTCACCTCCAATATATTTAAGTTCATGCTCCCAACACAGCCAGAGCTTTGTTAAGAGGACAGAAGGATCAATAAAAACACTAGCAACTTCTTTATGATGTCCTGGCAATGATACTACTCAACCTCCCCACTTTATTCCTCATTTCAAGGCAGGAGGCTGGCCTTCAGGGTACCAAAATTCAGGGGGTTTAAGGCCTCCATGATGCAATTCCTCAAGAAATTCCAACTGAAGGAGATTTGGTTCTTAGGGTTTAGCCATGATCTACCACAATTTGAGCAAGCCACATGCCATAATCATACAAACCCACCAGAGGAGCACACTAACACACCCAGGAGACATTAATTTCAGCTTTGGAATCCTAGCATGGCATGAATATCAATTTTAGTCACTTGAAGAGATCATCAAACAACTTTCAGCCTTCCAAATATCTGGCTAAAAATAAATTGATCTCTGATTTTTCAAACAATCAGCAGAGTGAGACCAAATTAGAACTTCAAATATTCTTAAATTTAACTGCCATGTCCACAAGATGAACCCACACATGAGTCTCTCAACTGCTTTGGGATAAATCCTAAATTCCAAGCCGTAGGTCAGCGCTTTGAGCATTGACTTGGAGTTGTCAATATAGTGAAGAATCAAGGGAAATAAATAAATCACAGAATCACAAGGTTGGAAAAGACCTTTAAGATCATCAAGTCCAACTGTTCCCATCCTAAGCTAAACCAGATCCCTGAGCACCTCATCTCCCTGTCTGTTAAACACACCCAGGGTGGGTGACTCAGCCCCTCCCTGGGCAGCCTGTGCCAGGCCCTGACCCTGCTCCAGGCCCCTGTTCCACAGCCCCACAACTCTGCCAGGGAAGAACTCTGCCCTCCCAGCTGAGCTGACCCTGCCCTGGGGCAGCTTGAGCCCATTGCCCCTTGTCCCAGCTCCTGGCCCCTGGCTGAAGAGACCAGCACCCACCTCTCTGCACCCTCCTGGCAGGGCAGGGCAGGTGGGGAGAAGGTCTCCCCTCAGCCTCCTCTTCTCCAGCCTCAACACCCCCAGCTCCCTCAGCTGCTCCTCAGAGGATTTGCCCTCCAGCCCCTTCCCCAGCCTGCTTGCCCTTCTCTGCACTCGCTCCAGGACCTCCATGTCCTTCTGATGCTGAGGAGCCCAGAACTGGACCCAGCACTCCAGCTGCAGCCTCCCCAGTGCCCAGTCCAGGGGCACAATCCCCTCCCCACACCTCCTGGCCACACTGTGTCTGACACAAGCCAGGATGCCCTTGGCCTTCCTGGCCCCCTGGGCACACTGCTGGCTCATGCTCAGCCTGCAGTCACCCAACACCCCCAGGTCCTTCTCTGCCTGACAGCTCTCCAGCCAGTCTCCCCCAGCCTGGAGCGCTGCATGGGGTTGTTGTGTCCCATGTGCAGCACTCTACCCTTGGCCTTGTTAAACCTCATCCCACTGGTCTCAGCCCATGGGTCCAGCCTGTCCAGATCCCTCTGAAGAGCCTCCCACCCTCAGGCAGATCAACACTTCCTCCCAGCTTAGTGTCATCTCCAAACTTCCTGAGGGAACATCCAATCCCTTCATCCAGGTCATTGATAAAGACGTTGAACAAAACTGGACCCAGGACTGAGCCCTGGGGGATGCCACTCATGACCTGCCTCCAGCTGGATTTTATTCCAATAAACCCAGAGCTAACACAGCCTTTGGTTAAAAAGATTCTGCTGCTAGAAAAGATCCCAGGAGCCACAGGAAATTGAGTTGAATGACTGGGGACAAGATGAGAGTAGTGACGTGACAGCAGCTTTCCTGCTACACAAGATACTAAAGCCCAAGGTCCACCTTGGGATGGGAGCTGAAAGCACTGAGATAATCCTCAGGATTAAATGATTTCTACCATGCCAGATAGTCTGCAATGTATTAGGAAGAGAAAGCAAGCACTCCTTGTTATCAGAGTTATGTGGGTGGAAGGAGATACATGAGTCATTGATAACCTTTAATTACTTCAATGTGCAGATTTGAAGCCTTCCCCAGTGGCCTCCTGTCAGTGCCTTTCCCAAGCTCAAAAGTGCTCCAGAACAAAACTGACTCCAATTTGCCTGTGGCACTATGTTCAAGGCACTGCTCTCACTTCAGTTCCCCCCACTGAGGCATTTTGCATCTGTTATCTCTGTGAAAGCAAAGATGGGAATCAGAATTCAGGTCTTAGGAATGGGATTTGAAAGATGGAGGGACTACTCTCAAGCTCAGACTACCTAGTTTTGAAATTAGGTTGTAGCATCTAAGCCCAGGGTGCTGCAATGAATCACAGAAGGATGGGGGTTGGAGGGAACCTCTGGAGATCAACCAGTTCAACCCCCTGCCAGAGCAGGATCACCTTGAGCAGGATGGACAGGGCAGAGTCCAGGATCATGGGGTTGGGATGTCACCAGAGATGGAGATTCCACAACCTCTCTGGGCAGCCTGGCCCAGGGCTCTACCACCCTCCCAGCAAAGAAGTTTCTCCTCAGGGTTAGGTGGAACTTCCTCTGCTCCAGTTTGTGCCCATCACCTCTTGTCTGTCCCTGGGCACCACTGAACACAGACTGCCTGAGCATGACCTGCATGCAGGATTTATCAGCACTGAGAAGATCCCACTCAGTCTTCTCCTCTCTGGGCTAAACATCCCCAAGCCCCTCTGTCTCTCTCCATCAGAGAGATGTTCTGGCCCCCATAGCATCTCTGTAGCCCTTTGTTGTCCCCTCTCCAGCAGCTCCCTCTCCTTCCTGTCCTGGGAAGCCCAGCACAAGGTATAATATTCTCAATGAGGCCTCCTCAGGGTAGGGCAGAGGGGCAGGAGAACCTCCCTCAACCTACTGCCCACACTTCCCTTGATCCACCCCAGGATGCTGCTGGCTTTCTTGGCACACTGCTAGCCCATGGTCAACCTGTTGCCCACCAGGACCCCCAGGTCCTTTTCCACAGAGCTCTTCTCCAGCAGGTCACCCCCACCCTGTACTGGTGAAGGACTTCTGGTTCAGTTTTGGCTGTGTAAAATGGTCTTGACAGCAACCCAAAGCAAGCACACACTTCCATGCTCATCAGCCAACTGTAGGCTGCTTTGAAGCACATGGCTTTGCTATCAGACACAAGACTTATGGAGTGCTTGAGTAGACTTCACAGAATCATAGAATCACAGGGGTTGGAAGGGACCTCCAGAGATCATCAGGTCCAACCCCCTGCCAAAGCAGGGTCCCTAGGACAGGGCACACAGGGAGGCATCCAGATGGGGCTGGGATATCTCCAGAGAAGGAGACTCCACACTCCCTGGGCAGCCTGGCCCAGGGCTCCCTCACCCTCACTGGCAAGAAGTTCTTCCATGTATTGGTGCAAAACTCCCTGTGCTCCAACTTGAGGCCATCACCCCTTGTCCTGTGTCTTGCTTTGTATGTTGGCATCCTTACAAAATTATACCCCTCCAAAAGAAAGTTGCTTTTTGCCTAATTAAAAGTCTTAATGAGAGTTATTTTCACTCCACAGGGGGAAAATTCATACAGTGTCATCTGCAAGGATGTTTTTAGCCACATTTATCTGTGTGCTCTAAGTGCAGATGGACAGACATATGCCAGGAGTACCCAAAAAAGTACATATACAGATTGTTCTAGTTTCCCTACTGCTAAAAGGATGGGGGCTCCAAGATTCAGATGGCTACAGACCCCTCCATTTGCTCAAGAGACAGGCTGAGACACTAAAGAGACATGCTTGAAGAACAGAGACACCTAACACCTTCAGCACTGCACAGGCAAGACCTGATGGAAGGCTCATCTGCAGTCAGTAGGACCAGGGAAGAGTGTTTATGAGAGCACAGCATCTCAGATGGATAACCACTGCTCAAGAACTCCAGCCAAACTCTCCTTTGTGGTTTTGGAGCGCTGTCACTCATCATCATGATCTCTGATCCACTTTTGGAGCAACTCTCATCAGATTCCCATTTAACAGACTGGAATGTTCCTAAGTATGTCTATCAGTACCAGCTACAGTGAGATGATATAACCTGTGGTTTATAGGTCTGGACCAGATGCTTCCTACGTAGAGGAACATCAGACAACAACAACTGAAGGGTTCTGCTGCCAAACCTGTTCCTCCTGCACACCAAGCTTGGTTTCTACCAAGGGTTTGTATTAATCCCCTGTTTGGAGTGTCATCTTTTCAAAAAGAGGACTTGGGGGTGGTAGATGATGAAGCCCTGGTTTTCACCCCTACTGGAACATTACCCTATGTCCCTCCTAAGGTCTTCTCCACACAAGGTCACCTCAACCTCATTCCGTGCTCTGCTTTTAGCAGTGAACAATCAAGCTTGTTCCCAAGCTTGAACTGTCAATCTCCAGTACATGACCTTACTTTTGACACTGTTAAGACAATTCACAGCAGAGTTGCTTTAGTTGGGAGTCTTGCCTGAGCTTGGAAGCCCATCTGATGGTAGTGAAGAGGAATGGTGGAGAATACCAGCACTAGAAATGGTGACAACACAGAGGTGGAAGGACTCACCAGGAAATCATTTACCCTTAAGAAAGGGCTACAGCAGCCAAGTTGTTGAATTTCTAGAGCAGAATTTGAGTAAAGGAGGTGCTGTACCTTCTCAAGGGGCTTCAAAACCCTGACCAGTATGTTCAGAGCAAGCCTCCTCTCCTTGCAGAGCCTACTCCTGCTTCACCTGGTAATGAAAACACAAGTCTTATTGGAACACAAGTCTGATGAGGATTGGCTGAAGGAACTGGGATCATTTAGTCTAGAGAAGAGGCGGCCCAGGGGAGACCTTATCACCACCTACAACTACCTGAAGGAGGTTGTGGTGAGCTGGGGCTCAGCCTCTTGTCGCAGACAACTAGCGATAGGACAAGAGGGAATGGCTGCAAGTTGCCCCAGGGGAGGTTCAGGTTAGAAATGAGGAGAAATTTCTTCTCCAAAAGAGTGGTTGGGCATTGGAAGGGGTTGCCCAGGGAGGTGGTGGAGTCACCATCCCTTGGGGTGTTCAAGGAGAGGTTGGATGGGGTGCTTAGGGACTTGGGTTAGTAATATAGGTGGTAGGAGGATGGTTGGACTAGATGATCTTGAAGGTCTTTTCCAACCTTTATAATTCTATAACTGTATGAAAAACCCCTGTCCATGCACCTTCTCCCTTCCAGCTGAAGAACAAAGGTGTATTGCTGAGACAAGCTCAGGTTTGACAGAAGAATAATTACTGCAGAGGCACTCTGAAGTTCCAGGCACATTATTTACCTTGAACAAAAAAACTAGAGAGCATTCTACTAAAAAAAATAAAAGGCCAAGTCTGAACACGTGCCAAGGTGATCTCTAAACCTCAGTGTGTTTCTTTTTGGGGAGAAGAGAGGGGTGTTGCTTTAGACACGTGCTTCACCTACTTTGCCACATATGATCACAGAAGCAGAGAATCACAGAGGTTGGAAGGGACCTCCAGAGATCATCAGGTCCAACCCCCTGCCAAAGCAGGGTCCCTAGGACAGGGCACACAGGGAGGCATCCAGATGGGGCTGGAATATCTCCAGAGAAGGAGACTCCACACCCCCTGGGCAGCCTGGCCCAGGGCTCCCTCACCCTCACTGGCAAGAAGTTCTTCCCCAGACTGGGGTGGAACTCCCTGTGCTCCAACTTGAGGCCATCACCCCTTGTCCTGTCCCCACAGACACTGACAAGAGGCTGCCCATGTCCCCCTGTGTCCCACCCTTCAGCTATTGATACCCATGGATCAGATCCCCTCTCAGGCTTCTTCTCTCCAGGCTGAACAACCCCAGCTCCCTCAGCCTTTCCACACAGGGGAGATGCTCCAGGCCCTTCAGCATCTCCAGAGCCTCCTCTGGACTCTCTCCAGGACAGCCACTGAGAAGAGGCTGCCCATGTCCCCCTGTGTCCCACCCTTGAGATACTTATAAACACTAATCAGATTCACTGCGCTGAAGGGCCACGCTACGCTAGAGATTCCTCAAGGTGACACGAAGGAGATGTTAGATATGCAGAACTCAAAGGGGAGAGGAAAAGGGCTGCTAAATGAAAGCAGTGTTGACGTATTCATGTGCAATTTTGGTTTCCTTCCTTGTAGCCGTGCTGTTGGGAGCTCTGACAGATGGATTAAAGCTGAAGGAGAGAAGGGTTAGATGAGATATTGAGGGGGAAGTTCTTTGCAGAGAGAGTGGTAAGAGGCTGGAATGGACTGCACAGAGATGGGGTGGGTGCCCCATCCCTGGGGGTGTTGAAGGCCAGGTTGGCTGGGGCCCTGGGCAACCTTGTGTAGCTCCAGGCCTGGAGGTTGGTGTCCCTGCCTGTGTCAGGGGGTTGGAGCTCTGTGATCCTTGGGGTCCCTTCCAACCCAGACCAGTCTGTGATTCTATGACTACCAATGACCTCTTTCCTCTGGTACCTTTAAAAAAAAAAAAGATTGCCTTGTTCTTTGCAGAGAGAGTGGTGAGGGGCTGGAACAGGCTGCCCAGAGAGGGGGTGGGTGCCCCGTCCCTGGAGGTTTTCAAGGCCAGGTTGGATGAGGCCCTGGGCAACCTTGTGTAGCTCCAGGCCTGGAGGTTGGTGTCCCTGCCTGTGTCAGGGGGTTGGAGCTCTGTGATCCTTGGAGTCCCTTCCAACCCAGACCAGTCTGTGATTCTATGATTCTATGAACATTTGTATTTCACTCTAGCAAGGGATGAAAGATGGTCTCAACTCAACCCAAACCCAACCCAAATCCCTCAAGCAGCGAGGAACAGAGGTCACGCTTAGCTGAGAAGATGCAAAGCTGGGAATCAGAGTCCAGCAGCCTCCACAACCAACCTCATTTCACCCAAATCCTACTTTTTTTTTTTTTCTGGGAAATGGAAGAAAACCACATGCCCTGTCAAGAGGCTGATGATGAGTACACACAGATCCCTCAACTCTACTGCAAACACTGATTTTCTTCTGCCTGGTGGTTTGTTGGGGTTGGTTTTTCCCTCCTTCCTAATTCTTCCCAAATGTTCCTGACCACACTAAATGCTGTCAGGCTAAGAGGCATTTGTGTCTTTGTTATTTTAATTTATTTTTTTTAAAGCCTCAGCCACCAAACTTGCACCAGGCACGTGGAAAAGGCTCTACAAGATTTCTCCTGTCCCGGCCTTTGTGGGGATGTGGAGTCACAGATGTACATGTTAGATTAAAGGGAGCAAAGAAGCTTATGAAGCAGAACAACAGCATCCAGAAAGCCAACTTCAGGTTGGCAACAGGATTCAGAAAGTGCTTAAGAGAAGGCTTAATTGCTAATAAAACTGATGATACATCTGTATATCCCTCAAAGCCTCGTGGCCAGCTTGAGGTGCATTCCTCAACGTGAGTAATCTAACAGATGGACAACCACCCCACCCCCCAAAAAAACCAACCCAACCCAAGTCTCCAGAATACCAACAGAAAGCAAGACAGGCTCTTGAAGAAGCAGAATTTTCCATTTGGAGTCCACCTGTAACTCTGCATCTTGGCGTGTTGTCCCAAAATTTCATTTGTAGTCTTTTGAAAGGATTTAGTCTTTGAGGAAGGATTATTTGCCTAAACATCCTGGATAGGCCATGGGTTGAATCATAGAATGGTCTGGGTTGGAAGGGACCCCAAGGATCATACAGTTCCCAACCCCCCTGACACAGGCAGGGACACCAACCTCCAGGCCTGGAGCTACACAAGCTTGCCCAGGGCCCCAGCCAACCTGGCCTTCAACACCTCCAGGGACGGGGCACCCACCCCCTCTCTGGGCAGCCCCTTCCAGCCCCTCACCACTCTCTCTGCAAAGAACTTCCCCCTAAGATCTCATCTCCCCCTTCCCTCCTCCAGCTTCACTCCAGCCCCCTTGTCCTGCCAGGCTCTGCCCTTTGAACAAGCTGATTCCCCTCCTGTTCCTCTGCTCCCTTCAGGGACTGGCAGGCTGCAATGAGGTCCCCCCACAGCCTTCTCTTCTCCAGGCTGACCCAGCCCAGCTCCCTCAGCCTCTCTTCACAGGGGAGCTGCTCCAGCCCTCTGAGCATCTTTGTGGCTCCTCTGAACCCTCTCCAATAGTTCTTGTGTTGGGGGGCCCCCAGATCTGGACACAGGACTCCAGCTGGAGCCTGAATCTAAAAAAAAATAAAACCAAAATCACACTACTACAGCTTCAATTCACAGAGTAAGTAAGGTTTCTGGATGGTATAAAGCTTGGGTTTCCAGACACGTTTGCCCATGGAAGTCATTTACATTCCAGCAGAGCGCAGAGCAGAGAGGAGAGATCAATAAAAATGCAACGAGGCAGAGAGAGAAATGTCATCACCTCAGGAAGAGGCAGCTCTGAAACCACATGCATCTGACAAGAGCACAAATGGACCAGGGATGTGTGTTTGCTGTAGGGGTGATACCACAAAGCAAGTATCTAGCTTCATCTGAGCTCTGACGTAGAGACTTTTTCTCTATACTCCTTGGTGGTAAAGAAGAAGGGGGCAACCATGTGTAGCTCCAGGCCTGGAGGTTGGTGGCCCTGCCTGTGGCAGGGGGTTGGAACTCTCTGATCCTTGGGGTTCCTTCCAAGCCAGACCAGGCTGGGATTCGATGATTCTATGACTGCATGGTCAAAACCAGTCATGGCCCAGAGAGCTGAAGTTCCAGGCTCCAGTATTATTTTACTGCATGGATTTTGACACATCAAGGTTTATTTCTCTTCACATCTGCAAAACCATAGAATCATAGAATGTTTTGGGTTGGAAGGGACCTCAAAGATCATCTAATTCCAACCCTCTGCCATGGGCAGGGACAACTCTCACTAGACCAGGTTGCCCAAAGCCCCATCCAACCTGACTTTGAACACTGACAGGGATCTAGGGACAGCCACACTTTCTCCTGGCATCATCTTCAAGTGTTCAATCACCCTCACAGTAAAGAAATCATAGAATCACAGGCTGGTTTGGGTTGGAAGGGACCTCAAATCCCATCTAGTTCCACCCCCATGCCATGGGCAGGGACACTTCTCACTAGATCAGGTTGCCCAAAGCCCCATCCAACCCAGCCTTGAACACTTCCAGGGATCCAGGGGCTTCCACAACCTCTCTGGGCAAAACATTCCAGTGTCTCATCGCTCTTGAGTGGGAACAGCATTGGGGTTGTTCAGCCTGGAGAAGAGAAAGGTCTACAGAGACCTTAGAGCACTGTTCCAGTAGGTAAAGGGGACCTACAGGAAAGATGTTGAGGGACTTACTGTCAGGGAATGTAGTGATAAGACAAGGGGTAATGGTTTTAAACTGAAAGAGGGTAGATTTACATTAGATATTAGGAAGAAATTCTTCACTGAAGGTGGTGATGTACTGGAAGAGGTTGTCCAAATAAGCTGTGGCTACCGTTGGATCCCCAGACCCCACTATATTAAGAGCAGAGCAGCTTGGAAGTCACCTTTAGGTAAGGTATGGGCTGATCCTGGGCTGGGTCAATCACTGGTGACCGTAACACCAACAAACTCCCCCAGGCATCCTTCCTCTATGACCCATTCAAGCCCAGATACCACTAAGCCCTCCCATCCCTTACACCCCTCCCTCCCTTCTAGCAAGGGTTTGCTTCCCAGTCCAACTGCAATTTAAAGTCAGCACTAATGAACAACCTTAGAATCATAGAATGCTTTGGGTTGGAAGGGACCTCAAAGATCATCTAGTAGGCATCCCTGAGGAAAAGGACTTGGGAGTACTTGTAGAAGAAAAGCTGGACAAGAGCCCCCAGTGTGCCTCTGCGGCCAGCAGATTGAGAGAGGTGATTCTGCCTCTCTGCTCTGCTCTGGTGAGACCTCACCTGGAGAGCTGTGTCCAGCTTTGGAGCCCTCAGCACAAGAAGGACGTGGAACTGTTGAAGTGTGTCTAGAGGAGGACCACAAAAATGATCAAGGGGCTGGAGCAGCTCTCCTATGAAGCCAGGCTGAGAGAGTTGGGCTTGTTCAGCCTGGAGAAGAGAAGGCTCCAGGGGGACCTTATAGCAGCCTTCCAGTACCTGAAAGGTACCTATAAGAAAGCTGGCGAAGAACTGTTCCCATGGGCATGGAGCAATAGGATGAAGATTGATGGTTTTAAACTAGAAAAGGTGAGATTTAGGTTGGATATTAGGAAGAAGTTCTTCAATATGAGGATGGTTTATCGCTGACACAGGTTACCCAGAGAGGTGGTGGAGGCCCCATCCCTGGATATATTCAAGGTCAGGCTTGATGGGGCTCTGAGCGCCCTGCTCTAGGGAAGCTGTCCCTGCTCACTACAGGGTGGTTAGACTAGATGGCCTTTAAAGGTCCTTCCAAACCAACACATTCCATGATTCTATGAAGGCAAAAAGCTCTGCTCCGTACCAGAAACGGCTTCCAATCAACATTCAACCCAGAAACAATACCTTCTAAGATCACACCATCTGTAAAATCCGATAGGCAAAACCCTCTTCCCTCTGACAGTCTATTTCAGGCCTCATTTGATGCAAGTTTTATGAGATCTTAATCAAGAATCCAAAATTTCTGCATCTTTCGCGGTGGGAATAGAGGCTTCTGCTCTCTACATTTCATCACTGGGTTACTACATAGCACAGTTAACGAGTTGTCTCTGCTCATTTCCATCTCCTTCCCATTCAACCTTTAAAAATACTTTAACTATTTGAAAAGGTTCTAGTTTTTTTAAATGACAGGATCACAAGGATGGAAAAGACCTTTAAAGATCATCAAGTCCAACTGTCCCTGTCCTGTGCTAAACCAGATCCCTGAGCACCTCATCTCCCTGTCTGTTAAACACACCCAGGGGTGGGGACTCAGCCCCCTCCCTGGGCAGCCTGTTCCAGGCCCTGACCCTGTCTCAGGACCTGACCCTGTTCTAGGCCCCTATTCCAGGCCTATCCCAGGCCCTGACTCTGTTCCAGGCCCGTCCCAGGCCCTGACCCCGCTGCAGGCCCATCCCAGGCCCTGACCCTGCTGCAGGCCCGTCCCAGGCCCTGATCCTGCTGCAGGCCCTGACCCTGCTCCAGGCCCGTTCCAGGCCCTGACCCTGCTCCAGGCCCCTGTTCCACAGCCCCACAACTCTGCCAGGGAAGAACTTTTCCCTCCCAGCTGAGCTGACCCTGCCCTGGGGCAGCTTCAGCCCATTGCCCCTTGTCCCAGCTCCTGGCCCCTGGCTGAAGAGACCATCACACACCTCTCTGCACCCTCCTGGCAGGTGCAGCAGGGGAAGGGTGTGAGGAATGCCCCCCCAGCTAAGAAGGAAAACAATTCATGAGGAACTGACCCAAACACCATCCCAGCCTTCCCCTGTGACACTTGGGGAGGAGAAGGGGGAAAAATCATGTATAAAGTTGAGTCTGGAAGAGGGAAGGGGTGGAGAGAGGTGTTTTAAGATCTTCTTGTTATCCCACTCTGTTTTTTGTGTGTAGAGCAATAAATTAGATGCTTTTTCTTTTTTATTCCATGTTGAGTCTGTTCTGCCTGTGACACTGACTGTGGAATGATCTCTCCCTGGCCTTATCTCCACTCTGAAGCCCCTCAATATCTATTTTCTCCCCTATCCATCTAAAAAAGGGGAGCAACAGAGCATCTTTGGTGGGCATCTGGCCTCCAGTCAGTCTCAAACCACCACAACCAGTTTCCTGCAGGTAAATTCAGGAGTAAAGACTAATTCCAAGGACACAGGGTAGATGTTACGTGGAGTGTGCTCCACTTCTTTCCCCTCAGCACCTGGAGTACATTTATCCCTCTCTTGCTTCTTGGCAACTGGAATTAAAAATAGCCAGCATGGATTAGTTGTAAAGTGGGGAAATAAAATAAACCAGCAGAAATGTTTAATTTTTGAGAAGAGGCAGAGGAGGAAGAGGAAAGGTCTAAGTTCAATGAGTTATCTAGAGCATGTAAGGAAATAATCACTGAAGCAAAAACAAGGGAGGGAGAGTGTGGCTGCTGAAGACAGAAACAAGGGATTCTTGGGGGTTTTTTAAAGGTACCGGAGGGAAGAGGTCATCAAAACATTGGTAGTCATAGAATCATGGAATCATAGACTGGTCTGGGTTGGAAGGGACCCCAAGGATCACACAGCTTCAACCCCCCTGACACAGGCAGGGACACCAACCTCCAGGCCTGGAGCTACACAAGCTTGCCCAGGGCCCCAGCCAACCTGGCCTTCAACACCTCCAGGGACGGGGCACCCACCCCCTCTCTGGGCAGCCTGTTCCAGCCCCTCACCACTCTCTCTGCAAACAACTTCCCCCTAAGATCTCCTCTAACCCTTCCCTCCTCCAGCTTCACTCCAGCCCCCTTGTCCTGCCAGGCTCTGCCCTTGGAACAAGCTGATTCCCCTCCTGTTCCTCTGCTCCCTTCAGGGACTGGCAGGCTGCAATGAGGTCCCCCCACAGCCTTCTCTTCTCCAGGCTGACCAAGCCCAGCTCCCTCAGCCTCTCTCCGCAGGGGAGCTGCTCCAGCCCTCTGAGCATCTCCGTGGCCTCCTCTGAACCCTCTCCAACAGCTCCCCATCTTTCTTGTATTGCCATCTCAATCATCAGCCAAAATGAAGCTCACACTGATATTTATTGTCTGGAGCAAAGCTGTCCAAAGCAGCATGCCATAAAAACACTGTGGAGCAGCAACAAGGATGACAGTCGAGCCTAAAAATCCAAACTGGATGATTTATGATCCATCCCTCAGAGCCAGTGTCCTTCCCAGCTCTGCTGCACCATCAGGGAACTTGTAACCCAATTGGATTACACATAAATTTAAGTCCTGGAGTCAGCCTGGTCCCTAGAGACGTCTCATGGTTTCAGTTGGTGGGTTGTTGCTGGAAGGTTTTTGGCTAGGTGTTTTGGTGGGTTGAAACCACGTGTATTTGCAAGTTACTAGAGGTGAGCTGCTACAACCTTTATCTTTCAGAAGAGGAGCCACTCATCACAGATCTTTGGTCTTAATACTTGGTGCTGGTGGACAAGAAGCCTCTCTGCTCTGCTCCTGAGAGACCCCATCTTGAGTACTGCGTCCAGTTCTGGAGTCCCCAACATAAGAAGGACATGGAACTGTTGGAATGGGGCAAAAGGAGGCCATGAAGATGTGATTAGAGGGCTGGAGCACCTCTCCTATGAATACAGGCTGAGAGATTTGGGGTTGTTCAACCTGGAGAAGAGAAGGCTCCAGGGTGATCTTATAGAGGCTTTCCAGTACCTGAAGAGGCCTACAAGCAAGCTGGGGTGGGACTTTTTAGAAGAGCAGGTAGGATGAGGGGTAATGGCTTTAAACTGAAAGGGGGTAGATTTAGGTTGGGTTTTAGGAAGAAATTCTTCACTATGAGGGTGGTGAGGTCCTGGCAAAGGTTGCCCAGGAAAGTATTCAAGGCCAGGTTGGATGGGGCCTTGAGCAGCCTGGTCTAGTGAGAGGTGTCCCTCCCTGCCCATGGCAGGGGGATTGGACTAGATGGCCTTTAAAGGTCCATCTAGACAGATTCTATGACCTGAACTAGGAGAAACTACAACAGGATACTTCTTGCACTGGAGGGGCCAGAACTGGACCCAGGACTCCAGAGAGGTAGGAGAACCTGCCTCAAGCTCCTGGCCACACTCTTTTTACAGCCTTCCAGGTCCCACTGGCCTCTTGGCCATTGGTGGGCATGGAGAACTCCCAGGTCCTTCTCTGCAGTGTTGCTTCCCAGGAGGTCACTCCTAACCTGTTCTGGTGCTTGGGGTTACTCCTCCTAGGGTGCAGGACCCTACACTTGACCTTAATGAATCTCATTTGGTTCCTCTTCATCCAACTCTCCAGCCTGTCCAGGTCTCACTGAATAGCAGCACAGCCTTCTGGTGTGTTGGCCACTCTTCCCAGTTTGGTACCACCAGCAGGCTGGCCAGGGGTACACTCTGTCCCCTCATCCAGGTCATTGATGAACATGCCTGGACCAAGCACGGCCCCTTGGGGCACACCACTAGATACAGGCCTCCAAACTAGATTCTGCACCCAAAGAACTCCCCGATTCTATGATCCTGCTGGGACCAGCTTAAGGATTTTGGAGACTTCTGAGTCCCAACTGAGAGATGAGTTGTAGATACCACAACCACAGTCACCAAGGCAGCTTTCAACCGTGGCTCTAAAGATAGTTACATACAGGAGGGCTGCTGGGATTGTCCCAGATTTTCCAGGTTTTTAATATTAAAGAGGTGGAGGAGCAGCTCTGTAAACAAAACACACACCAGATCCACCATCAGCTGTGCTCCCCAGCAGCTCTGCCCTGGTGCTCAGGAGCTCTGACGTCAAACCAAGACAAACCCTTGTGTGTTCTCCTTGGAAACCCAAGAGGATCATCCTGGGACTGAGACCATCCCTGCTATTCTCCCCAGCAAGTTGGGTACAGGGCATTGCAGCTACATGGGAACCTGCATTTTCTCCCTCCTGGGAAAGCTGATCTCCAAAGTCCTAGAGTCCTCATTCCAGGAAAGACAGGGACCTGTTGGAATGCATCCATAGAAGGCCACAAAAATGGTCAGAAATGAGGAAAGGCTGTGAGATTTGGGCTTGTTCAGCCTGAAGGTGACATTTAGATGGGATATTAGGGAAAAATTATTCCCTGGGAAGGTGTTGAGGCACTGGAAGAGGTTGCCCAGGGAAGCTGTGGGTGCCTCTGGATCCCCAGCAGCATTCAAGGCCAGGTTGGACGGGGCATTGGGCAACCTGGGCTAGTGGAGGGTGTCCCTGCACTTGGTATGGGGTTATGGGTCAGGGGACCCACCATTGTTTGTGACGTAACAACCCCATGTAGCACTCCAGGCTGGGGGGAGACTGGCTGGAGAGCTGTCAGGCAGAGAAGGACCTGGGGGTGTTGGGTGACTGCAGGCTGAGCATGAGCCAGCAGTGTGCCCAGGGGGCCAGGAAGGCCAAGGGCATCCTGGCTTGTGTCAGACACAGTGTGGCCAGGAGGTGTGGGGAGGGGATTGTGCCCCTGGACTGGGCACTGGGGAGGCTGCAGCTGGAGTGCTGGGTCCAGTTCTGGGCTCCTCAGCATCAGAAGGACATGGAGGTCCTGGAGCGAGTGCAGAGAAGGGCAACCAGGCTGGGGAAGGGGCTGGAGGGCAAATCCTCTGAGGAGCAGCTGAGGGAGCTGGGGGTGTTGAGGCTGGAGAAGAGGAGGCTGAGGGGAGACCTTCTCCCCACCTCCCCTGCCCTGCCAGGAGGGTGCAGAGAGGTGGGCGCTGGTCTCTTCAGCCAGGGGCCAGGAGCTGGGACAAGGGGCAATGGGCTCAAGCTGCCCCAGGGCAGGGTCAGCTCAGCTGGGAGGGAAAAGTTCTTCCCTGGCAGAGTTGTGGGGCTGTGGAACAGGGGCCTGGAGCAGGGTCAGGGCCTGGCACAGGCTGCCCAGGGAGGGGGCTGAGTCCCCACCCCTGGGTGTGTTTAACAGACAGGGAGATGAGGTGCTCAGGGATCTGGTTTAGCACAGGACAGGAATGGTTGGACTTGATGATCTTCAAGGTCTTTTCCAACCTTGTGATCCTGTGATCCAACAGCCCTGCTAGCCACCCAGCCTGCAGCACCTCCGTGGTCTTACGTTGCCATGTTCACTATCATACATAAGCTTATCTTCATTAATATTCATAAAGCTGGTCAAGGGCAAGTGGAGGGTCTGGCATCTGGGGAAGAACAACCCCAGGGACCAGTATAGGTTGGGGACTGGCCTGTGGGAGAGCAGCGTAGGGGAGAGGGACCTGGGGGACAGCAGGATGGCCATGACCAGCAATGTGCCCTCATGGCCAAGAGGCCGATGGCATCCTGGGGTGTATGAGAAGGGGGTGGTTAGTGGGTCAAGAGAGGTCCTTCTCCCCCTCTGCTCTGCCCTGGTGAGACCTCACCTGGAATATTGTGTCCAGTTCTGGGCCCCTCAGCTCCAGAAGGACACAGAACTCCTTGAAAGAGCCCAGTGCAGGGTGACCAAGGTGATGGAGGGAGTGGAACCCCTTCCTTATGAGGAGAGGCTGAGGGAGCTGGATCTTTTGAGCCTGGAGAAGAGGAGCCTGAGGGGTGACCTTATTAATGTCTATAAATATGTAAAGGGTGGAAGTCAGGAGGATGGAGCCAGGCTCTTCTCAGTGATGGCCAGTGACAGGACAAGGGGCAATGGGTGCAAGCTGGAGCAGAAGCAGTTCCATGTGAATATAAGGAGGAACTTTTCCACTGTGAGGGTGACAGAGCCCTGGAACAGGCTGCCCAGAGAGGCTGTGGAGTCTCCTTCTCTGGAGACATTCAAACCCCACCTGGACATGTTCCTGTGTGATTTATTCTGGGTGATCCTGCTCTGGCTGGGGGGTTGGACTAGATGATCTTTCAAGGTCCCTTCCAACAACCTGTGAAGAGCATGGCCAGTGTAACTATCAAGTTTAACAGCTGAAACAGCTGTCTAGGACTAACCCAAGAACCAGAAACCCCATTTCATGGTTGCAACCAAGGTAGAAAGTGGCTCTTTCTAGGACAGCAACAGAAAAGCATGATTTATAAAATTCCCTGAAATCAACCCCCAAGCTGTGTGCCCACCAATCACACGCTCAGCACCGCAGTAATTGGGAAAATCCTTTGGGAAACACCCTATCAACTGACAAAGTTTAAGAGCCCAGACATCAGCAGCCTCCCTCACCTTCCAACCTGCTTGTTGGAGTCGATCTCAAAGGTCTCTTCCCAACCTAAATGACTCCACAGTTCTCCAAGCCTTCCTTGGTCCCACCACCTCACAGCAACAGCCCAGCAGCAATTCCCACAAGCACGCAACAGCAGTGGGATCTTCCCAGCAAAGACCATCTGGCACCTGATTTATCCACATTTATCCTCCTTCATCCTTCCATCCATCCTTCCTTCCATCCATCCTTCCTTCCATCCATCCTTCCTTCCATCCTTCCTTCCTTCCATCCTTCCTTCCTTCCATCCTTCCTTCCATCCTTCCTTCCTTCCATCCTTCCTTCCTTCCATCCTTCCTTCCTTCCATCCTTCCTTCCTTCCATCCTTCCTTCCTTCCATCCTTCCTTCCTTCCATCCTTCCTTCCTTCCATCCTTCCTTCCTTCCTTCCTTCCTTCCATCCTTCCTTCCTTCCATCCTTCCTTCCTTCCATCCTTCCTTCCTTCCATCCTTCCTTCCTTCCATCCTTCCTTCCTTCCATCCTTCCTTCCTTCCATCCTTCCTTCCTTCCTTCCTTCCATCCTTCCTTCCTTCCATCCTTCCTTCCTTCCATCCTTCCTTCCTTCCATCCTTCCTTCCTTCCATCCTTCCATCCATCCTTCCTTCCATCCATCCTTCCTTCCATCCATCCTTCCTTCCATCCATCCTTCCTTCCATCCATCCTTCCTTCCATCCATCCTTCCTTCCATCCCTTCCTCCCACCTATTCTTGAGCTACAACGAGCTCTGGGCTCTTGGCCAACTGGTTGTATCTCCTCTCTCTCTCCCCCTCAGCATTGCAGGTTATGGGAGACTCCATCATTTCTCCTCCTCTCATTAGGATAGTTAATGACCTCATTTAAGCCATGTAGAGTATACCCAGGAATTACAGGCTCCTCAAGTCAACAATAAATCATGGAAACTCAGCTGCAAGCTCTTCTCAGGCCCCTTTAGATCAGCAATATTCATTTCACCAAGGCGACAGCAAGTTTGCTCCCTCCCCTCTTTTTTAAGCCACTGAGGGATCTCAATGCCTCACTAGCAGCTTCTCCCTTGAAGGGAGCTACAGGGAGACATCTGGCTCACAGATGATGCTACACCTTGGTTTTGTCTTGATCTGCAACGGGAAGAATATGGCAAGCCCAGATTTCAGTGGGAAACACCTCAGCAGCAGCTCTTTTAGCATCAGAGGAAAGACTTTGCTAGAGACTGAGAGGCCTCAACCCAATCATAGAATCCCAGACTGGTCTGCGTTGGAAGGGACCCCAAGGATCAGAGAGCTCCAACCCCCTGACACAGGCAGGGACACCAACCTCCAGGCCTGGAGATACACAAGGTTGCCCAGGGCCCCAGCCAACCTGGCCTTCAACACCTCCAGACACGGGGCACCCACTCCCTCTCTGGGCAGCCCCTTCCAGCCCCTCACCACTCTCTCTGCAAAGAACTTCCCCCTAAGATCTCCTCTAACCCTTCCCTCCTCCAGCTTCACTCCAGCCCCCTTGTCCTGCCAGGCTCTGCCCTTTGAACAAGCTGATTCCCCTCCTGTTCCTCTGCTCCCTTCAGGGACTGGCAGGCTGCAATGAGGTCCCCCCACAGCCTTCTCTTCTCCAGGCTGACCCAGCCCAGCTCCCTCAGCCTCTCTTCACAGGGGAGCTGCTCCAGCCCTCTGAGCATCTCCGTGGCTCCTCTGACCCCTCTCCAACAGTTCCCCATCTTTCTTGTATTGGGGCCCCAGCTCTGGACACAGGACTCCAGCTGGGGCCTCCTGAGGGCAGAGTAGAGAGGGACATTTTTCTTCCTGAAGGAAAAGCACTGAAATTATCTCTCCCAAGGGCATTAGCATCACTCAAGCTGTTGAGATTAACTTTAAACACTCGTTAGACTTGAAAGCCATCCTGGGGTACCAGGAGAATGAGCTACGGCGCCATCGGGGATTCAAGCTCCAAGGCAGAGTTTAGTTAATCCAAGTTTTAGGCTGATCAGTGGAGTGAACGGACCAGCCAAGACAGGAAGAAAAGGAGCTGCTGGGTTGGGAATGACTAAAACCCTCGTGGGAGATGCCTCTGCTTCCCTTGGACCAGAGGAAGGGTAGCAGCACTAGATGGCTTGAGCTCCAGCCACCCATCTTAAGCAAGGGGGGGCAGAAATAGGAAGAAATACATAGCTTCTTCTCCTCCTCCAAAAAAATACACCACAACCCCCCCAAATTATAGCTTCTTCCCCCTCCCCACAAAAAATACACACTCCCCCCCCCCCAAACTGATAAAATATGAGGCACGTGGCACGGAGCAAGGCACTTCTCAACCAGCTTTGAGGTGGCATCTTGCAAGCATTGAGCCAAGATCTCACAACCACAGACCAACTCACATCCACAAGCACCAAACACCGAGTCCTGCCAACCTCTTCCCCCCTCACACATCCCACCCCCCCCCCCCCAAAAAGTCATCAGCAAGGCACTTTTCAGCAGCCAGATGATGGAATCACCAGGGTGTTGGTTCCACACCACCACCCCCTCAGCACCACAGCTCTCAAATGAAGGCACCAGATTTCCTTCCAGCGCCCCCCCCACCCCCAACTCCTCCTTCCCCCCCCCCAAAAGGAGGGTGCAATCAGGCTGTTTTTAAACGATCATGTGGTGTATTAACATTCAGCTGCAGCTACAGCACGGGCAGAAGCTTCTACAGAGGAGATCCACCAAGCAGCCATACGGATGGGTAAGGGGAACAACACCAACCACCCAACACCCTGCCTGGTGAAGATGAAGAAGGGCATCACACCTCACTTACAACCCCCCCCCCAATCCCAAACCCACCCAAGCCTGTGGCACACCCCTGTCCAAGCCACCTGCTGCTTGTAGGTCCCCGACAGCTCCCACCAAGCTTCCAAGCATCATTTATTTTCTTCTTAAAAACATTTTTAACCCCCTCACACACACACACACACACACAGACACCCACCTCATCCTCTTCTTCACCCCTTAAACCCACCCAGCTGCATGTGTCAGGTGAGGTACCAGAGCGCAGCAGCTGCGGGTTTATCCGTAGAGGTCACCCAAGGGTTGATTAAACTGGTATTGCAAAGGAAGGAGGGGGGATGGAGGGGGTGTAGGGGGGAGAAAATCCCCATCCTCCAGTTTTTTGCAGCTGGAGAATGCAGGTTTTGGGGGAGCAGGGCAGAGGGGAGAAATTAGACACCCCACCCCCCCCCACTCCATCATCCCCAACCAGCCGTACACATGAAAGAAATAAACCCCATTCCAGCACGACCATTTCTTCCTCCTCCAAAACCAGTGTGGCATCTCTCCCCCCACCCCCAGCCCTCCCCAAACCTCTGCGCTGGCTCCATGCTGCAGCCCCGGCACCCGCCCCCCCCCACCCCCCCCCCACCCCACCCACCCCCCTCCCCAAACCCCAGCCCACCCATCCCTTGCAGGCAGCCCCATCCCTGCCTGCACCCCCTTTCCCAGCGCATCCCTGCATCCACACCCACTCGCACGCCACCCTGTTCCACATCTCCCCCCCCACCCCCACCCCCCACCCCAAACCCCCTCCATCACCATCCCCAAGCAACTCCCACCCCCCCACCCCCACCCTTCGCCCTGCCACACCTTCCACCTCTGCAAAAACACCTCCCCCGGCTGCATCCCATGGGGGGGAGGGGGTTATCCATCCCAAATCCCTAAATCCCAACCCCCCTCCCGAGTATCCACTGGGAGCAGGACTGGGGGGTTGGGGGGGGTGGATCCAGCCCTTCCATAAGCCTCCCAGGGAGCAGGGTGGGATCCAGCCCCTCCACAGGCAGCAGAGAGGGTTGGGAGTGGGGGTGGATCCAGGGATCCAGCTCCTTCATCTTCTCTCCTCCATAGGGAGCAGGGTGAGATGGGGGGGGGGATCCAAGAATCCAGCTCCTTCACCACCCTCCCCTCCACAGGCAGAAGGGTGGGATGGGGGGCGATCCAGCTTCTTCACCCCCCTTCCATAGGGAGCAGGGTGGGATGGGGGGGGGGGGAATACAGGAATCCAGCTCCTTCACCACCCTCCCCTCCATAGGCAGCAGGGTGGGATCTAGCCCCTCCATACCCCCCATCCCTCAGAGATCTCCGTGGGATCCAGCCCCCCCCTCCTCCTTTTAGCAATACACCCCTAGAAATCAGGGTGGGGTTGGGATCCAGCTCCCCCCAACAACCCCCCCCCCCAAAAACACCCCCTCACCCAAACAGGGCGCGAACACACATTCACACCCCCCCCCTTTCAAGGTGAGAGAGGCGGGGGGGAGGCAAACACCGCTCGGGGCCCCCCAAAGAAGGAGCGGGGGGGGGGCACCCCCATAACCATGAGGGACATATATGGGGGGCCGAAAAGAGCCCCCCCAACCCCAGGGGGGGGAATAAAATCCCCCCCACCCCCCCCGAGCCGATCAGGCCCACCCCCCCCTCAGCGCCCCGGGGATGTGGGGGGGGGGGTGAGAGGGGGTAGGCCCAAGCCCCGCCGCTCCACACCCCCCCCCTCCTCCTCCTCCGCCTCAACCCCACCCCCCACCCCGCGGTACCGGTTTCTCACCTCTCCGCCATGTTCCCGGCGGTCCTACCGCTCGGCGGTGCCCCCGGCCCCGGTTCGGCCTCCCATAGTCTCCTCAGCGGGGGAAGAAGCGAAGCTGAAGCAGCAGCAGCCCAAAGCGGGACCCAAAATACACACACCACCACCCCCCCCACCCACCCCCCCTCAGCCCCGGTCACCCCGCGGCCGCCCCGCCACAGACTGAGGCCGGCGCTCGCGCCGCGGCCCCGCCGCGTCCCGCCGTCACCAGCGACAACGGCGGCGCCGCCAATAGGGAGAGGCGGAGGGGGCGGAGCCGGGGAGGTTCCAGCCACTCCCACTTTGACCCCTCCCTGCGTTAGGCCCCGCCCCGCCTCGCCTCAACTCCCTCCCTCCTCCCCCTCCTCCTCCTCCTCGAGGGGAGGGCGGGAAAGAGCCGCGGGGGCTTCACGGGAGTGGTAGTTCGGGGCTGGGGGAGCGCGTGTGCGCATGCGCGGCGTGAGAAAAGGGCAGGACGAGGCGACCCTGCGCCTCAGCCTCGCGCCACCCGCAGGGCTCTCGCCCCCCCTCCCGCTCCCTCCAAGGGATGCAGCACCGGCAGCGACACCCCCCCTCCCCGCCTCCCTCCCATCCCGTCCTGTGGAGCCCCGGGTGGTGCGGCCCGGCACCCCACAGCAACCCCCAGCACCCTACTAAACCCCCCGCACCCCGCTAAACCCCCCGCACCCCGCTAAACCTCTCTGAACCCCCCTGCTCCCCACCCCCCGGCTCCCCACAGCACCCCCTAAACGCCCCGGCACCCCACAGCACCCCCTGCTCCCCATTGAACCCCCCCGGCACCCCGCTAAACCTCTCTGAACCCCCCTGCTCCCCACCCCCCGGCTCCCCACAGCACCCCCTAACGCCCCGGCACCCCACAGCACCCCCTGCTCCCCATTGAACCCCCCGGCACCCCACTAAACCCCTGTGAACCCCCTGCTCCCCAACCCCCCTGCTCCCCACAGCACCCCTTAACCTCCCGGCACCCCACAGCGCTGCCAGCACCCCACTAAACCCCTGGCACCCCACTAAACCCCTTTGAACCCCCTGCTCCCCGACCCCCATGCTCCCCACAGCACCCTCTACGACCCCTGGCACCCCACAGCAACCCCTGGCACCCCACAGCACCCCACTAAACCCCTGGCACCCCACTAAACCCCATTGAACCCCCTGCTCCCCGACCCCCCTGCTCCCCACAGCACCCCTTAACCTCCCGGCACCCCACAGCGCTGCCAGCACCCCACTAAACCCCTGGCACCCCACTAAACCCCTTTGAACCCCCTGCTCCCCGACCCCCATGCTCCCCACAGCACCCTCTACGACCCCTGGCACCCCACAGCGCTGCCAGCACCCCACTAAACCCCTGGCACCCCACTAAACCCCTTTGAACCCCCTGCTCCCCAACCCCCCTGCTCCCCACAGCACCCCTTAACCTCCCGGCACCCCACAGCGCTGCCAGCACCCCACTAAACCCCTGGCACCCCACTAAACCCCTTTGAACCCCCTGCTCCCCGACCCCCATGCTCCCCACAGCACCCTCTACGACCCCTGGCACCCCACAGCAACCCCTGGCACCCCACAGCACCCCACTAAACCCCTGGCACCCCACTAAACCCCATTGAACCCCCTGCTCCCCGACCCCCATGCTCCCCACAGCACCCTCTACGACCCCCGGCACCCCACATTACCCCACTAAACCCCCTGACACTCCATTAAACCCCTTTGAACCCCCTGCTCCCCGACCCCCCTGCTCCCCACAGCACCCCTTAACCTCCCGGCACCCCACAGCGCTGCCAGCACCCCGCTAAACCCCTGGCACCCCACTAAACTCCTTTGAACCCCCTGCTCCCTGACCCTTTGGCACCCCACAGCACCCCCTGACACCCCACAGCGCTCCCCAACACCCCACTAAACCCCCCAGCTCCCCACTAAACCCCTTTGAACCTCCTGCTCCCTGAACCCCCTTCTCCCCACAGCACTCCCTACGACCCCTGGCACCCCACAGCACCCTACTAAACCCCCCGCACCCCACTAAACCCCTTTGAACCCCCTGCTCCCCACAGCACCCCTTGACACCCCACAGCGTCCCCTGCTCCCCACAGTGCCCCCCGGCACCCCACTAAACCCCACTAAACCTCTGGCACCCCACTAAACCCCTCTGAATCCCCCTGCTCCCCCCCACCCCTGCTCCCCACAGCACCCCCTAACCCCCCAGCACCCCACAGCACCCCTCTGAACCCCCCTGCACCCTCTACCCCTTGGCTCTCCCTTGCTCCCCTCTGAACCCTCCTGAAGCCCCCTGCTCCCCCTGCATCCCCCTGCTGCCCTCTGAAGCCCCCTGCACCCTCTCCACCCCACAGCATCCCCTGCACCCCTCTGAAACCCCCTGCTCCCCACACCCTCTGCACCCCTCTGGACCCCTCCACACTCCCTGCACCCCTTTGTACCCCCGTGGACCTCCCTGCATCCCCTGCACCCCTCTGCTCCTACAGCACCCCTCTGAACTCAGTGCTCTGGCACCTGCAGAGTGAAGAAGTTTTTCCTCATGTTGGGATGGACCTTCCTGTGCTCCAGTTTGGACCTGCTGCCCCTTGTCCTGTCCAAGGCCACCCCTGAGAAGAGCCTGGTCCCATCCCCTTGGCATCCCCCTTTAGATATTGATGAGCATTGATGATAGCCCCTCTCAACCTCCTCTTCTCCAGACTGAACAGCCCCAGCTCCCTCAGCCTTTCCTCACACCAGAGATGCCCCAGGCCCCTCATCATCCTCAACACCCTCCCCTGGACTCTCTCCAGTACCTCCCTGTCAGTCTTGCACTGGGGGGGTCCAGAACTGGACACAGGACTCCAGATGTGGCCTCACCAGGGCAGAGCAGAGCAGGAAGAGAACTTCCCTTGACCTGCTGGCCATGCTCTTCCCAATTCATCCCAGGTCCCACTGGACTTCTTGGCCATGAGGGCACAGGGTTGGTCATGCTGAGTCCCTGGCACAGGGTGCCCAGAGAAGCTGTGGCTGCCCCTGGATCCCTGGCAACGTTCAAGGCCAGGTTGGATGGGGCTTTGGGCAACCTGGGCTAGTGGAGGGTGTCCCTGCCTGTGGCAGGGGGTGGAACTAGATGGGCTTTGAGGTCTCTTCCAACCCAAACCATTCTGTGATTGTATGACTCCCAGATCCCCCTCTACAGCGTTGCTCCCCAGCAGGTCAGCTCCTAACCTGTACTGGTGCCTGGGGTTATTCATCTTGAGGTGCAGGACCCTACACTTGCCCTTGTTGAACTTCATTTGGCTTCTTGGTCCATGCAAGGAAAACGAGCTTGATGGCCAGGAGGATTTAGGGCTACCACAACTTCTCTCCACCCAATGTCATTCCTCCCATTCCTGGACCACAAGGTTGTCCAGTACCCCTTGAGCCCAACCCTTTGGAGCTGAGGGTCAAAAGCATCCCCATCACCTCCACCCAAAACCTTGGGACAGCAGAGCAGAGCCCAGCCCAGACAGGGATGTCTTCTCCTCTGACTCAGCACAGCATGTGAGCAGCAACTGATGCACTGGCTGTGACACTGATCTAGTGATGGTGACGTGAAGGCTCATCTCCCTGACTAATCCCAGTGGTCCCTTGTCCCAGGGTAGGCTGTGCTCTAGAGAGGACAGCAGGCAGGAGCTGCTGCAAGTCATGACAGCAGTGGAACCCCTCCTCTCCATGTTCCTACTTAGATCCTCAGGGCAGGATAACACACACATGGTGTGTGATGACCACACAAACCCATCTGCAAGTCATCTTTCCTCCTAAGGAGCCCAGGCTTGAAGGGTGGCCAGGATCCACCTCTGCTCCAGGACTGGTGACCCCATGTGATGGTCCACAACCTACCTTTGACTTAGTTTGATGTTTAACCCCCACTTTGTTAAAAAGAGCGATGGAGAAGGCAAAGGGTTTGGAGGGATGGAACTCTGTGACTGTGCCACCCACTGCTCCAGGGGTCAGCTCAAAAACCTTGCTGCAGTTAGAACTGGATGGCCACAGACTGAGGCTCCCTGAGGACACCTTGCTCCCCTGGCTTCCAGCAGGTTCCTCTGCCTAATGGGGGGAGGGAGGGAGGAGGTGTCAGCAGATCCACCCTACAGCAAATCTCACATCATTTTTCCTTCAACTCTACTTTCTCCAACAACTGCTGGAGAGCTTGTCTCATACTTTCTGATGGGTCCCACAGGCATTGGGGAAGGGTCTTCTCCAGCATCCCCAGGGCTGGTACATGACATGAGTCTGTGGGACGATTAGAAATTTCCCTTTCATCTCTTCTCACCACTTTTTCCCCTCTGCCACCTACCTCGAGCTGGGGAGGGGACCTCTGTGTCCCACATGGGTTTAACAGCATCAAGAGGGAGCAGCCAGGGTTGGAGGTGGCCACTCAGGGGACATGCTGTGGTCACGGCAGCCACTTGCTAGGAACTCAAAGGATCACAGAATGGTTGAGCTTGGAAGGGACCTCTGAAGATCACCTGGTCTGACCTTTCTCCTCAACCTACCGCTGGTTCTCCAGGACCATGTCCAGGTGGCTTTTGAATATCTCCAAGGATGAAGACTCCACAGCCTCTCTGGGCAGCCTGTGCCACTGTTTGCCACCTTCACAGTAAAACAGAGTGTCCTGATGTTCAGAGGGAATCCCCTGTGCTTGAGGTTGTGCTCATGGCATCTTGTCCTGGAACTGAGCACCACTGAGAAGAGCCTGGCTCCATCCTCTGTTCACCCTCCCTTTGGCTGCTTGTATACGTTGATGAGTTCCCCCTGAACCTTCTCTTCTTCAGGCTACAGAGCCCCCACCTCTCTCAGCCTTTCCTCATACGAGAGATGCTCCAGTCCATCATCCTCACGACCCAACACTGGACTCTCTCCAGTATGTCCATGTCTCTCTTGTACTGGGGAGCCCAGAACTGGATGCAGTACTCCAGATGTGGCCTCAGAAGTCCTGGCATGCTGGCAATGCTCCTCCCAACACACCCAAGGACACTGATAACTTTCTTTGCTGCTGCCTTCATGTTCAACTTGGTGTCCACCAGGACCTTTTCTCTAGAGCTGCTTTCCAGCTGGGTGTCCCCCAGCCCCATTGGTAGGGAGGAGATCATCTTGAGCTCCATCACACAGCACGTACAGGGCAACGAGGTGATCAAGCCCAGGCAGCATGGGTTTATGGAAGGCAGGTCTCTCCTGATCTCCTGACTCTCCTGATCTCCTCCTATGAGAAGGTGATCCGCTTAGTGGATGAGGGAAAGGCTGTGGCTAATACATTAGTATTAGTAATATTAGTATTAATACTAATAGTAAGACAATAGTAAAGCCTTTGAACACCATTTCCCACAGCATTCTCCTGCAGGGACTGGCTGCTCATGGCTTGGATGGCTGTACCTTGATGGGCACAAACTCTCTGCGTGGCTGGACCCAAAGAGTTGTGGTGAATGGAGCTAAATCCAGTTGGTGGCCGGTCACAAGTGATGGTCCCCAGGACCCGGCACTGGGACCAGTTCTGTGTAATTTCTTTATCAGTGATGTGGACGAGGGGATTGAGGGCACCTCTCCTATGAAGACAGGCTGAGAGAGTAGGGCTTGTTCAGCTTGGAGAAGACAAGTCTGCGGGGAGACCTCAGAGCCCCTTCCAGTCCCTGAAGGGACCTACAGGAAAGATGGGGAGGGACTGTTTGTAAGGGCATGGAGCGATAGGATGAGGGGTGATGGTTTGAAACTAGCACAAGACAGGTTTAGATGAGACCTTAGGAAGAAGTTCTTCACTCTGAGGGTGGTGAGACACTGGCAGAGGTTGCCCAAAGAAGTAGTAGAGACCCCATCCTTGGAGATATTCAAGGTCAGGCTTGATGAAGCTCTGAGCAACCTTATCTAGTTAAAGGTGTCCCTGCTCACTGCAGGGGGTTGGACTAGGTGGTCTTTAAAGGTCCCTTCCAAATTAACACATTATATGAGACCATCTTGCATGGGAGTGTTGATTTGGTTGAGGGTAGGAAGGCTCCAAAGAGGGATCTGGACAGGCTGGATCCATGGGCCAAGGCCAACTGTATGAGGTTCAAGAAGGCTCAGTGCCAGGTCCTGCCCTTGGGTCACAACAGCCCCTGGCAATGCTACAGGCTTGGGACTGGGTGGCTGGAAAGCTGCCTGGAGGAAAAGGACCTGGGGGTGTTGGGTGACTGTCAACTGAACATGAGCCAGCAGTGCGCCCAGGTGGCCAAGAAGTCCAACAGCATCCTGGCTTGTATCAGGAATGGTGTGGCCAGCAGGACCAGGGCAGTGATCATCCCTCTGGACTGGGCACTGGTGAGGCTGCACCTTGAGTGCTGGGTTCAGGTTTGGGCCCCTCACTACAAGAAGGACATTGGGGTCCTGGAGCCTGCCCAGAGAAGGGCAATGAGGTGGTGAAGGGTCTGGAGCACAAGTCTGATGAGGAGTGGCTGAGGTAGCTGGGGATGTTCAACCTGGAGAAAAGGAGGCTGAGGGAAGACCTGATCACTCTATAACTACCTGAAGGGAGGTTGTAGCCAGGTGGGGCTTGGTCTCTTCTCCCAAGTAACAAGTGACAGAACAAGAGGAAATGGCCTCAGGTTGCATCAGGGGAGGTTCAGATTGTGTATCAGGAAAAAGTTCTTCACCAAAAAGGTTGACAAGCACAGACTGCCCAGAGGGGTGGTTGAGTCATCAGCCCTGGAGGCATTTAGAAGAGTGGACATGGTGCTTGGGGACATGGTTCAGTGGTTGTCTTGGCAGTGCCACATTAACAGTTGGACCTGATGGATTTAGAGGTATTTTCCAACCAAAACAATTCTGGGATTCTATGCCTCTGTGTCCTCATGCCTGGAGTGGTTCCTCCTCAGGTACAAGACTGCACTTCCTCTTGTTCAACAGCACAAGGTTCCTGCCAGCCCATTTCTCCAGCCTGTCCGGTCCTCCTGGATGGCAGCACGACCTTCTGGTGTTATCAAGCACTTCTCTCAGCTTGGTGTCATCTGCCAAGCTGCTGAGGGTTCAGTACTCCATCATGCAGGTCATTAATAAAGACTGGACCAGCCTGGAGCCAAGGTCATTCTGCACCCTGCACACCAATACTGCTTTGGCTCCAAAAAACAGCTTTCCAGTGCTGGAGCAGGTCCCAAGCTCTGCTGTACACTTCACTGTGTCTACCCAGCAGCACCAGCCTTGCTGTGGGTTTGCAGAGCAACTGTGTATGGGAAGAGACTGGTTCTGCTCCATGAAACGTCCTGGCAGGGAAGGGGCAGTGGTGGGAGTCACCTTCTGGTAGGGCCAACAGAGGCCACCCACAGAATCACACAGAATCACAGAATCACAAGTTTGGAAAAGACCTTTAAAGATCATCAAGTCCAACCATTCCCATCCTGTGCTAAACCAGATCCCTGAGCACCTCATCTCCCTGTCTGTTAAACACACCCAGGGGTGGGGACTCAGCCCCCTCCCTGGGCAGCCTGTGCCAGGCCCTGACCCTGCTCCAGGCCCCTGTTCCACAGCCCCACAACTCTGCCAGGGAAGAACTTTGCCCTCCCAGCTGAGCTGACCCTGCCCTGGGGCAGCTTGAGCCCATTGCCCCTTGTCCCAGCTCCTGGCCCCTGGCTGAAGAGACCAGCGCCCACCTCTCTGCACCCTCCTGGCAGGGCAGGGCAGGGCAGGTGGGGAGAAGGTCTCCCCTCAGCCTCCTCTTCTCCAGCCTCAACACCCCCAGCTCCCTCAGCCGCTCCTCAGAGGATTTGCCCTCCAGCCCCTTCCCCAGCCTGGTTGCCCTTCTCTGCACTCGCTCCAGGACCTCCATGTCCTTCTGATGCTGAGGAGCCCAGAACTGGACCCAGCACTCCAGCTGCAGCCTCCCCAGTGCCCAGTCCAGGGGCACAATCCCCTCCCCACACCTCCTGGCCACACTGTGTCTGACACAAGCCAGGATGCCCTTGGCCTTCCTGGCCCCCTGGGCACACTGCTGGCTCATGCTCAGCCTGCAGTCACCCAGCACCCCCAGGTCCTTCTCTGCCTGACAGCTCTCCAGCCAGTCTCCCCCCAGCCTGGAGTGCTACATGGGGTTGTTACGTCACAAACAATGGTGGGTCCCCTGACCCATAACCCCATACCAAGGGCAGGGACACCCTCCACTAGCCCAGGTTGTCCAATGCCCTGTCCAACCTGGCCTTGAATGCTGCTGGGGATCCAGAGGCACCCACAGCTTCCCTGGGCAACCTCTTCCAGTGCCTCAACACCTTCCTAGGGAATAATTTTTCCCTAATATCCCATCTAAATGTCACCTTCAGGCTGAACAAGCCCAAATCTCACAGCCTTTCCTCATTTCTGACCATTTTTGTGGCCTTCTATGGATGCATTCCAACAGGTCCCTGTCTTTCCTGGAATGAGGACTCTAGGACTTTGGAGATCAGCTTTCCCAGGAGGGAGAAAATGCAGGTTCCCATATAGCTGCAATGCCCTGTACCCAACTTGCTGGGGAGAATAGCAGGGATGTTCTCAGTCCCAGGATGATCCTCTTGGGTTTCCAAGGAGAACACACAAGGGTTTGTCTTCTATTCTCTCTCACTGAGAGAGCCTGGAGATACCACAACATGTTGCTCATTTTGTGTCCTCCAGTGCACAACCCTTGCTCACTGACCAGTCCCCTGGGACCTGCTCCAGCACTGCAATGTCCTGCAGGAAGGACAGGTCCCACTGCCACCTCTGCTGACTCTTCAGACCTTGCCAGGACCTGTCCCTCCTGCCACACACAACCCCACCAGACCTATATCACTTCAGGGTGCCACTGAGCATGTGGAGGAGGGATGGGAAGGCATGCTGGTAGCTCTGATGTGTCCATCAGCCTGTGACAGTGTCAGGAACAGGTGAAGAGCCCCACAGCTCTGTCCTCATGCAGGTGTCAGTCTGGTTCTACAGAGGTTTGCACAGGGCTGTGCATAGGATGTAGCAGGAGCTCCTAGCTGATACCCCAGAGATGTCCTTGCCTCCCACCAGTGCCCAGGTTGTGAGTCACAGTCACCTACATGGACAGGAGGCATGGAAACCAGTGCCAGAGACCTACCTCCTCCAAGAGGCAGATCACCCAAGCTTGTAGATCCAGCCCAGGAACTGGGCCTCTGCTCATCCCTTCCAGGCCATGGCCTCCTTTCTCTCTGAGTCCTGCTTTCTGGGAACCTTGAAGTGATTTGCTGTGTCTTTTAAACCTCATGAGAAAGGCAAGATGCCAGCATCTCAGGCCTATGAATACTTGCTGTCTGTGTTGCCAAGGAAACAGAAGCCTATTATGTTTTAATAATTTTAAGCTCTTTAAAGACTGGAAACACCTCTCAACCCCCCCAATGATTAAACAAGAGAAGCAATAGAGAAAAATAAACGCTCCCTTCCACCACAGAAGCACCATCAACCCATCCCTTAACAGGTCCACCCCAACTACACTTACCCACATCTCCTTGTCACACCTGACATCGAAATATTCTGCATGTGCTGGGAGAGAGGAGGTTCTGGGATCAGTCAAGGGCTGTCAGGACATGAAGATCCCCTTGGAGGCAGGCACAAGGAGGGCTTTCTCCACCTCTAAGCTGGCTAACAGGAGGGCTGCTCCATGCCCAGGAGCATCCTTGTGGTGCTCAGATTGATGGTGTCAGTGTTAAATGTAGCCCAATGGGGTCAGTTCACGTCCACGTGTCCCTGCACCCAGCTCTTGAGTCCCATAACAGCAGGGAATGGACCTCAGGAGATCATCTAGTCCAACCCCTCCTGCTAAAGCAGGATCACCTAGAGCAGATTGCACAGGATCATGTCCAGGCAGGTTTTGAATCTCTCCAGAGAAGGAGACTCTCCAACCTCTCTGGGCAGCATGTCCCAGGGCTCCAGCACCTGCAGAGTGAAGAAGTTCTTCCTTATATTTGAATGGACCTTCCTGTGCTCCAGTTTGGGCCCATTGCTCCTTGTCCTGTCCAAAGGCACCACTGAGAAGAGTCTGGCCCCATCCCCTTGGCATCCCCCTTTAGATATTGATGAGCATTGATGATAGCCCTTCTCAACCTTCTCCAGGCTAAACAGCCCCAGGTTTCTCAGCCTTCCATATGACCAGAGATACTCCAGGCCACTCATCATCCTCATAGTCCTCTGCTGGACTCTCTCCAGTATCTCCCTGTCTGTCTTGCACTGGGGGGTCCAGAACACAGAACCCCGGATGTGGGTAGATGAGGTGCTCAGGGATAGGGTTTAGTAGAGGACAGGTACAGTTGGACTCGATGATCTCAAAGGTCTTTTCCAACCTTGTGATTCTCTGACTTCTGCAGCAGCTGGTGCCTCTTAGCCACATCCTAATTGTCAGGTTGTTTGTTGTGTTCTGATTGGCTGGTTGCTGAAGGAGCAGCTGGAAGTTGGTGGCTGTGGGATTGAGGTGGGGTCTGATAAGAGATAGCAGAGATGCAGAGCTCACCTCTATGTCATGTGGGGATGTTATGGAGACGCTGTGTCACTAGTTTTGGTGCTGGGGTGGCTGTGAATTGGCTGGTGGGATGTGTGGGGCAGTCAGGGCACTGGGATTCTGCTGTTGGAACTGATCCTGCTTGTTGAAGAGAGCCTGTCTGGGCTCAGCTGCATGGTGGGTGCTGCCCACTGTGCTCTGGGGAGAGATGGGATGAGCATGATGCAGTGAGGTAAGAATGCTTTTATCTGCAAGGATGCAAACAGGGGGTGTCAACGGTAACATGAAGGGCTTCTCAAAGTGAACAGGCTGCCCAGAGAGGTGGTGGAGGCACCATCCCTGGAGGGGTTCAAAACATGTGTAGATGTTGCACTCCAGGACATGGTTTAATTGACATGGTGGTATTGGACAGGTGGTTGGACTTCATCTTAGTAGTCTTTTTCACCCTAGGAAAAGACCACTAGGACTTAGAAGAGTGCTGACTAGGACAGAGGCCCTGGGGCTACAGGACATGGGAAAGGTGGAAGTACTGATGCTGCCTTCATCTTCATTCCAGACCCCAAGAGATGGGGAGAGGAGACATCAGGAGCAAGGTATCCTTACCCTGGGTGGAAGGGAGTCAGGTTAGACTGTCCTTTAACAAAGCTGGCATGCGTAAATCCACAGGCCATCATGGGAAGCATGCATGAATGCTGATGTTGCTGGCTGATATTGTTAGATAATGTCATCATGAGCCCACTCTCAGTAATGTCTGAAGGATACTGGGGAGTAGAGAAGGTGCCTGAAGACTGAAAGAAAGCAAATGTCACTCTGTCATGGTTTAGCCCCAGCTGCCAGCTAAACATGATGTCATATGGTATGGAATACCCCCTTTGGCCAGTTTGGGTCACCTGTCCCCTCCCAGCTTCTTGTAAAAATTAACTGTATCCTAGGCAAAAGCCATGATGTTGTTCCCCCCTTATACCATGTATGTAGTGCACAGGTCCTACACTGGCTAATTAATCACCACTTTTCCATCTAAAATGTCTGTTGAGTCCATGTAGACCATGATTTTGGGCTCCATCTGGCATAAAGATCTTTCACGGCAGGAGAGATGGTGGTGTGGTACTGGTACAGGTGTATTAGCTGAAGGGAGGGTGCAGAGAGGTGGGTGCTGGTCTCTTCAGCCAGGGGCCAGGAGATGGGACAAGGGGCAATGGGCTCAAGCTGCCCCAGGGCAGGGTCAGCTCAGCTGGGAGGGCAAAGTTCTTCCCTGGCAGAGTTGTGGGGCTGTGGAACAGGGTCAGGGCCTGGGATAGGCCTGAAATAGGGGCCTAGAACAGGGTCAGGGCCTGGGATGGGCCTGAAATAGGGGCCTAGAACAGGGTCAGGGCCTGGGATGGGCCTGGAATAGGAGCCTAGAACAGGGTCAGGGCATGAGATAAGGAGTTGTCAGGACCTGGAACAGGCTGCCCAGGGAGGGGGTTGAGTCCCCACCCCGGGTGTGTTTAACAGACAGGGAGATGAGGTGCTCAGGGATCTGGTTTAGCACAGGACAGGGATGGTTGGACTCAATGATCTTTAAAGGTCTTTTCCAACCTTGTGATTCTGTGATTGTTGCTTGCTGCATCTGGAGCTTGTAGCTGGTGTATCTGTTGTGGTTTGTGATCATGGTCCATGTGTTGAAGATGAATTCAAGGCAGTAGCTGAGTGCCAGTAGCTGTTCTGGTTTCATTCTTGTGGTGCTCTGCTCAGTATCCTTAAAGCTCATCCTTCATTAATTTGTGTAATTCTTCCAGTGGTATCGGTACGGCATATAGAATTGCAGCAGTGATGGCATGCAATGGCAGGGATAATTAGCAATTAACATCATAACATTGAATTTATTGGCTATTCTCACCCAAAGCCAAATCCCCTTGAGGTACACATGGGGCTTCCCCATCCTTCTGCATCACTCATCAAGCACACCCACATCCTTGAGCAAAAGCAATCTTGCTTTTGGGTTGTCCTTTGTCCTAAGGCAAGGCTAACCAACACTGTCTTTCCCAACAGACTCTCCATGTGCTACAGGGACTTTATCCCCTTCTGTAGGAACTGGACTTTTGGATTGGGCAGGGCCAGCTTGATTGGTAGTGAAGCCGTGAAAAGCCAAAATCAAAACTAGATAGCCTTGGTCATCTTCATTGCAGCCCTGGGCTCCTCCTGATGTCTGTGCCATTTAAAGCCAAATTTCTCATGTTTATACAGATTAATTCTACATATTCATTATAATTTCTAAGAAAAGGCAGGGTTATGCAAATTATTTCCAGGAAGTAATTTACATTAACTCCTCCCAGATAGAGCATGCTCAGTGACACTCAGGGGGTCTTCTGGTGGCCTTCAGTGATGAAGGCTGAATGTCTTCCCCTCTCTGTCTGTGTTCTATATGGTTTTCTCCAGAGTCTCAAAAACACATTCCTCTGCAAACAAGTCAGGAACCCCTTTTAGCTGGAAACAAGGTACACTCTGTCTCTTAATTGGTCCTAGGTCTCATTATTTGTTACTCCCTGATCTTCACTTTATCTTCAAGGCTGTTCCACTGTTAGGGTTAATTTTTGCAGCTGCTCTAACAAAGCACCTCAAATGGTTACAGCCATATTGTACTAAAATCCAAGACATGCAAATTATCCTTATATTGAAGCTATATTAATTATCTCCTCAGCTACATCTATATCAATCTATTCAGCATTATTACATATCATTGAATCAGTAGACCCTGTAGAATTAGCTAATCAGGAGACCTTTGCTAAATGTGTATCCCAGTGTTTGAGGGTCACAGAATCACCAGGTTGGAGAATACTTTGAGTCCAACCATTCCTGTCCTCTACTAAACCAGATCCCTGAGCACCTCATCTCCCTGTCTGTTAAACACACCCAGGGGTGGGGACTCAGCCCCCTCCCTGGGCAGCCTGTCTCAGATCCTGACCCTGTCTCAGGCCCTGACCCTGTTCTAGGCCCCTGTTCCAGGCCCATCCCAGGCCCTGACCCTGCTCCAGGCCCCTGTGCCACAGCCCCACAACTCTGCCAGGGAAGAACTTTTCCCTCCCAGCTGAGCTGACCCTGCCCTGGGGCAGCTTGAGCCCATTGCCCCTTGTCCCAGCTCCTGGCCCCTGGCTGAAGAGACCAGCGCCCACCTCTCTGCACCCTCCTGGCAGGGCAGGTGGGGAGAAGGTCTCCCCTCAGCCTCCTCTTCTCCAGGCTCAACACCCCCAGCTCCCTCAGCTGCTCCTCAGAGGATTTGCCCTCCAGCCCCTTCCCCAGCCTGGTTGCCCTTCTCTGCACTCGCTCCAGGACCTCCATGTCCTTCTGATGCTGAGGAGCCCAGAACTGGACCCAGCACTCCAGCTGCAGCCTCACCAATGCCCAGTCCAGGGGCACAATCCCCTCCCCACACCTCCTGGCCACACTGTGTCTGACACAAGCCAGGATGCCCTTGGCCTTCCTGGCCGTCTGGGCACACTGCTGGCTCATGGTCAGCCTGCAGTCACCCAACACCCCCAGGTCCTTCTCTGCCTGACAGCTCTCCAGCCAGTCTCCCCCCAGCCTGAAGCGCTGCATGGGGTTGTTACATCACAAACAATGGTGGGTCCCATGATCCATAGCTCCCAGTGTAGTCCTTAACATCCCATTACATTGTTTGATTTTCCCAGGGGCTGGTGCATGATGGGGAATGTGATATTCCCCCTCAGCGCTGTTCTCTTTGGCCCAGGGTTCTATGAGGGTGTTTCAGAAATGAGCCCCGTTGAGAGACTCAATCCTTTCTGGGGTGCTATGTTGCCCTAGGAGTTGCTTTTCAAGGCCCAGGATAGTATTCTGGGCAATGGCATGGGACATAGAAGATGTTTCCAGCCATCTGTGTTTGCTTCCACCACTGTAAGCACCTAGCACCTGCCTTGATGGGTTTGTGGGTGTGTGATATAAACCATCTGCCAGGCCTCCACATATTTATATTTCAGCCATTGTCTTCTCTATCAAAGCAGCTTTAACTACTTGACTTGCTTGATTGCAGTGTGTACATATCTCCCTTGATTGTACATCTCTCCCTTGATGGCCTGAGGTGTCATGGGCCCAATGAGCTCAGATATTTCACCCCTATGTTGCCAGTCCAAATCCACGTAAGCCACTTCAATCTTAACAGCCTGATCCATCTGCTGGTTGTTTTCATGTTCCTCAGCAGCACGACTCTTGGGTTTGTGGGCATCTATGTGATGGACTTTTACAACCAGCTTCCCTAGCTGGCCAGCAATGTCCTGCCTCAGTGGGGCAGCCTGGATGGGTCTGCCTCTGTTCTGTGAGTCAGCCAACTGTTTGTTTCCGCTGCTGTAACCCCCACCAGCTCCTCACCACAGCTCAGGGACTTTGTGAGTTCCCCATGTCAATGTCTGCTGTGCCTTACACTGTTGAGGATGTAATACACCGGGGCATTGGATCCACACCATCTGACATAACCAGGTGTCTCCTCCTTCCACCTGGATGGAGGCAGGGCCCCTCTACTCTTGCTCATTGTATTCATGACTCAATTCTTGCAAAAATGCCAGAAGTCCCTTCAAGGAGGATCACAAGGACATGTAGGCCTTCCTCTCTGGAGAACTGCCCACTGGGAACTGGAATGGCAGGTGGTTGGGTTTTTTTTCAGATAGAATCCCTTTTTGTGATTGTTTTGCCTTGCAGCTCACTACTTGTGCCTCTAGGGTTGTGGTAGGTTTTTCCATTCCACTTCCTCATGTCTTCTCTGTGGTCATGTAGGTAAAACCACAGGGTGCCTCATGGTGTGTTTATAGCCTCTCTCTTGAGCAGAGGAACGCTCACTAATAGCCCAGATACTGGTCTGTACAGGTGGGGAATAGGACATATTGTTGGACCTTCTGGGATTGTTTCTTCACAACCAGGATGAAGGAGGCAGAGAGACTTTCTTCATATTGGTGGAGACAGCAGTCGTCCACACTCAGACCATCCAGGAGACATGCTGCCTCTCCCTGATGAGCTCCCTTTAATGCTAAGTATGATGTAATGACAGAATTGTAGGAGTTGGAAGGGACCTCCAGAGATCATCAGGTCCAACCCCCTGCCAAAGCAGGGTCCCTAGGACAGGGCACACAGGGAGGCATCCAGATGGGGCTGGAATCTCTCCAGAGAAGGAGACTCCACACCCCCTGGGCAGCCTGGCCCAGGGCTCCCTCACCCTCACTGGCAAGAAGTTCTTCCCCAGATTGGGGTGGAACTCCCTGTGCTCCAACTTGAGGCCATCACCCCTTCTCCTGTCCCCACAGACACTGAGAAGAGGCTGCCCATGTCCCCCTGTGTCCCACCCTTCAGCTATTGATAACCATTGATCAGATCCCCTCTCAGTCTTTTCAAGGCTGACCAGTCCCAGTTCACCCAGCTGTTCCTCATAGGGGAAGACAGTCATATGGTATGGAATACCCACTTTGGCCAGTTTGGGTCACCTGTCCTTGCTGTGTTCTGTCCCTGCTTCTTGTAAAAAATAACACTATCCTAGCTGAAAACCAGGATGCGGTCCTATCGGGAAGAGGACCCAGGGAACTGTAGGCCAGTCAGTCTCACCTGGATCCCTAGGAAGACAGTGAAGCAGTTAATCCTGGAAACAATTTCCAGGCACCCAAAGGATAAGAAAGTCATCAGGAGTCGTCAGCATGGCTTTCACTAAAGGGAGGTCATGCTTAACCAACCTGATAACCTTCTGTGATGAAATGACTGGCTTGGTAGATGCGGGCAGAGCAGGAGATACCATCTACTTGAACTTCAGGGAGGCTTTTGAAACTGTTCCCCATGAGATCCTCGTAGAGAAGCTGATGAAAACAGTGAGGTGGATTGAAAATACTGAATGGCCCCAAGCTGAGTGGTGTGGTTGACATGCCTGAGGGACAACATACCAGAGGGAGCTTGAGGAGTGGGCCCATGGAACCTCATAAGGTCCAACAAGGCTAAGGGCAAAATCCTGAACCTGGGTTGAGACAAATGGTATCAGTACAGGCTGAAGGGGAGTGAAAGAATTGAGAGCAGCTCTACAGAAAAGGACCTGGGGTACCTATGCATGAAAAGCTGGACATGACTCAGCAGTGTGTGCTCAGAGCCCAGAAAGCCAACTGTATCCTGCATGCAAAGCAGCATGACCAGCCATGGACACTGCCCCTCTGCTCTTGAGACCCCACCTGGAGGACTTCATCCAGCTCTGGCATCCCCAGCACGAGACAAACATGGACCTGTGGAGCGAATCCAGAGGAGACCACAGAAATGATAAGGTTATGTGCACTGGAGAGCTCTAAGTCTGTCTCTATGGAACTTTCTGTGTGGGGCACCAAGCAGAAGGTGGTGGTGTGCTTCCTCAAGGACTCCTGCTGCAAAATCTTCAGAGGGGGCCTTAAAGGCTGGTGGGGACCAACAGCTGTGGAGTGGGAGAATGGCTGCATGTGGGATGCTTTCTGTAGCCCTTTCTTTGCAGAGTACAGGGGAGATGTGTTGGTCAGTGATGGTCCCCATGGGAAAGGGAGCCTAGCTCTTTGTCTTAGTGCCCTTCAGGTTGTGGAATGGGGAGACAAAGACCAATGCTGAACCCCAGTTAGGAAGTCACAGATTGTGCCTCACCCTTCCTTTCCTCCCTCCCTTCTTTATGTTTTGCATAATCCATGTTGCCCTTCTGTCTCCTTGAGACTATTTATAGTCAGGGTTAGAGAGCAGTGCTGGAAGAAAGAGTTGGTTAAGAGTGGGTTGATTGCATCAGAGGCATGGCCAGATGAGCATTAATGTGTTTGGGCAAGTGAAGTGGTTGTGTCATGTGCTGCAAGGCAAAAGTGTGTCAATCTCTGTTGTTATTGGTGACATATTAGCCAGGAGTGGTTTTGGGACCTTTGGGCACTGGTGCCCAGCTTCATCCAGTTATCCCTGTATCTGCACGGCGATGAATTAGCTTTGTCAGGATTGAAAGAGGCTGTCCCTGCTTCCTTGCTTGGTCCTGTGAGAGGAGGAAACAAAAACTGCAGACACATGGCACAACAGACGGGAGGTGAGTCCACAATGCCATGGCTTCCAGTATTTGGCTGCTTGATTTCAAAGGTGGTGGTGAGAACCCTTAGCAGGGGTAGCAGCCCCTTCTGAATCCATAGCAGCCCAGGCCTCCTAAGCCGTAGCCATAGCCAAGGCCATAGCCAAGGCCATAGCCAAAGCCTCCAGAGGAGACAGGCACTCCCTGGGAGCTGAGTTCGTTGCCCACGGCAGCGGATGCGGAGGATCCCACAGCGGTGCTCTGGGGGAAGGAGCTGAGGATGGGTCCTGGCAGGGTGACCAGCACAGCGGGAGGCTGGATGACGACACGGGAGTCCTCACACTGCCTGACACAGGGCTCGTTGCAGCTGTTAGCCAGCGGGGTGGGTCCGCAGGGGCGGCAGAGGGTGTTGCAGGCCATGTGTGTGGTGTGGAGGGGCCCTGGAAGAGAGGAGGTGGAGAAAGTGCAAGGGAGGCAAGGTGTTGAGGGCTGGAAGAGCTGGGCCAAGGCGGGCAGGAGCTGGAGGGGCAGGGCTTTGAGGCTCACCTTGTGGAGCGTGGAGCAGAAGGCGTCAGGAGAAGTGTGTGAGGGAGAGAGGCTCTGGGTCGGCTTTTATGCTGGTCCCAGAGGGGTGTGACAGCCCTTGAGGGTGACTGTGTTTTTCCCCAAACTCTTCTCTCATGCCACAGCCTGGTGAGCAATGAGCTGGGGCGTGTTTTCCTTGCTGCAATTCTGCCATTTCATGTCCTTCTCGTGACTCCATGGTCACTTGTCCCTGGCGGCAGCTTTGAAGGGCCAAATTCTTGGTGTTGAGTGTGTGTGTCAGGAAGAGCTGAAGATGCAACCAAAGCTTAAGAGAGCTGGGGTGTCAGCACTGAGGTGATGCTATTCCAGGTGTTTGGTGTGGTTTGCAGATGTGTTGTGAAGCGAGTGCCCCAATTCCTTGCCTCCCTGGAAGGCTGGTCTGTGCTTTGGAGTTGTGCCAGGTGAGGGGCTGCCCCTTCCATTGCATTGGGGCCTTCCCCAGCAAGGATGAATGCTGGAGGCTTGAGGAATGGCAAAACTGGCTCCAGGTCAGCCAAGGGGGTGGTTCGGTGGCTCTTTCTCAAGTTGGACTTGCTTGTTGCTGAGGAACACACATGGAGTTAGAAAGGAGTGCTCAAGAACCTCAGGTATGCAGCCCTGTGGGGTCCTGTGGGATGTTCAGAGGAGTGTTTAGGGTGGGAGTTGACTGGATTCCTGGGGTGGCCTCTGTCTTGTCTTGAGGGAGGAGCAGGACAGGCCGTAAAGATGGACGTGTTGGAGCCTCCCCATTCTTGAGGACAGGCTGAGAGTATTGGGGTTCTTCAGCATGGAGAAGATTCAAGGGAGTCTCTAAAGCAGCCTTCAGGGACTTACAGGA